>JAODXP020000022.1:4080309-4122809 GCA_027497455.2 Sardinella longiceps | reverse complement strand
TGTGTGAGAGAGAGAGAGAGAGTGTGTAGTACTTGTTGTATAACAGGACTTGTGAAGGTTTGAGAAAGACGTAAGGTCTTCCCATGCTCACATTCTTGCTTCCTCCCGTGATCTCACCAATACCAAAGTGACCCACTAATAGGCTTAGTCACCAATGCTGCTCCACTAATTAAAAAGTTTGTCCACAAATTTGCAATGCATTCACATGGGTCATGGTGTCCACCAGAGAGAGAGAGTGTGTGTGTCTGGGGGGTGTGTGTGTGGGGGGGGCACAGGTGTTTAGATCAGCTTAAAAATAATAAACCCTTTCCCCTACTGGGAGCTCTCCTTTCACAAGTGCCAGCCTTTCTTCCCAGCTGTTAAGGCTGGCCGGGACAGGAAATTCCTCACGTGATTGGCCTTTATGAGTGGCAAAGAAGCTGAGCCCAGTCCTCTGAGGGGTCATTTGTGGATAGCCATGTGAATAACCTTGTTAGGACCCATGTTTCTCTTCACACCCAATTAAGAAGACTGCTTACTGCCTCACACCTCTCCCCCGAACATGCTTTATGGAGGCACCGCACTGGAACGCAACATCAGGGTTCCGCAGGGGCCCTTGTAAAGCCTTTGGCTGAGTGGCGCTACTGGTTATAGCTGCACTACTTGGACCACTATTCACATAAAAGTCCCGTACAGTAAAACAAAACAAAAACAGGGTTAACCAAAGGTGAATGTTTGATATGCTAATGTTAGCGTTAGCTGAGCTATTAGCAGTTAGCCAAACAGGCAAAGCATAGGATAGACAGCCCTCTCCTGTTTCGCTCTCTCTTCCTTATGCTATTAACACTGATTTCTTTCCAAATCGGATGTGTTCATCCATGGAGAGAAGAGAGAAAAAAAAATAACAGAAACAGTTGTCATGTGTTAACCATAAGGAGCCACTTCACATGTTAACATGGAGTGAATCAACGCTAGAAGGCTAAGGGGCACATGATGTCTCCAGTGGTGACAGGGGGGTAATTCGTCTGCGCTTGAAGACGCTTGCCACGGACTAATCTCTGTGTGTCTGATTAGAGTAGTTTAATGGCTATCAAGGCACTTCAATCACACATGGTCAATTGTTTGTGGCTAATTACAAGCTTTGGCAAATACTATTATTTCAATTAGCAGAGTAATTTATCAGCGTTATCTTGATGTCTAGCGGCAGCAATTACAAGACCCTGGCTATACTGCCGTTCCTCAAGTATCAGGTGTTTGGCCCTATTAAAGCAACGTACAACTTAGCAAATAGCAAACTGTGGATGTTTGAGGGATAAAAGTAAAGCTTTTTCAGAAGATTGCAGCATTTGGAGAGTGCAAGGCTATAGAGTCATACACGCTCTTACAATCATCCCCTCTCCACTGACAGCCTGATAAACTCCCACAAATAGCCCTGCCTGTCAATCTCCATCATCAAAATCATCAAAACACTCCAGACCTATTCACAAGGTGCACGGCACCATGGGTAATGAGGTGTAGAAACATGCCCTTCCTCCCTCCACCCCTCCAGTCCTGACCACCCAGAAGAGCATGACACTGACTCCGCTCAGGCAGTAAATCCAGCCAGACTTAACCCACATCGGAGTTCTGCCACTCAAGGAGGCTGGCTGTCTGTACACCTCGTCACGGATATTGCCCGAGACATTCTCCCCTTGTAGTGCTGTCGGCTAATGCTAGATCTCCAGGGTGTTGTTTTATGTCTTAGCCCCCCTTCCTCCCACAAACCCTTGAGCACTTTTACAAGCTGGTGTGTAAAGTGACATGTATTGCTGATCTATGCCTCCCTGCCTTTTGTCATAATGAATCTTCAATGGGAGCCTGAGGGAAGATTTCTTGCTGTGGGTATGTTTGTTTGTGTGTGTGTGTGTGTGTGTGTGTGTGTGTGTGTGTGTGTGTGTGTGTGTGTGTGTGTGTGTGTGTGTGTGTGTGTGGTGCTTGGGTTTATGTCTGCTCATTCTAAAATGGCTACGTTCTGTTCTGATATCAGTAGGCTGTGTTTGTACAAGCTCCTACAGACTAGTGTGTCTCTGTCAGGAAAACAAATATAATTTCAACCTCTCAGCTGCTCAACCACCCAACCCCCTCCCAGCCAGCAGCAAACATCCCTCCACAACCCGCCCCCCCCCTCTCTCTCTCAGTGCCCCCCCTTCCCTCCCCTCAGACTCCATCTAAACTCTGTTGACAGCGTGGTCAGGCAACAGGCAACAGCTTCTTTCTCTGGATTTCACAACTCCCTGAGTGGAAAAGAAGTGCACTATAATATGTTTTATTACATTTCTTAATTGTAATATTAATTGTAATATTATTTGTCCTATAATCTATATACTGTACATTGATTACATGCACATGTGTCATTTGTTTGTGTTGGTCATAATATATACATTTTTAGATAAGATTAGACTCAACTTTATTGTCACTGCACTTTCCTTCAGTCTGTTCTGACTGATGAAACAAAATACACTCTTGCCTTGATTCAAGTGATATATTCCTTTCATACAAGCACTAATAAAATAAATAAATAAATATACTGTACATTTGAATGGACTTGTTTATAGTGTACAAATTAACATATTTTACCCTTTTGTAAACTGACCAAATACAATTCATACAATATGCTGGAATATTCTTGACTTTAGGAGAAGTAGGAGAGAATAAAAAAATATATTTTATGCATGTTAATTAATTCACATTAAATAGCACATTTTGTTTTGGAAAGGTAGGCCTACTTTGAAGCAGCATATTCCAAGCATTATGCAAAGTGATAGCATCATCTAATCATAGCTCTGTTGTACAGGCTTGAAGAGGGCTGTTGAATGGAAGTAGAACGAAAAGATTGGAACAACATACTGTAGACAAAATGGCAAACTGGCAGCTAACACTTACTGAAAGGTAAGTAACGAAATTGAATGTGAGATTATTGTGCCATTGACTTAGTATAAACTAGTGCCCACTATGTGGTTTAAATTGTTCCAAATTCTTTCATTCTCCTACATGTACAGTCGTCAGCAAGCTCCTACAATAGGGCTATGGTTGAATGACACCAAACTATCACTTTAAAGGCCAATTCAGACTGAAGATCAGCGACGAGATGAAATGGTTTAAGAGAGTAGTTGCGGCGGTGTGAATCAATCGTCGCAGGTTGTTGCAGGCAGTTGCAAGCCGTCGCAAAAGATTTAACATGTCAAATCGCCGTTTCGGAGTTTTAGAATGTCCAGGTTTTTAGAATGTCACAGCCCGTCTCATCGCAAATCTTTGATCTGTAGGCAAGCTACACTGTTCTGGAATGCAGTTCATAGGAATTAAGAGGAAAGGTCAATAGAAATGTTTCCAATTTTATACATTTCATGTACATTTTACTGTAGCGTGGTCATTGCCTTCCTACACTCAGTTCTCATTTGCTTTTAGTGCTTCTTCTGGGATTTGTCCCATTCAGTTAAATTTCTCAGGACAAATTTTACTTCATCTGAGCCAATCAGAGAACCCATGGAGGTGTTGTGAATGCAGCGTGAGTATACTACAGGTTACCAGTCAAGGGCCAATCCAATCTTTTTGAGTTTAAACATCTCCAGCAAGCCTCCAGTCGTTTCTCAGTACCCGAATGTCCTCCATACAAAGCAAAGTGTAGAACAAGGGTCTTTACCAGGCTGATTTTAATGTATGCTTGGAAAGTATACTTTGAAGCAATATATTTTATAGCATTATTCTAACACATTTAATTGACTATATTAGCCTAGAAATCTAGACGTACTCTGGCGGCGGCAAACAGATTTACTCAGCCAGTACGTCTAGTAGCAACCGATAGGGAATTTGATTAAATGACGCCATTGGCGTTGGCACAATGCTCTATGTATTTAGAGCGGGCTTTGCTGAAAAAAACAGCCTTTTGAATTGGTGTTTACATCTTGTTCGTTCCTCTGATTGGTCATAGGCTATCTTATTGCGTGCAGAAGTAGTCTGAAAGATAACTGCCTGCTTCCGCCCATTATTGAGTTTGGTCTATCTATCGATGCCAGACTATACATTTTAATGTTAGAGGATGGCTTGCCTATATAGGGACCAAAGAATTTATTTACTTGTAATATATTTTGTTATAGGGAGTAGGGATATAGGTCTACTGCAAGCTAGTGAAGAAAACAGTGGTAGTTGAGTGTCTGGACAAGCAAGCAGTTAAAGCAAAAGAATGTTTGTTTGCTATGGTTATTGTTGTTATTGTGGCCTTGTGCAAATGCCTCATTCTGAGTTTATCCAGGGACACTGCCATTGCATGTACACAGTAAGCTCAGTCTGGCAGTCAGAATACTTAAGGCCTAAATAGAAAGTTGTTTCTATTGTGTACTAGTTTTCATATTTTATTATATTATATTATATCAGGGCATAAGCACTTTCTTTAAGTGTACTGAAAATTGACCACAAACATTCACATTAATGTGCCATTAAGTTTCTGGATATTGTATGGAAAGGTATTTTGATGTAAAACACACCATTAATGTATTACATGTATGTATGTAATGTAGGTTGTTCCAAAATATTGCACTCAGCACATACAGAAATGCACTGGATATTGACATTAATTAATACTTAATCATACTTTTGATGGTTTTTCAGTACAGGGTTGTATTAATGTACATTATTGAAGGTTTAAGAACACTTTGTCAAAATTCTAAAAAATGGCTAAAATTTGTGTTTTTGTATGTCTCTTAAAAAGTATATTGAGTTGCCATTTATGTAAATACAAGAATATGGCAAGACATTTTTATGAACTTAATGTATTACGGTATTCCAAAAAATAATGCACTCAATACAGAAAAAGACTCTAACCACTTTTGTGGACTTTTTAGAGCATGTTTGAAAAGTGTATTTTTCTGTACCACCTGTAGACTGGTCGCAGTTTTTGGTCATAGATATTTACTAAAGAAGACATTAGAAACTCCTAATATACAACCAAATTAGTCAACACAAGTCTTTCAAATCATACAAGTGTCATGGTTTCACCACAAGCATGATTTCACAAAGTAACCCACAAGGCAGACAGGCTACCAGGGGCAGAATATATTTATATGCTCAAGAGACGCACTGCACTGTCAAAGCAAACACTACAAGAAAAGCATATACAGTATCAGTTATATTTATCAACTAAACACTCTCAATCTCTCCGTGCACATCTTGTCACTTCCTATAACACAACATGGATGCCATTATCCGAGTCTAGAGCTTAGCGTGTTATATAAGCTGGCTGTCACAAGGGCTTGCTCTGCCATGGCTCCGGGGCTCAGCAAACTGCACCTTGGGCTTTTCCAGCCCCAGTGAGGCAGCGAGTGGCAGCTGCTGCTCAGCGTGGCAACACACAGCTGTTGCACACGGGTGAGCGGGGCAAAGCCGCCCCTTTTGTTTACTAATGCAGCTGATCTGACTGGCGGTCCAGGTGAGCAAACGTTGAGCGCGCCACTCGCCGTCTCTGAAAGGCGCGGAGGGCGTGCTAGGGAAGGGTGTGCGCTCCCACTCACTCTTTCATCTTGCCTGGGTGCGCTCCGGGGCGAGGCAGCGTTTCAAAACACACATGCACATGCACGCACACCAACTCACTCACTCACACACACACACACACACACACGTACAGAGACACCGACATATATGCAGACATGGACAAACATATACACATGGGAAACCCACAGACAAATAAAGGCATTTTGGGCTCACAAAAGACATACTGCAAAAGACTGCTGAGAGATTCAGAAATACTACTGTATAACACACACAGGCTCAAGAATACAGATGTATGGTATGGTATATGTATCAAGAAAAAAGTACAGATGAATATCTATTTATCTTTTTCTCTCACTCTCTCTTTCTTTCTCCCCTTCACAGACACACACAAACACAATCAGACTCAAATGTGGTAATCAGGACTGAACGTAACCACAAGGCCGAAACGTTTGTCATCTGTAACCCTGCTGCTTGATCCAATGTAAATTTTTAAAAAAAAAATGTAAAATAAAAAAACGTGGAAAAAGAAGAAAGAGTGCAATCTCTCTTCTGCCTGAGTATAATCAATCAGGACTGAAGACATGCACCTGCATCTTGTTCATGTTAAGGCAGTTCATCAGACCCAACTGCCTATTAAAATCCATAAAACTTTTCCAGGAACTCAGACTCTCACACTTGTTCTCAGTGTGCTGCAGTTGGTGCTACACCTTATCTTACCACTTTATGCCACATATTCCAGCTGGACCGACACCAAGGGTGAGACAGACTCCAGTTCTACTTTTACTGACATGCCCCAAAGACAATAACCCACTCCATGTGTCCAGTCCAGAGGCTAGGTAGTTACAGAATGCTTAGTCACCGCATACAAATGAAAAGTTAGATTAAATCAACAACGCATGACTAAAAATTGCAGCCAAGAACTTTTTTTTTCATTGAAAGGAGACTTTGGATGGCTGTTGATGGACTCATCAGCAAAACCTGCTCTGACATGCACAAACCAAGAGTCAGGTAAAAGATAAACAACAAAGGAAATCAAAAATGTTAAAGCTACATGCTACAGACAAAGTAAATTAAGGTTTTCCTGTGGAAACAAATGAGCTTTGCCCTGTGCAGATATACTAAAAATACAGGGCGCTTCATCAAGAAGCTACTGATGTCCATAATTCAAATAGGCTTAGAATTAAGTGTAATGATTATAATGATTACAATCAAAATATTTTACAGCCCATTATAACATGGCAAAAATATTACGATTTGTGACTGCTTCCATTTCAGAGTAGTGAGAAATGAATAGAGCAATTTATTCAAGCTAATTTCACATTTTCTAATCACTCTGTGGAATTGTTTGACAAGCCATTACGCAAACTTAATACCATACTGGGGTTTCTTCGAAGAGGATTTTTATGGGCAACAAAATTCAATCCCATCTCGTTTTTTTTTTTTTTTTTTTTTCAGGATTCAGCTCAGAACACACTGATGTTATATGAACTCTGTGTTCTGCAAATGAATGATAAAACTGCACTGCAAACTGACTGTGAGTGTAGGTTAAATATGTGCTAATTTATGGAAACTGAAAATAATGGACTTGGAAAGATATTTGCAAGGTTGCATCTTTCTGAAAACGATTTTCTTTTTGATTTGATTTTCTTTTGAAAAAAAAAAAAAATAAATAAAAATTCACTGTCTGTAAGCAACATCTTAAGCCAAAGGCTATTGTAAGAAAATGGTGGTCACTGTACAATAACACACAGTATACAGTAACACAATCATTTTGTCTGGTTCTTTACAGTGAGGCATGTGAAAACTAAACGAAAACCAAGTTTCACCAACACATCATGTCTTCTATTCTGCAGAAGAGGAATGCGTAGAAGAGGAAAAACCACGGATCTAGCAAAACGCTAAAACGAGCTTGCCTGTGAGGAAACCCTCATTAAGCCCACTATGCACACATAGTGACACGTTTTGAGGCTCCACTTTTGGTGGCCCTCAAGTGTGGAAGTCCTCCAGAGAGGTCGCTGGGGTCACCAAACCCTAATTTCCTAGAGGAGGTGACCACAAAAAAACGCGTGTCAGCTCCAGTTAGACAGCCATCGCTAGTAATTGCGTCTGTCATCATCAATTAAGAAAGAATGTGGCGCAACACAATTTGAGGCCATTCCAAGCACTCATCAGTCCACCTAGCAAAGTTGGGATTTACATTCTCTACCGCTGAGGCAAAAACAACAGCGGAGCACAGTGTTGGTGTCAACAACAATATTGGACAAACTGTTGTTTACAGGAGAAAATACAATACAGCAAGGATTTCAATTATTTTGTCTTCTTATCATTCTTCACTGCCCTATTCATTTATATTCCCATGGCACTCTACAGCTGAAAAAATTTAATATTTTTTTTGTTCTAATAACATATGTAATATAATTCACCCCTGGTTTGTTTAGATCATATTATTATATTCAAATAGTATAAACAAAATGAATAGAAAAAAAAATAAAAACAAAGAAGAAAAACATTTCTGCCATTTCTGCAATCAGCTCTTCTCTCTTCAACATTCTTACAGTAAACATGTGCTTTGTTGACGGTTGACAAAAAAAGAAAAAGCCCTCAATAGAAACCAAACAAGGACCCATATGTCCTTGGCTTCCGTGCCAGCGCCATCCCTCTGGGCTCTTCAAGGTCTGAGGCGAATCTTGTTGCTAGGTTTTACAAACTGGAAAGCCTCCAAGCCCCTCTGGGAAACAATGGTGCGTTGGTTGGAGTCTATACGGCCAGCCAGACATAAGCACACTCATATTTACAATGCAAACCAAGTGCAAGCGTCCAGTCCACGGAGAATGACCACGCTAACAGCCCGCGAGAGATAGAGACTCAGCAGGGACAGGCCAGGCTCCTGCGCTCACTGGCTGGACACAACTGGACGAACACGATCAATTTGACGCCATTAATCTTTAATTATAATATCTAATTACTCATCCTATTTAGCCTGTCAGCAGCCCGGTGGGTGCACTCTCCATGGGGAGGCACAGGGCCCTTAGCAACCCCCTCGGGGGCCGTACCTTCTCACTGCGGCCTGGCTGCCTCACCTGCCCGGTGGCTGGCCGAGGCAGGAATGTCCCAGGCCTGTCTGGGGCCCACCCTCCAGCTCATGATTAATGCCGAGGCCTCCCTGGGGGTCACGCTTCATGGGCCCTGGCCTGGAACATAAAGAGATGAACCTTGAGTCTAGGCCAAGCCAAGCCCAGTGCGAGCGCAGATATTTTGGCCAAGGGGGTGTGTTTATGTGTGTGTGTGTGTGTGTGTGTGTGTGTGTGTGTGTGTGTGTGTGTGTGTGGCCTGCATGAGTGTGTGGACTGCTGACAGCTCATTGAAGAAGATGAATACCACAGATAATGGCCAAAGGCTGTGCTCTCCCGTCACTAGGACGTAATTGTGTTAGCCTTACACTGTTTTACTCCACTCACTTACCCACTCCATTTCATTTCTATTCACACACGCTATTATTAAGAAGCAGTGGTAATATGACCTGCATTATAGAAATTAAATCAAAATGAAATTATAGCTGCATTGCAGGCTACAAAGAAAGATACATAGAGAATAAGGAATTTTGGGGAAAAAACTTGATACCAAGCAATACACATAATCATATGTATTAATTTCTGGATTTAGACAATAGGTGAAGATTTTGGCAATTATTGTGAATATACAGAAAGTTTTGTCAATTATAATCATTAGTCCTTCAATATTATAGAGGACTTTTCATAAAGTCTTGATGGAAGTAATCTCTAGGGCTGTGATTAATCTGGCTGTCCCACTCAGATTGATCTGGGTCAGGTGAATGGAGTCGCGCTCTAATCCACCTTGCTTTTACTGGCCTTGTTTGTGTCCCATCCTTTTCCTGACGTTTCAGATTTCTCACATGTGCGCGGCCTTTTGTTTCAGGCTCTCCCTCCACCCCCCACCCCCCACCCAGTCCGCTTTGTCGTTACCACACGCACCCCACTCCAGCTGGGAGCCCTATTCATGCGCTCACCCCAGCCCCCCACCACCCCCACCCCAACCAAACCCTCATGTGCTGAGCCTGTCAGCTTGCCACACAGCAACCAGACTGATGCTGGAGCTCAGAGTCTGGGCCAAAGAGGACGAAGGCCTCCAAAAACAGAAAAATCCTGCTAACAGTGGGCAGGGGAAGGGAGGGGATGGATGACACAAACACACACAAAAATAACCACAGGATTGATTGATGGGACTGACAAGCTGAAATCCCGCACCCCTTTTTTGATGTTGTTTCTATTTTTCCCTCCCATAAAACACAAGAGGGAAGCAAAGTTTGCCTCACTCTGACCACTTGTTGACACAGTGTGTGTGTATTATGACTTGTGTGTGATGTGAAAGCTTCTGAAGGCTGCGGGGGCCAATATTTACCTGAGATGAAGGTAACAAGTTCAATACAAAGTTGTTGTTTTTTTTTCATCGAGTGTCCTTCCTTAAATCTAAGCCTTCCAGGCAAGAAAACAACAGCCCTTCAGTCATCCCCCTGATTTAATTGAGTTACACCGGAGAGAAAGACTTTGTTACCAGACTCTCTTTCTGTTGAAACTATCAGAATTTCCGCTTGCGCTCGAGAGGGATTAGACTCCTTAAAGAGCGCGGTAGTCCTCTCGCTGTCGCAAAGCAAACAAACAAGAAAAGAATTTCCATCCACACAGCTGCCTGCCCGGCCCGCCTTTCCTGCGTCCGCTCCCGTAGTCACGCAGGTAGGTTCCCAAACCACAGGGCCCGTTTGTAGGCCACATCAATCTGCAAGGCTGATTGTTACAGTACACCTGTATGTTGCCTCTGATCTCAGCCCAGCCCACAGAACGCTGCTAACACTCAAACGCCATGGGAAAGACCTGAGCTTAAAGATACATTAGGATTCTATTCATGTCTGAGAGGGAATGTGTGTTTGTGCATGTGTACATGTTGCATGAGAGTGTGTGTGTGTGTGTGTGTGTGTGTGTGTGTGTGTGTGTGTGTGTGTGTGTGTGTGTGTGTGTGTGAGTGAGTGTGTGTGTGTGTGTGAATGTTTCAAAGTGTGTCAGAGTGCACGTGGATGAAGACTAATACACCAAATATTATATATAAACATAATAAAGTAAAAACATACAGTAACCTAAGTGTAAGTTGGCTGGTGCTCGATGAGCATGGACAAGACATTTGTACTTCCAAAGCACCATTGTAGCCAAGATCTCAGAGAAAATCACTTTAACTGTATACACACACACACACACACACACACACACACACACACACACACACACACACACACACTCACTCACTCACTCACTCACTCACTCACTCCCTCTTTCTCTCTCTCTTCTCTGAAGACAGTATTTATCCATTTGGGCTATGTCAAAGGAAATGTATTAAACCAATGAAAAATCTAAAAAATATTTTAATGAACTATCAGGAGCTTCAGTACAAAGTCTGACAATTGGAGTGAGGAAAGAGAGAAGGAAGGAGACTGCTTTGGTAGTGTTTGTGTAAGTAATGCCATGTCTGTGTGTGTGTGGGGAAGAGAGAAGGGATCTTTAGAGGAGACTGCTATGGTGTGTTTGTGTCAGTGGTGCCATCTCTGTGTGTGGGGATGCTGGGCCTGCTGCCGCTGTAATGCACAGAGACACTCACTGTTGATTTGCACACAGACTAGGGCTGCTGTAAGGAGCTTCAGTTTCAATGTCACACACAACATCCCACTGGTCAGATAGCTGAATATAATACCACGTTTAAATCTAATCCCGCTATTTACAAGTAGCTATAAAGTATAATTGAATAATGTAAATCTGAATAATGTAAATCACTTCTTTTACAATTTATACTTTGTGTTTATTACAACAAAGACTCCAACACAGCATTTTTAATCTCACCAAAGACGGTTTGATATGTTGACCCTTGCTGCCAGACAAACTATTCATAAAAAATAAAAATAAAAATGTCAAAGTTTTTAATGTATTTTGTAATTTCACTGATATTTATCGCATTTTAGGGCAAATAAAGTTAGACTGCAACTTCAAATCACACAAGGCCAGAAGGCATGAATGAGAGTTGAGACATACTTGGTGAAAGCCATAGCATGCCGACTAGTGCTTTTGATGGCTACACAGTGCCATCCACTGGTCACCACCAAAAGTGCATACAAAAATGCTTTTCTCCTTCAAGTTCTTTTTTTTTTGTCTTTTATCAGTTCTTGCAAATGTATACTCAAATTAAAGTAGTATAATAATTAATTTGAATTTTCGTATTTCTGCATTCAAATGAAAATAAAAAAAATATACACTGTATAATTTAAAAGCATTGAGTACAGTTTAATTTGGCAATTACTGCTAAATATAAGATGATATCATAATTGCAAAATATATTTTGTTATATTAGTCTAATTAAACAATTATCTGGACAAGGAGTTGGAAAATTGAAAAAAAAAAAAAAACTATATCTAAACCATCCAAATTCAATTTTTTTTCCTCCATCAATAGATTCTCCAGTACACTTGAGTGTTTCCTGTACCACGTCAACACTCCCTCTGCCAGACAAAAATATTTACCTTCCATTGTCGTGTCTCTCTCTGTGTGTGTGTGTGTGGCGGGGGTGGCGGTGGGGTGGGCTCCCAGTGCTGTCTGCGGCTCAGCGTGCCCCCAGTGCTCTTGTCCCCTCTGCCCAGCCTTTGATTCAGCTTGTTTGGAAGAAGGGAAGCTGGTGGCTGCTCCGTCTGGAGGAAGGCAGGAGGAGAGGGTTGGTGCGCGTGTGTGATAGGGGTGAACAGAAAGATTTTGATCTGTGTGATCACGGTTTGTGTGTGTGTATGTGTGTGTACAGCATGTGTGTGTGTGTGTGCCTGTGTGTGTGTGTGTGTGTGTGTGTACACAGGTGAGCAGAAGCCGGCAAAAAGCAGGAACCTGGGTCAGGCTGTCTTAAAAAAACACCCACTAATAAGGGTCCTGCCACAGGCCTCTTCTACTGCAATGCACGCCAGCCACCAGTACCCACACAGGGCTGAGGGAAAACACACACACACACACACACACACACACACACACACACACACGTAAGAGCACATAGGAGTTCCACACAACTGAATCACCCTGAGTAGATTCAAGACAATGCTGCACTCACCTGCCTGCTGGACAAAGATCTTAGTTAGAACTAGATGTGAAACAAAAACACGTCTCCCCTTTTTTGTTTTACTCAGTCATGAATCTGTTAGCCTACCATCCTCAGATGAAACGTACCTTGCTATAACAAGACTCGCACGTCGCCCACGCAAGGCGGAACTCTTTCATGAGAGCGTGTGCATGCACTAGCATGGTGGTCTGGCTAGGGCCGATTTGCCAGTGCTGGTCCTGGAAATGATTCAGAGCATCTGAAAGACAAACACGCCTGCATGACTGGTTGCTGACTGATAGGCATGTGTCACCGTGTGTGATGTGGTCTCCCTCTACAACATTTTACAGGTGCATTAGACAAGCACCCCCCCCCCTTCCTCCCCCCAAAACCGAGATCTGTGGTCCCGGGCGGCTTTAGGCGGCAATTTTTAGTGGCTTGGGCTCTGTGCAAAAAATCTCAACTCATTATTGGTTTAAGGGGGAAGACGCTGAGAGGGAGTCACCTCCCCATGGGCCTTTCATCAGGGGTGGGCTGAGCAAACAGCTGGGTGCAGAGCTCGGTGCTGCGAGGGCCCTGCTCTTCACATCACACTCACTATACTATACTAGCTATCTGTCCTCCTGGCCCACAGCCAAACCAAAGACACAGGAAGAGAAGTGGAGTAGGAAGAGAATATGAGAGATAGAGAGAAAGAAAGGAAAACTAGACACAGAGAAACCCTAGAAAAAGATAGAAAGATACAAAAGAGAACATGACTGTCTGCAAGGGGGTTGGGTGGGGTGGAGAGGGAGAGAGAGAGAGAGAGAGAGAGAGAGAGAGAGAGAGAGAGAGAAGGAAAGTGAGGAGAGAGAAAGTGTTATGAGGTCTGACAGCTTGAGCATGCTAGGCAGTGCAATGTTTAGGTGGACTCCAGTGTTTTTCCTGGTCAGCAGCTAATATCATGCTCAGGTTGCGTTGCTGTTCTTTAGGGCCCTGAGGTAGAGGGGAGTAGGGCGAGGGGGTAGTGTATGAGTGTGTGTGGTGTGTGTGTGTTGGGTGGGGGGGTCTGCAGGTGTGCACTGACATTCTCTGGGCATTCTTCTCAACCGCTTAACCAGAGCAAAAACAACAGGAATGGAGTGGATTAAGACGTATGCAGGTACTAACAGCCCCGAGAAGGCATCTGACAGGCCACTCTAGGCCCCGCCGAGACAAGACAGGAGCAACCTCATGATGTCATGGCAATTAGAAAGACATGTTCTGACAAACTAACATAACCATCACAAAACTTTTTGCTAAAACATCAGCAGCCCCAGCAGCATATCAACATCTGCGTCACTGATTTAAAAAAAAAAATCATTAATTCCAAACCAAATTCTTATTTTTTAACATTATTTATGCGCAGTCTGTCAAATACAATTTGGTAGTAAACAGTTTATTTTCTATTTACTGTCTTAAAGATGTTTGATTTGATTCACTGTGCCGAGACCACAACAAGATTAAAGTCATGTGCCTAAAGCCACTTTGCACCGATGAAGCGCAGACTGCATCACAACTGTGCTTCAAGCCGCAAGGCTGAATAACATTCATCAGTGGCATTCATACTGGTAACTCCTGCATCTTCTGTCATGAAAGAAATCATCTCTTGCTTTGTGTCACCCTGTGTCGTCTCCATGTCATTTAATTTCAGCTTTCAGCTCCTGTTTTAAACCACTGAATGACTAAGTAGTCTAAATGGCACTGGCAGAAACACCACAGAAAGAGAAGAGGAGGAAGGATTTTTGAATTTCAGGCCCTTTCAACGATCTAAATGGGGCTGAAAACCAATATCTTATCTGACACCTGTGAAAGGCATGTCTTCAGTGCAGATGATTTATGGCCCTTAAAGCCAGGCAAGGTTTATTTAAGAGGAGCACGGTGCTTGATGTGGACGGGCTGTCAGAAGGAGCATGGAGTCCAGGTCGAGTCCCTTTGATAAGATTGCTGGAAACACCTGGGCTCCTCAAGGTGTCAGATAGCCACACACTGATCACTTAAGAAAATTGTGGTTTGTTCTTTGGGCCAAGTCTGCAAACTGAGTGCAAGTTCAAATAGTTGCGTAATTAAATTCTGTGGCTGGCCAAGGAGTTCTTGTCAGGATCTTTAGGCAAACAAACGTCTGCAACATGGCAGTGTGTGCAGGAATGTTGGAAAGCAGTGGTGTGGATGAGGATTTGAGTGTGTGTACATAGCCCACATAGAGTAGAATGCAATTCTGCATCAGGGGAATGAATTCATATTATTATTATTATTATTATTATTATTATTATTACCTCCACCAAGGAGGTTATGTTTTCGGTCACGTTGGTTTGTCTGTTGGTTTGTTGGTTTGTTTGTCTGTTTTTCAGCAGGGTAACTCAAAGTATTGCACGGATTTGGATGAAATTTTCGGACAATGTGTATATTGGGACAAGCAAGAGCTGATTCGTTTTTTCGGAGATCCAGAACATGATCTGGAATGTATATTGTGTCTGTGACCACATTGCCTTGGCGGAGGTCTGCGCTTTTCTAGTTGAATAACTGCAATAATTCTGGGCAAAGCAATAGATTTGAAACTAATAGATTTGAACCCCCCCCCCCACACACACACACACAAACACACCCTTCTCTTAGCGGAACAGAGTAATACACACCCCTGAGTTTTGACAGATGTCTATGGTTCGTGAACAGTTACCATGATTCCACCAACTAGGCCTTGACTGGATCTCCTTCACATGCTCAAGGACCACTATGAAATGGTGTGTTGTTATCTTACAAGAGATCCTAAGGTTGTTTTCTTCACTCTATCCTGAGCTAGGGCTGCTATGAAACTCTTCATATTAAAGACCAGGAGGCACAGAGACACCGCCAGAGCCAGACAGACCCCACTCAGCCTTGTCTCATAACGTGACAGCAGCATGTATCTCAGACTTACTTGCCAAGCCCTGTAATCATTCTCCTGGCCTCTCCATTCACCATTAGTCTGTTGTCTTAGCTGTGCAGGATTTGGGGGAGCTGTCAACAGAGATTTCCCCCCTCAAGCCGCAACAGGTTCCCCTGGAAATGAAGCACAGCAAAAGATCCACAGAAGAGTCAGGGCGAGAGGACACACTCACGCACGCACACACAAACATCCAAAGGAGAAACAAAATGGTACTTCATCACAAAATGCATGCCACCCAACTTCTTCATGCGGACAGTGAACTGGTTTGCTAGGATTCTTCACACAGATCACTCTCAGAAACATTTTGACAGACCCCTGCACAATCCAGACAATGGTTACCTGAGGTCACGGCATAAGTATGTCAGAAGAGCAGAGGTTTCTTGACAGCCCCTCTGCGCCGCTGCTCTTACTATCCTCTGGAGCACCTTGACTCTATCTTGGTGAGGACAGGATTATAAAAGTGGGGAAAAGAGAATGAGGTTTTATAATTGCTTCACCTGTCTGTAGGGGTATTATTCATGAAAGGGTCACACAGTCTGCACATCCATGACTAATGCACACAGAAGTCTCTCTCAGTGTCCCTTTACCCTTACCACACACACACACACACACACACACACACACACACACACACACACAGAGAAAGAGAGAAAGAGAGAGAGAGAGAGAGAGAGAGAGAGAGAGAGAGAGAGAGAGAGAGAGAGAGAGAGAGACACAAAGAGAGACACACACACACACACACACACACACACACACACACACAGAGAGAGAGAGAGAGAGAGAGAGAGAGAGAGAAACATGGTTCGGTCAGCCATGAAGAAACACACGGGTATACTGGGGGCCACCTCACTTCCCTCTCTGGGTCAATGGCTGACAGATTTGCAAGAGGAAGGATTAGTACCTCTGGAAACCCAATCTGATACACAGGTAGAGTTGCTCTGCCAAGTGCAATCAAGCATAACCAACAGGAAACATGGCTAACAATCCTAAGTGGGCACTTACATGTAGGCTACTGGTATTCCTCGGGAAATACAGGCTTAGCCATATTTGGTAACTTTTTTTTATGCTACACAAAAGAGAAAACAACTTTTGACTATGTAACAAGAAGACAACAACTTCAAAAAATGTACACTACTAAGTCACAATAGTCACAAAAAGTCACAGCCTTGATAGCTAAAACTTGAAAGCATATTTTTTGTAGACACGTCAGGTGTTTATAGGCTTCTCTAAATAGGAAACGGTAGGCCTGCCCTATAGCAATTGCCTTCTGCTGCTTTTTGATGCAGAGGCTAATGTGCAAGCTACATTTGAACTGAAAAAATGTAATCTGAATTTAGACTTACATTGCATAGACCTACAGTCAAACGTGTGTAGCAAGGAAGTCAGACATCATGAGCTGACATGCTTGTTGACGGTCTACTGTAGTCTATCCAAACATATCCAACGCTCATCGCTAGAGGTCAAGGGTTAAAGACCCACACTTTCTTTCATTACAGTGTTCACTGTAGCCTCTATCTTATGCAGTTGTCTCTATTTGTTCTTGAACAGATCAGATCATTTCTGTCATAACACTCGTCTATGCAATCAAATCATACAACTAGAAAAGCACTCTGGTGCGCAAACCTCCCTCTGTCGGTTCCACTTCATAATTGTCTAAATGCACACGTTGTCTGAAAATTTTAGAAATCCCGGCAGAACTTTTGAGCTATTTTGAGCACATCCATACAAACACATTAAAAAAAAAAAAAAAAACAAGTAACCAATACTAAACCAATACTATTAATTATTTTATCCTGCCTGGATATGCTCAACTGCAACGCTTCGTCGCGGATCTTTGGTTTGTGCTTTGTAGTCACCTTTAATGTCCAGTAGGTGGCGGTCTTTGCAAATGAAACGTCTAACTGGTGCCATGGGATGGTGTGGAGAAAATTTAAAACATTGCCATACAACTTGTGCAAGTCGCCAGTGTTGGGCAAGTTACTACAAATCTGTAATGCGTTATTTATTACTTGTTGCTGTCATTTTAAAGCAATCCCTTACACATTTTTCTAAATAATGCAACCAGCTTGCATAATATGATTGTATGAAATATGTCAATTTATAGAGCAGAGGATTACCTTTTAAATGGTGTAATATAAGTTTAACAGTCTAGCAGGAGTAATAAGATATTCACTCTGGAAGGGACATGGTTAAGTGAAATTCTCACTATGGTAAAAAATACTTTCCTCAATATCTTTGGACTGGATGTATGCACAATATCCAAATTTTCCATGATTAAAGAGGGTACTAATGCCCATGTGTGTAGCAAAAATCATAGTTCTAGCTTGTTGTGCACACAAGATATTAACGTGTCTTAACTGTACTCCTGTCTCAAATGTACTCAGTCTACCCTACCACTTCTCCAACTACTAAATAAAGTTAGTAAATGTTTTCTTGACTAATAAAGTATAGAAGCAAAGTTTACTGATGATGATGAATTAATGCAAATGTCTTAATGGCAGTAGTTATTTCCAAAAGATCTGTTTGTTCAAATGTAACACTAATCACTTTGGCTACATAGGCTAAATGATTTGTTTTAAGTTTAGTACAGAGGTTCTCAAAGTTTTGATAGGTGAGGTGAGGGCCAATTTAGGGACCCAATGTTGAACAGGGGCGCAAAAGGGGTGGTGGGAGAAAAAAAAAAGAAAAAGAAAAGAAAAGATAATAAAAATCCCAATCCCAATCAACAGTTTACATTTATTGCAATAAATATGGCATTAGATGCCGCTAAACACCACAAAATGTAGATTCATTCTTTCAAAACAATGCAGTTTTAACAGATAGGCCTAATGTCAGTAGCCTATGCAGTTTTTTACAGATATTATCAGATGTTACCGTTGGCCGCACTTTGAGAACCTTTGCCAACGAATTTGGATGAAGAATTAATGCAAATGGCCTTTAATGATATTTTAGCTATTTCCAAAAGATCTGTCTGATTTAAATGTAAAACAATCACTTTGACTACAGATATATTACCATAACATGTTAAGCAAAGGCCTGCTTCTTTCTGTGGACTAGCCTATTCTTTACCCTTTGGACTCTACTCAAAGGTAACACCAGTAGCTCACTAACTTATCTAATCTTGTGAGTGGTAGCGCACTCAAACAAGGATCTGGTGTAAAATGGGGAGGGGGGACTTCAGTCATTATAACTACCTTTTTTTTTACTAATCTATCCAGTGACCCATGGGCTACACAATGGATTAGCCTACACATCACCCAGGCAGAATAAATTAATAACAATGGGGAAATTTCTGTTTCCAAGTCACTGTCAGTCAAATATGAAGTTGTGTACCTAAGCGACTAACTGTAGCCTATGTTTATCCACTGCCTAAAGATCATAGCGAGCAACCCTGGAAGCATCCAAACAGCTGTAGTTCACTGTCACTAATCTAGTCCTTCATGCAGATAGATGTATAAGTACCATCCCCAGTGGACTAATCCTGATGTGATATGGTCAACATGCCACAGTAACAAATGTATCATTCCAATCCCGGCATGGCCATGCCACTCCTCCATACTTAATCTGAACACACACACACACACACACACACACACACACACACACACACACACACACACACACACTACACCGCACTTTGTTTATCATTTTTTCATGGACAAGAGTGTTCTTTAGGGGCTGGCCACAGCTGAACCTCTTTTACCCTAATGAAGAATTTACAATGGAGGAGGCTGAAGTCTATGAAATTAACACACAACTATTAGACCAAGGCAGATATTCAAGGATTAATTTGGCACATGGTGTGATAGACTGAATCTCTGGCATTACATAATAACACTCAAGCCTCAGCAGCAGGGTGAATTGGAAATGATGCATTTAGTGACGGTCTTTGCAACAATGATGGAAATCAGCGAAATATTTTTTGTTTGTTTTTCCCAAAATTGCATTGGCGACTGCACTGCACAAACTTGCTATGGATAACCAAACTATAGCCTCAGCAAGCTTGATAGAGAAGACATGCAGCCAGATTGAATCTCAGGAAAATTCACAATGATATCAACTGATATGTCAACAAATCAATGTTTTGTCTATTTTGCATTGCATAAAGTGCGGGGATGATGAAGAATGGGAACCATCCACCATGGCTGTGAAACTTTTTTTACACTGTGGGTGACACTCAGGAACAATAAGGACTGCCTTCCAACACAACCACAACAAAGATAGCCTACTATTTAGAAGATAAAAAAAAAACTACATACACAACATTTATAAAACGATTAACCCCAAATTGTTACTGTTCATTCGAACGGTGCACAGACTACCTAGAGCCTGCCTTTCCATGATCAGTCAAATATTCGTCGTCACTTCCTGGATGTTGGTTGAAGCCGCTCGACAGACCAAAACCAACAGCGAATGTTGACGGGGCCAGTGGCAGCAGAACGACTGTTGGTTTAGGATAGTAATTAAAATATCTAGCAGAATATACACAAACTGTTTGGGCTATCTTTGTATGATGGAGAGAGTTTGCTGTTTGTATGACGCCTTCATGCGAACTGGAAGCGTTGTGTAATACTCTCAGAAGGAATTGTCGATGGGGTGGAATATTAATGGTTGGAGAGATTTTGTTGGAGAAGCTAGCTAACTTTGCTAGCCCGCTCAGCTAGCTAGCTAGCTAGCTACCTGCGTTTGAGGAAATTCTGCAAGGATGCTACGTTGGATACGGCAACAGCTGGTAAGATGAAAGGCTTCGCATGATGGTTGTGGACCTGTCATGTTGACAGATAGATTATGGTGGTAGTTTTTTTTTTTCGTAGACTGTCAAAGGCCCTAAACTATCTTTAATGTCAGTCATGAAGTAATATGTTTGAATCATGGATTCATGGGAAGTCAGCTCAGTTTACGACTAGAAAATAACGCAGTCTGCACATAATTTAGTTGCTTAAATAAGACACTTTTCAATAATTACATAGAATGGATAAAATAGCGTTTAGTACCATTGTCGTTGTATGGCATTTATGAAGCGTTTGATGTTAACGTTAACTAATGTTAGCAAACACTGACCCAGCTGGTCTGAGTTTATTGGCTAATGTCTAACTTAACGTTAACGTTACCGACGGCTAGGATAATGATAACGTTACTCAAGTTAACGTTTAGTGTGTGTATTTCTGTGAAGCTCCAAAATGTTTGCGATGTTGTAAATCTATATGAATGAATGACAAAAATGTCTTGTTTTGATAGAAAGTTATTAAAGTTTACGTTAACTTATGTTTAGCACTAGTATTGCCAAGCCCCATATTCCCACCTAACGTTAGGTTAGGTAGGCTACGTCAGGTAGATTTTAATGATGACTTCCTCTTTTATAATTACGTTCAAGTTTATTGTTTATTAGGGTATTTGGATAACTGATGAAATGCGTATCAAAGCTAAATATGCCACGTAAATGCATTGAGAACAGAGTGACATACCACACAGACCTACTTTTGATGAATTGTTATCTAGGTGCATTAATAGTTAGTCAAGTCCCCCTGTTGACCTGACTTCTGAGCTGTTTCATTGTTGTCATAATAGAAATACTACGAAGTGGCTAACCCTCTACAAATTAGTATCCTACATGCAACTGCCCATGTCTTAGGCTACTTCATTGTAGATTGCGACTGATACTTTTGTTAAAAACTATTGGGGTGTAGCAGCATAACGTTAGCCTTGGAAAACACAAACTTTTCAGAAGATTTCATCCCAATAGAGTGCACGTCATGGACTGTGTAAAGGCGTCTATGCCAACTGATTTAGGCTAAAGAGTCAGTTGTTCATAAAGCAACAATTTGCCTCCACATGACAGAAGACCTGTAGTATGACATAGCTGAACTCAACAAACACTAGTCTTTGAGTTCTAGCACTGCCAGTCAAATCTCTGGGTGGTGCTTGAAAGGTTTTGCATACTTTAGTGAGGCTACCTCACTAGTTACATCAAATCTTAGTGTTACTGTTAGTGTGTTAGGCTGTAGGTGCTGCATCTGGGTATTTTAGCACTAATTGACATTAAGCAGTATGCATATTTGATTTCATGTCTATATTTATTTATCATATAGTCTATTTTATGACTAAAAATGGGAATTTGAGATGTAGGTTAACTTAAGTGATCATATTCAGGACCGTAAGACAAATGGCTAAATTGAAGAGTTCTGCTTGAGTCAGTCATGCATCTTTACATTTCATGGCTCATTTAATTAGTTTTGGCTTTAAGTGGAGTCTTCATAGGTTTGCCTCATGACTTGCATCTTGACAGTCCTCTGAGGCAGCCGAGTGCTTCATTTGGCATGTTGACATGCCAGTGTCAGTTTGTTGTAAAATCTGCTTTAAGCCTAAGCTCCGCATTTCATCTATCCACTCATTAGGGCCTGAGCACGTAGATGATGGACAGGAAGCAGAATGTCCTTTTAGTACACACATCAGATGATCAGATCAGATCATCACTTTGTTTTTGTATGACAAGATATCTTAGCCTTGTGATGACCCAAACATGCCTAAATTTGTTTCAATGTTCTAATGGTAAAATAGGCATAAATATTTTGGGGGTGTGGCAAAAAAAGCAAATCATAAGGACCAGAGATTATTTGTGAGTTTCCTTTACAGATACAAGCCACACTATCTGAGTTAAATATCACACAGAGTTGTGTGATTAACATCTTATTTTGACACTGTGAGGGATGATCACAGGGAGGAGGAGAGTGGCCCTCCCCTATTTGTAAAGGGGAGTATTCAGCAATGAGAATCCCTACAGCACAAGCATCTCATTACAAAGGCTCAGCCAAGCCACACACACAGGCACAGTCTGTGGCAGAAAAGTGATCTGACACAATCTCCCCTTTGGATGTTTGGGTTGTACCAAGAGGACACAGAAAGAGGTCGCACACTTGGTTGTTTTTAGGCTAGATACATTGCAGACTGTTTATCATAAAATGGACTTTGAAAGAACGTGGGATACCTCACAGCACCCTTTTGTATTGATATCCCAGTGCAATCAAGCTTACATTAAGAACACTGTTTTTTTTTTTTTTAATGAACTTAGGCCAATGCAGAGGGGTTGAGCTAATTTCTCTACAATGGCGCTCCTATTGCTCTGTTGTTGAACGTACCTGTGACATCATTCATTCATTCCTCCTAAAGCCTCTGCTTTAAGCTGTTTTATCTGAAACACAGATTTGTATTGTATTGAATATACTGGTACATTGAATAATGTATTGTATTTAGCCTAATATAGAAAAATTAGGCTATAGGAAAGACAGCCCGATTTGCATGCTAACTTCAGAGGATGTAGAGGCAGCAGAGTGCTTGGGTGTTTTTTTTTTGTTTGTTTGTTTGTTTTGTTTTGATTTTGTTAGGACTGTTTCTTCACGTGCTGTATTAAGGCCATTTGGATTGAATGTTTTAACTCAATGTTATCAAGCATAGTTTGTTTAGTTACTCTTTAATAAAACTATTATGACTGTAGTATAGGCTGATATATCTGTAGGTTTTGGATGGCACTCAGGCTCAGTGTTCTTGCTACCTGCAGTACATGGACCGCAGCCAGTTGCTTAGCCTACATCTTCCTTGCATATGGAATCAGGCTAACCTGAAAAGACCCCTACGGTACAGTTTGATATGATGAAGAGTCATCGCTAGTCTTCAGCAGCCTTGCTAAAATGACTTAATTCATAAACAAGAAACAGTGGGCCTTGCTTGATCTGTTGGGCACAGCTGTATTGAACTATTGAGTTGTCGCACTGAGCCGGCCTTGAGACTGAATGGTGGTTAGGGGCGTCATATCTCCCCTGACCCAGCTCCACCCTTCACAGGACTAGACTGCTGAACGTGTTTGGTCTTAGGTCTTGGCCTTAAGAGCCATCGTGCTGGTGATTGCTCCAGTCTTCTACAAGGAGATAGCTACAGGAGGCACCTGCCTGGGTAAATCATCCCCAATTCATTAGCTCCCCACAGATGAGGAGTCTCTCATGGTGACGGCCCTCAGACAGACACCGCGTCTGGGAAATGAATGTTTAATCAGGATGCTCTGGCCAAGTTGAAGGCCGATTCCATCCCTCATAATGAAAGCTGTCCTCGGAGAGCCAAGCATTTGTTCATATAGGGGCCTTATCAGTACACAGTCAGCTCACACTTTCACACTTTTTATTCCCTCATACACCTGGAAGCACTCTGTTACAGACCAGCAGCTAGTACCTTGTAGGCCTACACTCAAACAAACCTGTGGTGGAAGTAGCAAGCTGCAGCTTGTGAGTTATTGAGCTGAATGAAAAGCTGAAGGCATATTAATGGTCTGGATATTGAATTGTGTGTGTCTGGTCAAAAGGAGACTCAAACTGATGAAGGCTCCTGCAATATGCTGTTAATAAAGGGAAAGTCCAGAGTCAAGCATATCCCTGTTCTTTGTGTCTACCGAGTGCTATTGATGGGTATCAGAACAGCAGCGTCTGGTGCAGCGTAGTCCAAATAGCAGACTTGCAGCTAAGCGTATATGAAAACGAAACTGTCATGCCCTTATCTGTTAGTGTCGGCTGCCGTGTCTGTATTTGATTTGTGCCTCATGAAACTCAGTCATTCTCATACCTATCCACAGCATATTGCAATATGAAACAACAGGGCTACGGGTTGATTCACCCCAGATAATTCCTTAACCCCTTTCTAACATTTACCGTGTGTTATTGGTGATCTTTCACCAGCATGGAAATAGTGCCTTTGGACAATGAGTCTTCTAGATCCATAAACACTAAAATAGTAGTCCTGAAAAAGGCATTTGTCACATAATGCAGCGTTTCTCTTTACTAAAGACAAAGGTAAACATTTTTTGTTTTATTTGTTTTACTTTTATGATTTGTGAGTTTGGTTTGGTTTGGTTTCAGTGAAATTCTTGTGTGTGTGTGGTGTTTGAAAAGCAGTCGGTGGAGAGTGAGTGTGTCCACTGAACGTACAGTGATGTGCTTCCTGACCTCCTGCCCTGAGGAATGGAAAGCGACTGCGTGTCTGCCCCAGCGGACCTCTCATTAATTGGCTGTTTTTAATTAGCCCTACCTGTCTCTTTGTTGGCCTGATTTATTACATCCCATTTTAATTCATTATCTAGTTAATGCTCCCGGACTGGTGCAGCCCCTCAAGCTGCTCTCAAGGCCTTAATGGAGCACAAATGGATGTGTGCTTCCTACTTTGTGCTGTGTCTGTGTGTGTGTGTGTGTGTGTGTGTGTGTGTGTGTGTGTGTGTGTGTGTGTCTGTCTGTGTGTGTCTGTCTGTGTGTGTGTGTGCATGTGTGTGTCTGAGGGAGGGAGTGAGACAGTGAAAGAGAACCAGATTGTCCAGCCTTGTAGGCTTGTGTGTGTGAGTAAAAGCGAGAGAGGATGTGTGTGAATGGCTTTGTCATGCAAAGAAAGGGACAGTGCCGTGACCTGGTTTACCTGCGTCATGAATTAAATAAAGGCTACTGGAGCAAATTTTCAACAGGCGCCTTCTCTCGTGCAGAAGTCAAAGAGGAAAAGCCAAAGAAGAAGCCACAAGTGTGATGGTAAAAGAATGCTAAGTCCCAGTCCCAACATGCAAAAGTGGCGGCGGTGAGCATACAGTAATAAAGCAGGTTGCAGCAACAGTGTCATTTTACTGTCAGCATGGCCACGCATTTCCTCTTGCTCTGCACACATTTCACAAGAGCTGCCAGTTAGAATGTAGTGGTCCGGCGAGAAAAAGGAGCCGTAATATCCTGGCCGTTGCTTTTGAGCCATGAGACACACTTCTCACATTTCTCCGCTTCGCTCTCATTTGCACTGGGCTGCCAAAAGGGCTTTTTGAGGATGAAGGGAAAGGTATGTGGCTGAATAGATCTTTGTGTGTGTGTATGTGTGTGTTTGTGTGTATTTGTTTGAAGCATACACAACAGCTTGTATGCAGAAGCACCATAGTGTGTACAGTGCAAACAGAAATGTCTAGCGAGGCCTGACGGTAATTGAATGCATGTGTTGCCATTGGGTCTGGATGACGTGGCCGACTCTCCACTCCACTCCAAGTTTTTTTTTTATTTCCATAGCCATGGAGGAGGCCGCTCTGTCACCGCTGAGAGACCCACACCGCCCGCCCAACAGCCAATCCACTCAGCTCCGGCTCTCAGGGCACTTGTGTAGCGTAATGTGTTTAACCTGAGGGCCACTCGCTGCACACATCTGTAGCACAGGGCCTGAAACCGCCACTAGATGTAATTTAAGAGAAGTGGGGAGAATTGGGATTGGAACTTGATCTGATTATGCTGGAGCACGTGACCCTGGTTAGTCCTGCTTATGCCGTTCAGGTGCATTCATTTGGTTCTCATCAGCCCGTGTACCCAGATGTCAACTCTGCATTAGTGTGTTAGAGTCCCAGGCTCTCAGTTTGTGTTTAGTGTAAGGAAAGCTAACATTGTGCCTGCCCAAGCAATATCATTGAAGATCCAAAATGAATTACAAAATGAATGTAATTTTTTAGGTGTTACAAAAAACCCCTTTGAAGTGACCTTTTAAGTGTCAGTTGATGCTTTGGTGTTGCTTTAAGGTTTTCTGTTGCACACTTCCTGTTTTCTTTAATGTGATCTTTATCGGAAACTGCCGCAGTAGTAATGTAGGAAGAAACATACCCAGAAGTGCTTATCTTTTAGCCAAGGTTTGTATTATTAAGAGCAATAGACATTTCCACTGAAGCCAAGTCCCTTCCCCCCGTCTGTGGTCTTTGCCCTAACATCACGCTGCTTTTGTGGGGATGGAAGTGAGCTCTGTCCTGTTGGATTTGTCAGGCAGGTGTCAGGCTGAATTCCTGGGCTGGGTTTCTGCCTCAGTGCTTGGTGAAGTTGGCACCCCCAGATCACATTTGCTCCTGTGTGTTTGTGTGCGTGTGTGCGTGTGTGTGTGTGCGTGTGTGCGTGTGTGCGTGTGTGTGTGTGTGTGTGTGTGTGTGTGTGTGTGTGGCTGAATCGACGGTCATTTGCAGTGATGTGTGGGCACCCACAGTAGTGTGTGTGTGTGTGGGTTGGAATCGGTCTCACACATCCTCTTTTTGTTAAACGCTGATGGTAAGCAGAGTGCTCCCTCATCGAGTTGTATTTCATGCCAACCCTGTGCGCCGCATCGCTAATTTCACACACCCTTGATATTTGCATCCTCGCTGCAGATAGAAATATCCCCCCCCCCCAAACAAGGCAACAGCGGAGAGCCGAGCTTTGCAGTAATGTTGGCAGAGACTTGCAGGAAAGCACACATCCACCCTTTTGGACAAATGAATTATTAACACCACCTGTTCTTTCATGGGTTAGATGGACTTGTACTGTGATCTCACTTTCTCCCCTTTTCGTTGTCTTTGGTATCTCTTCCTTTGATTCCTGTTGCTTTGCCATTCAAATATCTAAAGTGTTTACTCTCTCTCTCTCTCTCTCTCTCTCTCTCTCTCTCTCTCTCTCTCTCTCTCTCTCTCTCTCTCTCTCTCTCTCTCTCTCTCTCTCTCTCTCTCTCTCTCTCTCTCTCTCTCTCTCTCTCTCTCTCCCTTCTATCCCTCTCTCTCCTTCTATCCCTCTCTCCTTCGCTGTCTCTAGGGCTTTGACCCTCCCCACCAGAGTGACACCAGGACAGTTTACATAGCAAACCGCTTCCCTCAAAATGGCCACTACATCCCTCAGCGCTTCGCTGACAACCGCATCATATCCTCAAAGGTAAGAGTGGCCACCATTGCTTATAATAAACACACACACACACACACACACACACACACACACACACACACACACACACACACTGCTGTGACACCCATCACTCTCAGATTGATCCAGTAAACTAGAACCTGGATTGTATGGACTGGTCTACTGTATGGTGGTGTGAGTCCAGTGTGAAATGGCTAATGGCTGTCTCTCTCCCTTTCTCTCTGGCCTCTAACTGGCCACTGTGTGCTTTTGTCCCCTGCAGTACACCATCTGGAACTTTGTGCCCAAGAACCTGTTTGAGCAGTTCAGGAGGATAGCCAATTTCTACTTCCTCATCATCTTCCTCGTGCAGGTGAGGGCGAGCAAGCGAGCGAGCAAAGCCGCCAGTCCTCTTCCTTCAATCCCCTTGTCTGTTCTCTCTCTTCTCTTACTCTCGCTCTTTTGCCACTTCTTCTATCCCTTGTTCTCACACACGTCCACTTG
Organism: Sardinella longiceps; assembly: GCA_027497455.2. NCBI lineage: Eukaryota > Metazoa > Chordata > Actinopteri > Clupeiformes > Clupeidae > Sardinella > Sardinella longiceps. The sequence goes on along the minus strand of JAODXP020000022.1, from coordinate 4,095,044 downwards.
CATTTTCTCTTGTCTCCCTTTCCTCCCCCTCTTTTTCTCTTTCTCTTTCTCTCTGTCTCCCCCTCTGTCTCCCCCTCTCTAGCTGTCTCTCTCTGGGCTAACTGTTGCTTGATGCAGCGCGTGACTCTATATGTGTGTGTGTGTGTGTGTGTGTGGGCGAGGCGATGGCAGCCAGGGCTGCCGTTGTTTTTCTTGAGCACGCCGAGCCCTCAAGGAGTCCAATGAAGTGGCTGTGCTTGAGTGATGCGTCAGGGAGCCCACTGAGCGTGCTCGACTCGCTGCTCACAAAGCATTAAGCTCTTTCTAACCCCCATCTTCCTCCTCCTACTCCTCCTCTTCATCCCCATCCTCATTCTCATCCTCCTCCTTCCACCTCCCACCCCCACAGCTCCAGTCTCACCATAGCTGCTTACTGCAATCTCTTCTGAGCTCTACGTGTGTGTGTGTGTGTGTGTGTGTGTGTGTGTGTGTGTGAGAGAGAGAGTGAGTGGATGCTGTATGCAGTGTGTGCCATATGTGAGGGTTATGTAATATGGATTCCCCATCCGTTCTCAAATCTTGCGGTTTGTTCCTTCTCTCTTTCTCAGCTAATGATCGACACGCCCACTTCTCCAGTAACAAGTGGACTTCCTCTGTTCTTTGTCATCACAGTAACTGCCATCAAACAGGTGAGATGCTGGCTCAGTACGCTTCCCAAGACACTGGCTATGCCTGCAAGGCACTGAGTGCCTGAGTTTCACTATTCCACTCCTACAAACTGCTATATTGAAGCAGTCTGTTCACTGACACTAACTCAGCCCAGCTCAATACTCCAGTTTCCCTCTGTTTGTGAGGCATCCCCACAGCAAAGTAGACTTTTAAAGCAAAAGTTACAACTCTGGCTTATGTGATTTTTATTATAGAGGCACAGAATCATAATCTCTCAGTGCTGAGCTTGCTCTGGCCATTGTATTCAAATCTGCAGTAGTCAAACATTGTTAACCCAAATGATAAAAAAGGAGCTGAGCACAGAGCTGAGTTGGCCATTTGAATAAGTGACTAGTCAGTCAGACATTTGAATAAGAAAGTAGGGCATGCCCAAATCTAGGCTAATTAGTCCAGATTCTAACTTTGTACAGTGATGTTTGTGCCTTGGAATGGTAGGACAAAACCGTGTGGATCAGAGACAATGGGGACAGCTGCTGGGTCTGGCACTCCCTGCTGACCACTCCTGGTCCTCTGTGTGCGTGTGTGCATGCGTGTGTGTGTGTGTGTGTGTGTGCGTGTGCGTGTGCGTGTGCGTGGAGCCTCCCAGCAGTGGCGTGTGCTAACTCTTGACTCCTCCTGCAGGGCTATGAGGACTGGCTGCGGCACAAAGCAGACAACGAGGTCAACGGGGCCCCCGTGTTTGTGGTGCGCAGCGGCAGCCTGGTGCAGACGCGCTCCAAAAACATCCGAGTAAGACACCCCCCACCATCTCTAACACCCTCACTAGTGTCTGCTGCAGCTGTGACTTTCCCACTTGTACCGTGTGTAGCAGTACAGTTGTAGCGAAGCAACAAGTCAGCCAGAACCCAAGTGAAACGTTCCATTGAACATTCCATTGAAGCTGAACGTCTTGAGTAGCTGTCTTCATTGCTTAGGGATGTATTGCATTGTTTGTTGAAAAATGAGACTTTGAGAAGCAGAGGCCAAATATTTGAGCTCTGAATGGGGACTGTGATCACTTACAGCACTGCACTATGCTAATGTGGAGTAGAGAGCACAGAGCACATACAGAGCTCAAATATTTGGCCTCTGCTTTTGTAGCATACCATATAAATGTGCTTTGCTAGAACATTGGTTTGCATTACTCTTATTTTGCCTCTCTGTGTCCTGCAGGTGGGTGACATCGTGAGAGTAGCCAAAGATGAGACGTTCCCAGCAGACCTGGTGTTGTTGTCATCGGACCGAGTGGAGGGGACGTGCCACATCACCACGGCCAGCTTGGACGGGGAGACCAATCTGAAGGTGGGCGTCTGTCCGCTTCATCGCCGTGGGGCTGCAACAAGTTTTCGTCCTCGGCTGGGGGTGTAAACAGTGCTGTAATGGGCAACGCTTTCATGCTGTTGGATTTGTTACATCTCGCTACACTCGCCGTCGAGGGATTGCTTCTCGCCCAGGGCTGGATATATCTAATTATCTGTTTCTAATCAAGTCATGAGATCCTGCTAATGATACATTTATCGTCTTATTTATAGAGCTTGGAGTTAGAAATGGGTCGATTTTGTTTTCGTGTTGCTTTTTATTATCTTATTTTATTATCTATTTTTCGGTTGAGCAGATTCTCTTAAGAGGATTGGGCATTGAGTAGAAGACAGTCTGAAGAAGTCAAAACATTTCACATAGTGATGGTTTATGTCCAGCCACATTATGCACTGTACTCTCGGACTGTACTGCTCTAATCAGTAATTATATACTTTGTTTCAAGGCTGTTTTTACAAGACGGTAAAGGTTGATTGTCTTAAGGCTTCTTTGCCAAAATGGTGAAGGTTTGCATTTTCAGGGTGCTTTTACATCTTTAAGAAAGAGTTTCACTGATCTTAAACCAGGACCATGATAGTTTGTGCTCTGTCAGACCCGTGCCATCATCTTCTCACTGACAGCGTTTTATGACTGGACTATCTGAAGTATTCCATAGAGAGATTGCAGATGTGCATGTTTGTGTGACTGGACGTGTGTGTGTGTGTGACTGTACATGTTTATGTGTGTTTGTGTGTTTTCCTCAGACCCACTTCTCAGTGCCGGAGACGGCCGTGTCCCAGTCAGTCTCCAGACTGGAGGCCCTGCAGGCGGTGGTGGAGTGCCAGCAGCCCGAGTCGGACCTGTACAGGTACGGCAAGCCACAAGCGCCACACACAAGCACCATCCGTTATTCTGACAACTCCCTTTCACTTTGCCAAGGGAGCTCGCCTTCACCCAGACTCACATTTCTGTGTGTGTCAGAATGTCGTATTTTTAGCCAGAGGGAGCGACTGTCACCCGCCGTGGCAGTTTCTCTATTACTCATTCTACTCCAACTCAGCATAATATGGCTCTCCTCTCCTCCTCTCCTCCTCTCCTCCTCTCCTCCTCCAGGTTTGTGGGGAGAATAACAGTCACGCAGCAAGAAGAGGAGATTGTAAGGTAAGACAGCTGACTTCAGCAGTGTGGCTCATGTCATTGGGACTCAGTGCAAGTGAAAGTCATCATTTACACTTAAAAGGTCAGAGTATGTTTTACAGCCCCCCCACTCCCTCCTCCACCCCTACATTCAGCGCTATCCAAGTTCTTTTTGGAACTAAGCCTAGTGCCAGCCCCTTACTCAAGATTTCTGATGGCGGTTTGGAAGGAGCGCACGGAGAGAGAAAGAGAGAGAGACTGGACCAATAATCTGTCTCGGTCCTTCTCCCAGGCATTTCATTTCCCATCCAGTGAAATATTCCACTCCATGACTCAAACATAATGACTCTCATTAATGATTCACCAGTGACTCTTGTGGCTGAAATTCCAAACCCAGATTCGGTGTGAGACAAAGGTCTCTTGAGCCGCTTCCATTTCTGTCCACTGCAGCTCCATAATGGGGCCCAAATTGACCTCATACGTCCACATGTCTATTTTGACATTTGTCTCGTTGCCAATTGTATTCTCGCTCTTTCAGGCCACTCGGACCAGAGAACTTGCTGCTACGAGGAGCTCGGCTAAAAAACACCAAAGAAATATTTGGTACGCTCACACCACCACACCTCAGCTAATAACAGACTTGTGCTGGAACGCCAACCACAACTAACCACAGTGTGGCTTATGCTGGCGTAACGTGAATAGAATGCCCTAGAACATATCAAGTGACAAGTTGGAAGTCATGTTTTCCTGTGTGCTCTGCCGTCCTCAGGTGTTGCAGTGTACACGGGCATGGAGTCCAAGATGGCGCTCAATTACAAGTGCAAATCCCAAAAGCGCTCAGCTGTGGAAAAGTAAGACTCGCCGTCTCCTCGTTTGCCTGAATCCTTCCAGACCATTGGCCCTTTAAGTGATATTAATGATCACAGTCGATTCTAATCAGTGCTTTTGCTTCTCCTGTGTGTCTATTTTGCGCGCTGCCACAGATCCATGAACACATTCCTCATCATCTACCTGGGCATCCTGCTGTTCGAGGCCATCCTCAGCACCATCCTAAAGTACGCCTGGCAGGCCGAGGACAAGTGGAACGAGCCCTTCTACAACCAGAAGACCGACCAGGAGAGAAACAGCAGCCAGGTCTCGCACTCCATTCCTTTTAAAGGCTCGCATTTCAAATGTATCCCCTCCTGTGAAACACTTATGTTATCAACCACTCTCAGTTATGTCTACATAAAGCCTTTTCTCTCTCTTTTTAGTGGGGATGGGAAGTAGTTCATTTATGTCTCTCACCTGGGTGTGGATGTGAGGGAGTTATTTCCGTGGTGGAGAGAGTGTGAGCCCCCTGTGGCTGTGTGGCACCCCCACAAGAGAGCCGTGCATATGACTCTAAATATTATGACAGGCCATAAGAGTAAACAGCCCCCTCACTCAGTGTGCCATTCCCAAGTCTGACATGGGCCATCACTCTGGAGGAAAAGTGCTGCCCTCCCCCGTCTACTGCGGTTTGCGAGATGGGAGTAGGAGAGCTGTTTGTGTTTGCCCGCTTGCTTCTTTTTGTTTGTTTACTGATGAATGTTTTTGTTATTTTGACCTTTCAGATTCTGAAGTTCATTTCTGATTTCCTGGCATTCCTGGTGCTGTACAATTTTATCATCCCTATATCACTGTACGTTACCGTGGAGATGCAGAAGTTTCTGGGCTCCTTTTTTATTGGCTGGGATTTGGATTTATATCATGAGGAGAGTGACCAGAAGGCCCAAGTCAATACCTCTGACCTCAATGAAGAGCTTGGGCAGGTTTGTGTGTGTTTGTGTGTGTGTGTGTTTGTGTGTGTTTACAAAGTGCAACCTTGAGTTGTGAATTACTACACTTCACACTACCCATAAGAAAGGCACAGTCTCCCTATACTGTGTGAGGCCTTTTAAAGTAATCTAGGCGTTATTGCTTGAAATCAATTGGCTGTGAAGTCCCTTTTCTTTGTCAGACTATTATTGATTGCTGTGTGCAGTGACCTTGTAATGCTAAAGGTGAGACCACCCACATTTCCCCAGGTGGAATACGTGTTCACGGACAAAACGGGAACACTGACTGAAAACGAGATGCAGTTCCGGGAATGCTCCATTAATGGGATCAAATACCAAGAGATCAACGGCAAGCTCGTCCCAGAGGGGATGACGGACGACTCACCCGATGGCTCCATCCCTCGTCTGGTAAACACTCATGCACACGTGTGCCGACACACACACACGCCCACACACACGCCCACACACACACACACACACACACACACACACACACACACACACACACACATACACACACACGTATACAGTGTGTATAGACAGTATATCATGCACATAGATTAACATTGATAACAGTACCAGTTGACTAGAACCGTCATGTAGAAACGGATTGTGTCTAGACTCCTCTGATTCCTGATATGCTCCCATATTGATATCAGTGCTGATCAGTAAGAGTGTCTGTACGTAGCTCTAGGAATATCTCAAAAGTGGGGTTAATATACAAGGAAAAGAATCATGTTCATCAGATGTTTATTAACACGCTGTTTGTGTGTCCCCTGCAGCTCCACGAGCAGGAGCTGTTCCTGAAGGCCGTGTCGCTGTGCCACACGGTGCAGATCAGCTATGACCAGGCGGACGGCTTTGGCGACCCCTTCTCCCACACTAATGGCTTCTCCCAGATGGAGTACTACGCCTCCTCGCCCGACGAGAAGGCGCTGGTGGAGGCCACTAAAAGGTAAGGCAAACTCACTTTCCAGCACATTACAGACAGTTAGCTCTCAGCTCTTGGCACTCGAAACGTAATTTCTTCTGACCCCACTTCTAATGTTTTTCCTTCCAGAATGGGGGTGGCCTTTATAGGGAGCAATGGAGAATATATGGAGATTAAAACATTTGGAAAAGCCGAAAGGTAAAAATTGCCTTCCAATAGCAGACGAGTGAATGACCGCTCCATACAGTGTAGTTGGTTGTTTTTGCTAACTTCTGTTGATCTCTCCACAGATATAAACTGCTGCATGTCTTAGAGTTTGATGCGACAAGAAGAAGAATGAGTGTGATCCTCCAGAAACCCTCAGGTATGTGTGCTAAAGGACAACCTCACTCTTAGTCACTACAAACCATCTCGAGGTCCTCCACTGGAGCATGTCTAAGCACACAAATACTGTTTTCATCTTAATCTTCATCATTTGGAGCGCATTAGAGTCATAGGATCTCATTTTTGGGGATTTAGAACTCCTCTGGATGGCTCCTGCCCTCTGTCGCCTGTAGCCCATTTAGTGTGTTTATAAGTACCCATTTGATGGAGTGTGTAATATTGTGGCCCTCATGTCATTGCTGCTCAGGGGAGAAAGTGCTGTTTACCAAAGGAGCCGAGTCGGCCATTCTGCCCTACACCAAGAGTGGGGAGCTGGAGAAGACCAGAGTCCATGTGGATGAGTTTGCACTGGTAAGACCTCATCAAACACCTCTGACTTGGGGGCGCTATCGAGCAGACCATGGAGTAAGACACGTGTTGGAAAGCTCTGCCAAACTTTATTTTAAAATTGTATTTCTAGCGCTTGTTGCTTATTGTTATCGATCATATATTCATTGGAAGTCACATACTAGTGGCCGAGGTGGAATTTAAATTGATATCTTGCCAATGGAGAACAGCCTACGACAATTTTCCTACTCCGGGCGAAATACTGCTAATAGCAAACAAGCTAGCATGGCTGAGGTCAAAGCCGAACTTCTTGCTTCCCTAAAAGACGAACTCTCGACACTGATTAGGTCAGAACTGAAAAATGCGTTTACCGGTGAATTTGATGCAGTGAAAAGTGAAATACAAGGGGTAAAGAACGAAGTTGTGACCAGCGTAGCGAGACTTCGCTCTGACCTAGAGTCGATGACAACTAAGGTGTCTGACATGGAGCACAGCCTAACGACATATACAGACGACGTGGTGAGTCTCCAAACTACAGTCGGTAAACTTCAATCCGAAGTGTTGGATTTACAACAAAAGTGTCTGGATATGGAAGGAAGAATGAGGAGGTCAAACATCCGGATATTGAATGTTCCAGAGGAGGCTGGTTCAGGCTCTCCCTCTTTTGTCACACAACTGCTGAAAGAAGTTTTCAACATGGATAAAGAGATGGTGGTTGACAGATCGCACCGAACCCCACAACTAGCTCAAGCCAAGGGGAAACCTCGTCCCATTATCGCGAAATTGCACTATCATCAGGACTGTGTGGATATACTTCGCCGGGCGCGACAGGGAGGGAATGCCCTGAAATACGGCGACGTACCCATCTCTGTGTTTCCTGATTATCCTCCCTCTGTGGCGCGAGCAAGATCTGCATTTAATGATGTCAAGCAATTGCTAAAAGGTCGGGCGGATGTTCGCTATGGAGTAATGCATCCCGCTAAACTGCGCATCACCTACAACGGAATAAAGAAAGACTTTGTTGATCCAAGTCAAGCGATGTCCTACGTGAAATCTAACATCATTGAAGGTGAGAGAATTACGTCTGATGAGTGACATAACCTAGGCCTGCCCGGACTGTTCTGGTTTCACTGCTTGGATAATAATCCGTGTAAATGAAGGTAGCCTACCATAACAAATCTCTACTGCACTAATAATAGCTAGCTGGCTAATGGACTTCAACATTTTGCTTATTGATTGCTATATTTAGGTTTGGGCAACAATTCAAAGCCACTTGCATGGACAATGCCCTCTTTTTGATTTGTTTTATTATAGGCTACTCATTCAAATAAGCGCTTTTTTTTTTTTGTAATTGTTTTGGCAGAGCGCCCTGCTAGAGTTCCCATAACAAGCACACATGTGTGGATTCAATTGTAAGGGGTTTAGTGTTCACCTTGTTCTAGGTGACAGGGGGAGGGATATAATCGCACCAGATGTTTTTGTTGTTGTTGCTGGTTTTATTCTTTGGAGGATATGTTTTTGCTTTATGTATGTCAATATGGAGTTATCAATGATTATAAATATGGAAAATGGTTAACTCTACACAGATTAGAGGAGCCACAGGTTGCCCAGTGAATTTTGTTAGCTGGAATGTCAAATCTTTGAATCACCCTGTTAAACGCAAGAAAGTATTATCACATCTTTGCCAACTTAATGTAGGAATAGCTTTTCTTCAAGAAACACATTTACGCATATGTGACCAATCCAGATTGAAAGGGAACTGGATAGGCCAATTATATCACTCAAGCTTTAATAATAAATCAAGGGGCACAGCCATTCTAATTAACAAAAACATCCCCTTTGTAAAATCAAATGTAGAAGCAGACAGCTCTGGGAGGTATGTAATAGTTACAGGTAGATTATATGAAACTCCAGTTATCCTAGCTAACATATATGCGCCTAACTGGGATGACGAAACTTTCTTTTCAAATTTTTTTGCCCGCTTACCAGACATACACTCTCATTATTTAATTTTGGCAGGGGACCTGAATTGTACTTTCTCACCTCTAGACCGTAGCTCATCTAGAGTGATACCCCAGACTAAGGCTGCCCAAACCATTGAGCTATTTCTTCAAACATATGGTGTCTCAGATGTCTGGCGGTTTCAGAACCCCGCTTCTAGATGTTATTCTTTTTTTCCCATGTCCATAAGACATATTCACGAATAGACTACATTTTTGTTGATAATCGTCTTCTCCCAATGGTTAGTAAATGTGATTATCATACTATTGTGATATCTGATCATGCGCCATTGTTGATGGGATTAGACATGCCGACGTCACAAGCCACTTACCGCCCATGGCGCTTAAATAATCTATGGCTTGGTGATGAATGTTTTGTTCATTTTATTTCATCTGAAATATCTGCATTTGTGGAACGTAACACTACACCAGGCATGCCATCCTCAACTATATGGGAATCTATGAAGGCATATCTTAGGGGACAAATAATTTCTTACTGTGCCCAACAGAAAAAGAATGAAATGGCATATCTTAAGACTTTAATGGATAAGATATCACTTGTAGATAGGTCACTAGCTCAGACCCCATCTCCAGACTTATATAAGCAGAGACTGATGCTACAGACAGAATTTAATCTTCTATCCACTAAGAAAACAACAAACCTTCTCAATAAAACACGTCATAAAATGTATGAACATGGAGAGAAAATAGGGAGAATCCTTGCACACCAGCTACGTCAAAAGTCTGCAGCTCAGTGCATATCTGAACTAAAGGATGAGTCAGGTTCCAAACATATTGATCATTCAGAAATTAACCAAACCTTTCATAGATTTTATTCTAAATTATACACCTCTGAATCACAGAGAGATAAAAAATTGTTCAGGTCCTTTTTTAGATCGTTAAATATCCCTCTGGTTCAGAAAGAAGTAGCATCTGAACTTGAACAGGCATTCACAGAAGAGGAATTCTTTTCTGCAGTAAAATCTATGCAAAACAGTAAATGCCCAGGACCTGACGGATTCCCCAGCGAATTCTTTAAAAAGTTTGCTAAAGAACTAGCCCCAGTTCTACTTCCTGTGTTTCAAGAGTCATTTGTGGCGGGTTCACTACCACCAACCATGCGTCAGGCTGTTATCTCTCTTATCCTCAAAAAGGACAAGGACCCCTTAGAATGTGGCTCATATCGTCCAATCTCTCTCTTAAATGTTGATAGTAAAATACTTGCCAAAATGCTGGCTTTACGGTTGGAAAAGGTACTACCATCATTGATATCAGAGGATCAAACGGGGTTCATTAAAAATAGGCAGCTAAGTTCTAATATACGAAGACTCCTCAATGTTCTTTATGATCCCACTCCACCCAAAGACACTGAGGTATTGATATCATTGGATGCTGAAAAAGCCTTTGATAGGGTGGAGTGGGATTACCTTTTTACACTTTGGAATGTTTTGGTTTTGGTCCGAAATTTATACATTGGATCAAGATTTTATACTCTTTGCCAATGGCAGCTGTTCGAACTAATAACAACCTGTCAGCTTTTTTCAATTTACAACGCGGGACTAGACAGGGATGCCCCCTCTCTCCTCTTCTATTCGCCTTAACTATAGAACCACTGGCAATAGCACTGCGTAATAATGTTGAAATTAAAGGTATAATGAGAGGGGGGGCTGAACATAAAGTCTCATTATATGCTGACGATATGCTAATATATATGTCAGACCCTGATGCAAGCCTACCAAAATTAATGGAGTTGTTAAGTAGCTTTAGTGGGATATCAGGATATAAAGTTAATGTGCAGAAAAGTGAGCTTATGGCTATTGACCCCTCCTGTCAGCTGATCACAAGCCAACCTCTACCCTTTAAGATATGCACACAAAAATTTAAGTATTTGGGTATTTGGATAACCCGTAGATTTAAAGATTTATATGAAGCCAATTTTCCTCCACTTCTAAAAAGTCTGAAGAATGACCTAGAGCGCTGGAACCTCATTCCCCTATCTCTTGGAGGGAGAATAAATGTCATCAAAATGAATATTATGCCCAGGTTCCTGTTTATCTTTCAATGTGTCCCTGTCTTCTTAACTAAATCTTTCTTTAAAAACGTTGATAAACTTTTATCTAGTTTCATCTGGAATGGGAAAAATCCACGTATTCGTAAAGAGGTTATGCAACGACACAAACTACATGGTGGGCTATCTTTACCCAACTTTCAGTATTATTACTGGTCTGCTAATATTAAAAATATACTATTTTGGATTAACTGCCCCGAACATGAAAAAGGCCCTGGATGGTTGCAGCTTGAGAGAGCATCTTGTAAACAAGCTTCCCTGCATGCATTGGCCCTGTCTAAGATACCTCTGACAGAGCCAATATCAACATTCACCACTAATCCCATTGTGAGACACTCCCTTAAGATATGGACGCAGTTTAGGCGTGCTTTCTCTTTGGTTGAGATGTCTACAAAGGCTCCCTTGGTGAGAAATAATATGTTCACACCCTCTATGACAGACCATGCATTTAGGCTCTGGACTGAAAAAGGATTGAGAATAGTTGAGGATTTATATGTTGGTGGGACCTTTGGGTCTTTTGAACACCTTCAAACACATTTTAACATTCCCAAATCACATTTTTATAGATATCTACAACTCCGTAGTTTTGTTTCCACACACTCTCCTTCCTTTCCGTCATTACCTTCAGAGTCTCTAATAGATAAATTGATTAAAATCCCCCCTTTTATCAAGGAGACCATAGGAACAGTGTATTCTTCACTGAATATGGAGAATCTGAAACCGTTAACAGCATTGAAACACAACTGGGAGGAGGACCTAGGCATTGAAATACCAGACACACAATGGCAGGCTGCTCTAAACAACATACATTCATCTTCAATCTGTCTACGACATACTGTCACTCAATTTAAAGTTGTTCATCGCTTACACTGGTCAAAAACAAAGTTGGCCAGAATTATATCTAATTTTGACCCAACTTGTGACAGATGTAACGCTGAGCCAGCTACACTGGCACATATGTTCTGGAGTTGTCCTAAATTATCTGAGTTTTGGGAATCAATTTTTTCTTTCTTATCTAGAGCTCTGGATATGCCAATTGACCCATGCCCAATAATTGCCATGTTTGGAGTAACACCTGAAGAACTAGGTATAGGCAAATGGGGCAAAACAGTGATGGCATTTGCAACATTACTTGCCAGACGCATTATATTAATGAAATGGAAAGATAAAGCCTCACCTTCATTCAAACACTGGATTAATGATATCATGCACTATTTAATACTTGAAGAAATACGATATCATATACAAGGTAATAACCTTAAATTTAGTTATATCTGGCAACCTGTCCTTACACTAGTTGAACAAATGGACTCTAATGACATTGTAATGGTCTAATTCTACTGTTTTCCTCCCCTTTTTACATTTTATTTATCATTTTTTTTTTCATCTTTCTTTTTCTTTCTTTCTTCTTTATTATTAGGGCCCGAGCACCGAGGTGCACGAGCCCGGAACGGGCTTGTGCACCGACCGGTGCGAAGCCCTATTGCTTTTGTAAGGATTTGTCATTATTATTATTATTATTATTTTTCTTACGCTGGTTACGGCCATTTTTGACCCCTTTCCCGTGCATGAAAACTCATGAAATTTTGCACACACCTTGGAAGTATGGAACACTAGAGGTATACAGAGGCATGGACTTGGGTGTGGCCCAGGGACTCCGTAGCGCCCCTAAAGTAAAAAATTACATTGGGCTCTATGGGGCCGGACACCCACTGAACTTTAATGTACTCCTCGGACACCGTTGGTCAGATTCCTGTGAAATTTGGTAGACATGATGCCAAGATGTTGCTGATGTAAAATTGCGAAGGGATTATTCATACCCTTTACAATTTCAAGATGGCGGATGAGTGAAATATAGGAAAAACTGAAAAAACGGAAATGTGTCATTAGATCGCAGGGCGTTGATGGAATCGTCTGAATGTCATTTACAAAGTTATAGATATTATCATGACGCCAACATTCATACACTTAATGGGCGTGGTTGTTACAGCGCCACCAACTGGTAAGGTGGAGAAAGTACAGAAATTGACATTAAGTGCCATGGTTGGCATATACTTTGAGCTACGCACACAAAATTTGGTAGGTGTGTGTGTCTCCCCAAGACGAACAACTTTCGTATTACATTGCATTAGCCACGCCCAACAGGAAGTGAGGTAATAAGGAGTGTAAAAATTTGGACACACAGTGAACTTTAACGTACTCGTCGGACACGGTATGTCAGATTCAAGTGAAATTTGGTGTACATGACCTCTAGATGCTGTTGATGCTAAATTGCGAACGGATTTTTGATATTTCGTAATATGTTGTAATAACAATATTATGAAATTGTATGATTTTAATAGCTCATCACGAAACAAGAAGTGTGTCATAAAATCACACTGCATTAACCGATTGGTCTGAAACTTCACAGGTTCATAGATGGTATGACTGTGATGACATCTAGACACTCCGTGGGCGTGGCTGTTATAGCGCCACCACCTGGCCAAGCAGGAAAAGTGCCAGAAATTGACTATGCTTTAACCGATTGATCTGAAACTTCACTGGTTCATAGATGGTATGACTGTGATGATTTCTAGACGACCCATGGGCGTGCCTGTTATAGCGCCACCATCTGGTCAAGCAGGAAATGTGCCAGAAATTGACAATGCTTTATCCGATTGATCTGAAACTTCACTGGTTCATAGATGGTATGACTGTGATGATTTCTAGACGACCCATGGGCGTGCCTGTTATAGCGCCACCATCTGGTCAAGCAGGAAATGTGCCAGAAATTGACAATGCTTTATCTGATTGATCTGAAACTTCACTGGTTCATAGATGGTATGACTGTGATGATATCTAGACACCCCATGGACATGCCTGTTATAGCGCCACCACCTGGTCAAGCAGGAAATGTGCCAGAAATTGACAATGCTTTACCCGATTGCCCCTAGTGGTCAAATATTATAACTTAGAAACAGTTTGACGTAACTTACCCAAACTTGGTATATGGACTCCTGACCGTGTTCTGACCACGCATAACCATGAATCGAAAGTCTCTATACCCCTAGTGGTCAAATATTATAACTTGGAAACGGTTTGATGTAGCTTATCCAAACTTAGTATATGGACTCCTGACCATGTTCTGACCACGCATAATCATGAATCGAAACTCTGTAGCGCCCCTAGTGGTCAAATATTATAACTTGGAAACGGTTTGACGTAGCTTATCCAAACTTAGTATATGGACGCTTGACCGTGTACTGACCACACAGAATCATGAATCGAAACTGTCTAGCGCCCTCTAGTGGTCAAATATGATTACTTTGGAACGGTTTGACGTAGCTTATTCAAACTTGGTATATGGACTCCTGACCGTCTTCTGACCACGCATAACGATGAATCGGAACTCTCTAGCGCCCTCTAGTGGTCAAATATGATAACTTGGACACGGTTTGACGTAGCTTATCCAAACTTGGTATATGGACTCCTGACCGTGTTCTGACCACGCAAAACCATGAATCGAAACTCTCTAATGCCCCCTTGTGGTCGAACATTATAACTTGGAAACGATTTTACCTATCATAGCCACAGTTGGTACTCAGACTGTGGACCACCTTCTGAACATGCAGTATGACTTATGTGAATCTCTGTAGCGCCCCTACTAAGAGAAAGAGTTTAAAAGGCAGACTGAGTGAGTGTGTGACAGTGAGTGTCTGCGAGTGTAAAAAATGACAGTGAGACAAAGATAGCACACCTGTTCCGACTGAATGTGCCTTCACTGTGTACCATTGTTGCGATATGCACTCTTTGCGATGCACCTGGTGCGAGGGCCCGTCATCGCCACTTGTGGCTTTAATTATTATTATTATTTATTTATTTTTTCTTCATTGTCTATTCACTAGTATCTTTAGCAGTGTCAATACTGTTCTGTACAATATATATACACATTCATTTATGTATCAGTCAAACTGCTGTGAAAATATTACTATTCATTTCCTTGTTTTCCATTGTTACTGTCAAAGCGATCTGGTGGTGCGATAGGGTTGGGCTGGGTGGGAAGGGGGTTGTTATTGTGTTTGTTTGTCTTATGTGAAATTACAATAAAAAGACTTGAGATTAAAAAA
>JAODXP020000022.1:4076528-4080209 GCA_027497455.2 Sardinella longiceps | reverse complement strand
AAACACCTCTGACTTGTGACTTCTGACAGAACCTGGACGTACACAATCATCTACATGGATCAAAACCTCAAAAACTGCTACAAAATGTTCATTCTCACAATACACACACACACACACACACACACACACACACACACACACACACACACACACAGAACAATTGTTCTTTTAAGAGCAGTCCTATAACTGGTAAGAGGCAGAGCTTAGACACTGGCAGTCTGAGCAGTGGCGTGGTGTCTGTCTGTCTGTCTGCCTGCCTGCCTGCTCTCTTGTCAGTCTCCCACACTGCGCAGTCGGAGGAGTGATGCTCATTGTTAGTAATGATCTCCTGCCCGTCCATCCCCACTTCCAGTCAGCTGCAGTCGGGAGGAGTGTCTCATAGATGTGACAGTGTACACTGATGCCTATCCAACTGGAAAACAAACTCCCATTTTTGTATGCTTTGCTTGAAAAGTATTCAATTGCTCCTCTGTTTGGCTGCGGCTAGACTCATTGTGTAACATGGCTGATATTACTGTTGACACAGTAGCACTGGGCACATGAATGTCACAGGTTTCAATGGCTTTGGGACAACGTTGCAGAAGCTTCATTCACTTAATCTCATTACTGATAAAGGCTCTTGGCAAGTGATTATATATTAAGTTAGTGGCCAGTGTAAATCAGAAGAGCTGCTCCTGATTAATGGCTGTAGCTTTGGCTGTAGGTCACGGCTCTAACTCTTGGCATTGGAGTTGGGGGCTGTGAGAAATTTGAAATGACATTAATTGTTGCAATCAAGTTGATGCATTGTGTGTGTGTGTGTGTGTGTGTGTGTGTGTGTGTGTGTGTGTGTGTGTGTGTGTGTGTGTATGTGTGTGTGTGATGTGCAGAAAGGTCTGCGGACGCTGGTGGTGGCGTGCCGGCACTTCAGTGCGGAGGAGTACAAGGAGGTGGAGCGGCGTCTGCACGAGGCCCGCACGGCTCTGCAGCAGCGCGAGGAACGCCTCAATGATGTCTTCAACTTCATCGAGAAGGACCTGGAGCTGCTGGGAGCCACCGGTGTGGAGGACAAGTGAGTCCAGCGGTTTACACACACACCATCACACACTCACGTAGTGGACCACAGCCTGGTGATGGACATCACAGTTCCTGCCCATCCTTTCAAAGACACCCTAGCCTTCTCAATTCCGAGGCACATGTTTTAGTTAAGTAGCACATTCTATCCTGAGTGGCCTACAGTCAAACACAACCTACTTTGACAGCTCAAATGAGATGATGGGTATTGGTAAGAGGCCTACATATTATTTTTTAGCATCATAGGTCACCTTTTTTTACTTTAAAAAAAAAAAAATAATAATAGTTTTTTTTTTTTTTAATTATTAACAGGTCCATTTCAGCTCTGTAAATGATGATTATTAGGCTATTATTATGTATTTATTTATTTATTTATTAAATGCTAACCTGCTATTTTATTGGAAGCTTATAAAAATGGCAAAATAAAACTCATGTGGTTTCTTGTCATATCTTGACCTAAGTATCGTGGGCCGTGTCATACCATGGGTTGAGTGTATCGCTACATCCCTATTAATGACTGTCTTGATGGGGCCTGTTTTCTTTAATAAGGTCACCTGTGTTAGACCTAGATATCTGTGTCATCACCCAGGCTGTGGGTTTAGTGCAGTTGTCTTTCGGAGGCACAGGGAGTGGAGGTGTGTGTGTGTGTGTGTGTGGGGTGTGTGTGTGTGTGTGTGTGTGTCTGTGTGCTGTCCTCATCTGCTCTGGGGCCGTGCGCTAGATTAGTGCTAACATTAATATGGAGCTCCAGCGCTAACATGGCGTTCCTGGCCGTGCTGTTGTGCCATTTCTGTCCTGTTCTGCCTGCGCTGCCCTGGACAGGAGCGAGTGACTCATGGCTGTGGCCCCAACCGCCCTAGCAGCAGCAGCAGCAACACTCATTGCATTATCCACTCGCCATTCCTGCCCATTTCCCTCTGTGTCGTGACTCACTGCTGTGTGTGTGTGTGTGGGTGGGCGTTGTTCATGCACCCAGGCGTCTGTGTTGCACAAGCTTGCGGACCATGGCGTCCATTGATCAGTGTCCCACACATTAAGAGAGAGATAGTGCCTTTAATTAATTGGCTGCTGTTTAGTCAAGAGCCACCAGAACATTCTCCAACACATGAGAGAAGCTTTTGCTAATCGCACTCAACGGCCTGTCACTTTGATTGGGAACGCTACGGGTTCATGCTCTATTAGAACAATTATGCAACGCAACGCCAACTCCCCCGTTGCTTCCCATGGCTGACATGCCTAGATAATCCTCACTTTGTCTATCCGCCCTCCTTATTGCCAACACTCTCTGCTACAGTACCTCATATTTAGATACAGCTAAAGCAGCTACAATAGGCTACTCTGTGACTGGTGGTTTCCCTGCAGTTCCTTCCTTCTTAGCAGGGGAGAGGAGTGGGGGAACTCTTCTGAGTCATAGCGCTCTCATACTGTCACAAGGAACTACTGTTGACCGCCACTAAGGAGGATGCAGCGGAGCTCTGCTGTAGTGAACTAAGCTTAGCTGAGTCTGTGATGTCTCTAGCCTGGACTGAGAGCAGAAGAAGATACAGATCGTAAGGTGGGAGGCCAGAGCTTGTGCAAGATCTTAGTTACCCCCATCCCGTGGTGTGAGGGATGTGTGATGTGAAGGCAGGAGGAGGGAGGAGTGGAGCCAAGCAACACTGTTTCAGAGCTGCCAGAGGAGAGGAAGAGGAACTCACTCAACAAACACACACACACTTAAACACACCTTTGTATAGTCGAGGGTTTCTGTTCCTTGTCTCTGTGGATGACTGTGTGTGTGCGTGGCCTGTGTCTAGTTTTAGCCTAGGTGTGCATTTTTGTCTGATGTTTGTGGAAGTTGGTTTTGTGTGTGTGTGTGTGTGTGTGTGTGTGGTGCTCACATAGCCATTCAGGGCATGCTCTTAGCAGGGCAGTGCAGGCAGGCAGGCTCACACCATCTGCTTGCACTAGCTGTCCGTGTTTAATTAATGCAGCTCTCCCTTTGCACACACACACACACACACACACACACACACACACACACACACACACACACACACACACACATTAATGCTACCTCCTCGGTTGCTGAGAAGGATTCTTCCCATGCCCCCTCAATGTCCCCAAGAAACGCTGCCCATCTTCAAAGAGCCCCGTGTATAATTGAAGACATCATTAATCTCTCTCTCCCTCTTTCTCACACACACACACACACACACACACACACACACACACACACACACACACACACACACACACACAGACACACTCACACTCACTATCAGTTTTTCTCTTCCTCTTCCTCTGGCCTTCCTCCCCCATCTGAACTGTGTGCCCCTCCTGCTCATAAGTGAATGTGATGTTTATATCTGCTGCTAATCTTTAAGCCTGAGGCTGAGAGCGAAGGGCCCGGAGTCACCGAGTCTTTCCTGTGAAGTTGGCGCGTTGAGCCGTGTGTTAAATGCTCGCCCGAGGCATCGTCCGCTTGCAATCTGCCTCTGCGTCCGTGTCGGTAATTGCTGTATCAAACTTCTTCTTCACCATTAGCTGCTGTTGCTCCCACAGTCGGCGGTTGGCCGGGGGGTGGCGTCAATAGTTGACTTGACTCATTATAAAGCGTGATAGATGAATTAATTTGCTGTTTAGACA
>JAODXP020000022.1:3929028-4071528 GCA_027497455.2 Sardinella longiceps | reverse complement strand
AAGCCAATGATGAATGGTCAATTGTGAAACTGTCATGGCTCATTTTGCTCTACACATTACTACAGCAGTTGTCTTTAAAGGAGTCGCTGAGCCTGTCAGAGCTGATGGACTCGTGGAGACTTCACGTACCTGAGGAGGCCTTGTTTCAGTGAGTTCACTCTTGTCTCGCTGCTGTGTCCACAGGCATTATGGGAAAAGAGGGCCGACAGGCCGTCAGAAACAGTGACTATGCAATCGCAAGATTCAAGTTCCTTGCCAAACTGCTGCTTGTGCACGGGCACTTCTATTACATAAGAATAGCCACACTGGTGCAGTATTTTTTCTACAAGGTGAGTGTCTCGTCTGCCTGTGCTGGGCACCATGTATGTGTATGAACGCACAGTGTTTGCATTTCTGTGTGTGTGTGTGTTGTATTTTGATGACCTGAGGGACACGTTTTTTAAATGTCTCTCTGTCTTTCTTTTTAGAATGTGTGTTTTATCACGCCCCAGTTTTTATACCAGTTCTTCTGTCTGTTTTCACAACAAGTAAGTGTGTGTTTTGTATCTGTGTGTGTATGTGTGTCATCATCACTAGTGACTGTGTCAGTGTTTTGTTACTTGCTGTCATTTTATTTGTGAAGTGATCTCTGTCGGACTGTCACCACTCTCAAAGTAAGCCGATGCTCTTGTGTTGTTGTTCCGCCGAGCGCCTGGCGAAAAGAAACACGACATGAATCCCTTGTCTCTTGTCTCTTGCCACTAAAGTGATAATGTTTGATATTATAATTAAACTCGCCGAGAAGGAGCCCATTTTGGTGATTGATGATCTCTACTATAACCTTTTGTGGACGACGTGTTGTATTTCCATCTCTGGCTGCGTACAAAAAGCACATTTGTCTTTTTTTGGACGTTTTGCCCTGACCCCTTTTAGCAGCAGATTACATGTCCCCACATCTGTCTGTCTGTTTGTCAGTCTGTCCGTCTCTCTCTCTCTCTGTCTGCCTGCTTGTCTGATAGTCTGTCCTCTGTCCTGCAGACTCTGTATGACAGTGTCTACCTGACACTCTACAACATCTGCTTCACCTCCCTGCCCATCCTGGTCTACAGCCTGTTTGAGCAGCTGGTCCATCCGCACGTGCTGCAGAGCAAGCCAGCACTGTACAGGTACAGTAAACCCCCCAACCACACTCACACACACACACACACACACACACACACACACACACACATAGACAGTCTAGCATAGTGTGCTGCTCTCATGCCCTCTCTGCCCCCCTGAGTCAGTGGCCTATGGCTCCCAGTTAATTAAAGTTGCTGCCTCCCTGTTGGCTTTGCCTGCCCATCACTAACTTCCTTAAGTGCCCCTGCAGGGACATCAGCAAGAACGCCATGCTGTCCTTTAAGACCTTCCTCTACTGGACGCTGCTGGGCTTCATCCACGCCTTCGTCTTCTTCTTCGGCTCCTACATCCTCATGGGCGAGGACACCACCCTCATGGGCAACGGCCAGGTGAGCGAGGGGTTCAGGGGTCGCGGGTGGGGGGTCGGGGGTCAGTCAGACTGAAGCTCCGTGTCTGCTTGCCTGCACTCTAATCCTCTTTAATGAGCAGAGTTGAAGAGAAGCTGGAGAGTGTTGAGGTTAGTGCGGGAGGTGGGAAAGGGCCGGCAGCATCTCTGTGTGTCTTTAATCTGTGTCTCTACCAGCATGTCAGAGTGTCTGTCTGCACAACTCTAATATTAAACTTGTACGCTAATAATAAAGGGGGTTGGGAGGCTTAATTGAGGTCCCTGTATGTTACCAGTCACATGAAGACTATTGGACATGCAGATATTACATGGTAGGGTTTGACGTGGCTCGCTTGTGTCCTAGTCTGAATAGCCTAGATGGGGACGGGTATTGATGAAAGCAGAAGGGCTGGTGCTGAGATGGACTGAGATGGGATTGGATGGGATGGAAAGCCGATGAAACGGCAGATGAAACGGCAGATTGGCTGTAAGCGAAGGTTAGCCCACGGCCCGTGCGCTGGATGAGGGGATGAGGGTGGCCGTGTGTGTGTCTGTGTGAGCACCCTGTCACTCGCGGCCATGAAACCTTGGCAACGCCGGCTCTCGCCTCCTTCGTCCCCAACAAGGCTAATATTGATTGAGCGTTGCTTGGAGACCACCTAGCGAGCACAGCACAATATTGATCCCCCTCACCCCCCCAAACCAAGTGGCAATTTGAGTGAAATAGCTCAGTGATGTGGAGGAGCAACAGAGGCACGGCCCTTCAGTCTCTTAGTGTTCTTCTTGTGCCAGCCTGTTACTGTGATGGTGGTGGTGCTGCTGCTGCTGCTGAGGCCATTTCATTGTTTCTTGGGGAGGGAGGGGGGGGGTGGATGTGGGGATTGGTGGTTTGGGAAGTCTCTCTCTCTCTTGCCTGTCCTTTTTATTGCTTTTCTTCCTTTTTTCTCTTTCCCTCCTTCTCTTTGTCACGCCGTGCATGTCTTCAGATATTGAGAGCTAACAGACAACTGGTAAGCGCTGATTGGATTCCTATAGTTGTTTGCATGCTTCTCTCTTTCTCTCTCTCTCTCTCGCTCTCTTTTCATTACAATTTCACAGCTGTGTCCGTCATCAGTCTCTCCATTGCTGCCTAAGTGTACAGCGCTGCGATCAGTGTCCTTTTGATGCCTTGCCACACACATTTGTCAGGCTGAGTGTGTCCGGCTGGCAAGGGTGCTGGGCTGTGTTGCACTGCACTCCCTTGTCATGCATGAGTGTGAATGGGCTCCAGCTCTCTCACACACTAGTGTTGCCCTGCCTCTAAATGGCTTGGCAACGGCCTGCTAGCGTTCCAAAGAGCCTGCAGGCCAGCGCGTGAGATCGCAGCTGTCCTCCGACATGTCAGCATCTGGTGGAGCCATGGCAGTCCCAGAGAGCCCCAGTCTGAATGGAGCGTGCGTGTGTGTGTGTGTGTGCGTGTGTGTGTGTGTGTGTGTGTGTGCGCGCATCCAGAGACAGATGACGCTGTGAACGCCATAGCAATTATCTGAAACATCTCTCTCCATCTCTCTTTCAGATGTTTGGCAACTGGACATTTGGAACGTTGGTCTTTACGGTCATGGTCATCACTGTCACACTAAAGGTGCCAATCATAATTCTCCCTCCAAATACGCTTCTAAATATGCAACAAGCAGAAACTCCTCAGGCGCTGTTCCATTTGTATTCCCATTGCATCTTGTTGAATGTTGAATGTTCAGTTCTTCCTAAGTTTGGATTCTTTCTCCCCCTCCTCTGCCCCACAGCTGGCCTTAGAGACCCACTTCTGGACGTGGATGAACCACTTTGTCACCTGGGGCTCCATTGCTTTCTATTTCATCTTCTCCCTCTTTTATGGAGGCATCATCTGGTATGGCCGCCCACCTCCTCACCCAAACACAGTCACAAGATGACGGGAGATGCTTCTCTCGCATGGCTGCTTCTTACAGTGTCTCAGAACTAATGTTATGTCACAGGCAGCATAGACTCCTTGGCCCTAGGCATACAGTAGGCAAGGCTTCCACTCCATGTGGGGGCTCTCAGTATGCCCAATAAGGAAGTCATCCACATACACATAGTGTAATTGTATAGGTTTGAACTGCAGGGGTGGAGCAATCAGTGTACTGAAGAGGAACACGGTCCCTGTAGATTGGACATAATGTAACCCACATGATGTGTGTGTGTGTGTGTGTGTGTGTGCGCGTGCGTGCGTGTGTGTCCGCTCTCCCCACAGGCCCTTCCTCCACACGCAGGACATGTACTTTGTCTTTGTCCAGCTGCTCTCGAGTGGCTCAGCCTGGTTCGCCATCATCATCATCGTGACAGGCTGCCTCTTCCCCGACGTCTTCAAGAAGGTGCTCTATCGGCACCTACATCCAACCAGCACCCAGAAATCTCAGGTAGGCCTCGATGTCCCCTACCCACAATACTTACTGTGCAACCCCCCACCCCCACCGCCATCACTGCACATGTGCTGGCTTCAGCCGGCAGCCGAGCTCACATAAAGCTGGGTGCACAACTCAAGTGCAGACTTCCAACCTGTTTGCCTTAAGGAATAATATGCACGACGGCTCATTTTGGGTGTATGGTGCAAAATTAACTCCGATCACTTGAAGCAATCTCTGCAGGAACCTGCTTCGACAGGGCACATTAAACAAGGAATGCATGCAACACAGGCAGAAGCGCACTCACACACTCATTCACTCACTCAGACATCAACAAGTGCATGGCTTCTCACCAGTCCTTCTCTGCACATACTGTAACATACTGTGTACAAGTCCAAGTCCAAGCAGAGGAGTGAGAGGCTGTATAAGCTGCCGTATCGCAGCTACTGCAGTTTGGAGAGAGCGATTGATTCCTGCAGCTCCACTGCTGCCAGTGAGAGAGCGCGATTTGATTCATTTATTTCTTTATTTACATTTTATCTGTATTTCTTTCTTTTTTTTTGCGCTACGAGAGTAGATAAAGATCGAGTGCAGGATGAGTTCCACTCTCACCGCACACAGCCTAGTTTCACTCTGAGTGAGTCATAATTTCCCATCCCCACAAACACCAAGTGGTCTGACGGATGTACGGTACTTTTTTTCCAGCTGCCTTTTTTTCTTTCTTTCTTTTTCTTTCTTTTTTTTTCTCATGCTGTTGTAAGTGTAAATCTGAGTGCGTGGGCGAGTTTGCTCCACTGGCCCCATTGACTTGAGCCCCCCCCACACACACACACACACACACACACACAAACCCTAGTGTGGGTTTGTTCCTGTGCTCCAGTCTGTCAGTCAGCCATGCTCTCCTCCCCCTTTCCCTCATGAGGACATCTCTTCCCCCCCTCCTCTTCCTCACGCCTCCTTCCCTCAGGAGGACATCTTCTCTTCCCCGTACCGCCCTGTCAGCCCACCTGTGGGCCCCGCCACTGCAGATGACACTCGATACTGGAACACAAACACACACTCTTGCTCGTTTGCTCTCGCCTTCTCTCCCTCACACTGTCTTGTCTTTCTCTCCTTCCCTATCTCTCAATCTCTCTCCCTCTCCTGTCTCTCTGTGTGTGTGTGTGCTCTGTATTCTGTTTCCTGTCACAGTGAGCTCCTCTTTCCTAGGAAGGTGTGTGTGTGTGTGTGTGTGTGTGTGTGTGTGTGTGTGTGTGTGTGTGTGTGTGTGTGTGTGTGTGTGTGTGTGTGTGTGTGTGTGTAATACTGTTTCTGTGTCTGTTCCATTGTGTATTGTTTCTCTTGCTCACGCACTCTCTTACACTCACACAGCTCTGCCCATTTCTCACACATGCACAGTACGTTTCCATAAATACTGTATATTTGAAGTAAGAATTTAGCCAGCAACAGAAATATTTGACCAGCATTTAGAAATTGAATCATGTGTTGTATGACACAAACCATAAAAATCCTTTGAACGTCAGTGTTACTCTAAAACTCAAAACTCTGAAATCCATCATAATTCACTCTCATGGCTTAACTCCATACAGTGTCTCCCACAGTGTTAAATGTAGAAACTAGGTGTCAGTCACAGTTAGTTTTAGTGTTGCATCGGAGCCCATCATTCAGTGCCTGAGCATCGTGTTGAAAATGCCACCTGTCACAAAAATGTCCCTCTCTTGTTTTGATGGGCTGTGCTTTGTTGGTGTGAGACGGGCGCTCTCATGCTCCGTGGCCATGCAACACCTCCCACACACACACACACACACACACACACACACACACACACTTACACACATATTGCACTCTACAAACAAAGAGCACTGCCGCCTGCTAGCCACCTAGCTTTCATGGCAAATGAGAAATACACTCCCAGACACCTGTAGATGACTAACCAAGTTCGACAAGTGTTGATTTTTGGACAGCATTCGCTCACACACACCCACACACACATGCACACGCACAAGTTCTCTCCTTTTGTCTTGTACTGCCTGCTTTCTCTACCAACACTCTTTCTCTGCTTCCACTGTGTAGCTCTTTGAAGGTTTACAAATCTACACACACACACATTGATTGGCACACCTCTATATGTGTTAGCTCCTTGTTGTTTCTCTCTGTGTCACTTTGTGTGTACTGGTATGTCTCTCCCTCTCTGTCTGTCTGTCTGTCTCTCCTGATCATGTCTGTGTGTTCCACCTTCCTCTCCTGTACTAGATGTACTCCAACCGCGTTGCCATAGGTGACGACTTCATCGCCCTGCAGCCCCTGTCCAGGGCCAAGAATCAGCTGGGCAAGATTAGGTAGAGTAGGAGAACCTGCCCCCCCCCCCACCCCTATATTCCCATATACCAATACCCCCCCTCTCTCTCTCTCTCTCTCCTCCACCCTTACTGCCCCTGTTGTCTCCTGCATGCTGTGGTGAACCCCATAACCAGCCGTTAAGTCAGGACAATGAGTGCAGGGAGGGAAAGGAGGAGAGGAGAGGAGTGGAGTGAGCGTGCCGGGCGTAGGGACAGCTAGAAGGTTGAGTGGAAGACGGAGGTGATGTGTTAGAGGCTGGTTGCACTAGTGTGCATGCATGTGAGTGCGTGCTGTGAAGACCCCCTCTGTTGCCTCTCTAAGCCCGCTCTCTAACCCTGCATGCCCGCTCTCAGTCACCGGTGCAGCCCTAACCGCTGCTGAATGGCATGTGGATATCGAGTCGACTGTTGCATGGTTGCATTGTTCTGCTGCTTCTTGTGGTCAGTGATGATCATGTGACCTAGGCAGCTAACCCACAGAATGTGCTCATTTTGTTTTATTGCCTGGAGGCTAAGGTTCCTCCAGAGCTGCGCTGTAAGGCATGCATGCTGCAGCTTCTTCTTCAGGCTGCTGATGAGTTTTTGTCTCAGTCATTGTTCTGAATGGCTGCAGAAAGGCTCTCTGGTGAATGAGTACTCTACTGCTGACGGAGGCTATTGTGCATGCGTGGCCAAGTTTCTCATCTGGACAGCATGCTGTCAAACGAGACTTGTTGATTTTTGTTTTTTTGCAATGAGCAGCGAAAACGTTCCCGAGTCCAGCTACAGTATATCGATTTCAAGGATTAGTCTGGAGTTTTCAATTTTCTTATGAACAATTCATAGGCCTATGCAGTAGATTTCTTTCTACTATAAATGCTGACGGTCCTGCAGTTGGTTTCCAACTACGATTGGCTCTGTCCAATTTTGCCTTTGCTTGTCTCGCTCGTCAGACTAACAAAGTTGGACATATTCACTTTCCCAGACTACTCGGTCTGTGCCGGATCTTATTCCAAAGTCTTATTATGGCATCTTCATGCTTCCTGCACAGTCATTTAGGCTTTGGACATGGAGGCGTTTTCATGCTCGTTAGAGGATTGAATTTTTTTCTCCTGTCATTTGTTTTGTTTTTTTGTCTTTTTACTTTTTCTTTTTCTTTTCTTTGTTTCTTTCTTCCGTTTGGGAGACTTAACTGATTGTTTTGTCCTTCCAGATGGAAGAGGATAAGGTTTCAGTCAGCTCAGAATATGACTCTGCTCAAAGCAGGAACAGAGGGGAGGACAATTGGCAACTGCTAGCTGCTTCTCCTCCCCCCGCCCTGGGTGCCGCCCTACCCTCCCCTAGGTAGTACCGGCCCTGTGTCTGTCTCTGTGGGGGTGGCCCCTGCCTGCCACGGGGCCCCGCTTGGCCCGCCACACCCCACGCCACCCAGGCATGGGGACTGGCAACTCTTCTTCGCCTGGCAGGCAGGGGTCGGGGTGGGAGTGGGGGAGGGTAGGGCCAACCATGGGTGGGTGGGAATGCTGGCATGGACTTTTTGGAGTTTTGTTTTTGTTTTTTGTTTTTTTGTTGTGTCTTTCAGTTCTGTCTGTCTCGTCACACACACATAACACTCGTATCTCCATGCGCTCGACACATAATCACTCATGATGTCTTTATCCATATTTTCAAACACATCAGTAATCTGCCGTGTACATTTTTCATTATCATTTACCGTGTTTGTTTATTTATTTTTTATTCTTCATTAAGCTGATGTGATCTAATCACTGTGGTGTTGATATTTCATATCCTTGATTCATATCATGTTTTTATTTTCCTTTAATGTGTTTAATCTTATGCCTAGTGCCTGTTTATGAAAAAAAAAAAAAAACTTTTTTATTTTGTTCTCCTATGTAGTGTTAATTTATGCTTTGTACTGTGTTTTATAAGATAACATCATGTGACATTTCTTTGACTAAGTTTGTTTTTCTTTAGAGCCAGAAAAACCAGGATTTGCTTTGTACAGTATCTCCCATCCATGCTAATGCTAATGGGTGTGAAATGAAGTTTAGTATAGTTGCTCTCCAGTAGCTTTGGTGGAGTATTCTATAATGAGGCCTGTAGGTGAACTGCCCTGGTGTGTGAGGAGTATTCCGGAACACCGGTTTGTATAAATGACCGCTCTCCCAACGGCTGTTTTACTCAAGTCCCCGTGCCTCATGTATCCCAGCGTCGTCATGTCTCTTTACCTTCAGCCCCCATAGCTGTATGGCAGAGCTATTGATTTTCACAAGTCCACTCTGAGATACATTAATGGCCCATCACACCACTGGACCAGTGTATCTCCCAGCCCCAAGTGGAAGAACTGCTTGTCATTTTTCATGTAGGCTATTGACCTCTGCCTGCTGTTAAAGAATCCAATCTGCAGCGCAGCATCTCTGCTCTGCCAGTTTTGATTACGTTGTGCAGCCATCATAAGCCTGATGTAGTAGTATACTGTATGTCCATTCATACAACTACCTTCCCATAGAACTCCATTCAAAGAGCCATAGGGAGAGAGGGCTTCTGCACCATCTACTGTATGTGTTTGGCACCCGTGATCCTTAAAGCAAGGGTAGCACAGGGGTGGCACTTCCCCTGCCAAATCACCCTTAATGCATTATTCAAAGTCCAATCACAGTTGTTGGGAGATTTGTTTAGCTCCGCAAGATATCTCAGGGAGCATAAGTATCGACGACGTGAGTCAGGTCCTGTCTGCTCATCAGAAAAGGCAGCGTCGGGGGACAAGAAAAACAACAGAGTTTGCCACTCAGACATCAGATCGAAAGAATCGAGTTTGTTTCCCCCCTTCAGCGCAGTGAAGGATTCTATCTGCTTCTGTTCCGTGGCCAGCATTTATGAAAGATGCGGCTGCTTCTCTGATCCGCAGCACTGATCTGAAGTCAGAGATGCAGTAGCAGAGAGTCGGCTCCTGACAGCGCTCTTACATGCATTGGGATAAATGGCTGTAATTTGATTAGGGGGCACCAAGGCCAAGGATGACCTTGCCTTGAAGAAGACTGCCTCATTCATCAGCCTTCCTTTATTGATTTCATGCTTTCTGATGTTGATTTATTTATTTATTTACTTATTTATTTATTTATTTATGTATTTATTTATTTAGCTGCCCAGTCCCTCTTCCTCCATGTTTAGTCATCTGTGTGTCCTGACATCATGAGTTGTGCATCAGCACCGCCACCTTCACCAGTGTGGTTGAGCTTGAAGCCTGCTCTCTTTGGGTTGGATTTTTAATTTCCTGCTCATGACCTTGTTTGTGTTGGATGTGAGCTGTGAGCCTCCACCATGTTCACAAGTCTGACCCATGTTTTGCTCTCCCTTTCTTTCCCTCTACATCTTTCTCTCTCTTCTATTCTCCTCACCTCTCTCTCTCTCTCTCTCTCTCTCTCTCTCTCTCTCTCTCTCTCTCTCTCTCTCTCTCTCTCTCTCTTACTCTCTTTCTCTCTACTCTTTCTCACTCTCTTTCTTCTCAACTCTTTCTCTCTCTCTCTCTCTCTCTCTCTCTCTCTCTCTCTCTCTCTCTCTCTCTCTCTCTCTCTCTCTCTCTCTCTCTCTCTCTCTCTCTCTCTCCCTGTCTCTGTGCAGTTTGCTGAGGCCCAGCCGGGCTCAGTCGGCTGCTTGGAGTCCCTGTGCTGCAGTGTCGTCGGGCCGGAGGAGCAGGAGGGGCCGGGCGGTGTCCGTGTCCGGCTGGGCCAGCTGGTGGAGCGGCTGATGGGCCGCTGTGCGCCCCCCAGGGCCGGCAGGTGCGACCTCTCTCTCTCTAGCCTCTGCTGCCACCGCATCAGCTACAAGCTGGAGCGCGACGAGGCACCCGCACTCGCAGACTGAGCTCCCTGGCCCAGTCCACACACACACACACACACACACACACACACACACACACACACACACACACACACACACACACAGACCCAAGGCTGTTACATAGAACCTCCTTCAAAGCTGTTTTTGTGGCTTCATGCTCTACATGCTGAAGCTGAACAAGTTGATCTCACTGGGGAACTGCATATCAAAACCCTGACGAACACACACACACACACACACACACACACACACACACACTCTCTCACAAACACATTGCTGGTGAAAACTTGTGTGGTTGAGGACTCCTCACCACCAGCCTCAGTGCACTGGGTTTGTGAACTGAGTTTTCCCCCTCAGCACGACCCAGCAAACACACACACACACACACACACACACACACAAACACACACACATTCCTTAAGAATGGGGAGCGACCACTCACTCCTGTCAGCACCACACCTACCCTGTAGCAAAAAGTGCGGCCCGTTTCAGGGCCCGCCATCTTAGCCCTTCGTTATTATTATTTTTATGAAATGGACCTCTTGAGGAGTTGCGTTGCAAAGATGGAGAGGCATGATCAATGGGGATGCAGTGTGGTGTACTACTACTACTACTAACTTGCCTTCTGAGTGGAGTCCCTTGTGTTTGTTTGTGTTTGCTTTCTGTATGTCCCTGAAAAGCTTTTAAAAGATTGGCACGCCTGCTCGCCCACTTCCATGCATATAGGCTTAGCCGGGGCCATGCTTGCAGCGCTGGTATCTTTTAAAAGTATCTTTAATCCTTTGTCTGTAACCCTGCCAGAATGTGTCTTTGCTCTGTCCTGCTCCTTCCTCTTCCTCATCTTCTTCCTCCTCTTCTTCTTCCTCTTCTTCCTCTTCCTGTGGCCTTCTCTCCCGTGCCTGCTGCTGCTGCTGCTGTTGCATCTCACTGTCTAGTCATTTTGGAGCTAATGGTCTTTGTCTTCTGTTTGGAGTTTTGTTGGGCAGGTCTTGTGCCTTTGTTAGTCCCTAAATGAGCCTCTGTGCGCCACAGAATGTCACGGTCCCACGTCGGTCCGGCCGGCCGTTATGAATGAGCGGTCTTGTGTGTGTTCAGCCATGCAAATGTAATTGTGGTGAAATGCACGGCACTCGGATGAGGACCATGACTTGCCCCCACTGTCTGCCAAACATTCCCAAGCGTGCCACTATGTTGTGATTTTTTTTTTTTTTTTTTTTTTTTTCAAACTGTATTTCTATGCGTAATACGTGTATGCGTGTTGGGAAAGGGATGCATTTGCCAAAGTTCCCTAGTGTTGCATCTCAGTGGCTGCATGCGCATGTGATGTGATGCCCTCCTCCCGTCTCTTCATGCGGCTTCATTAGATGGCCTTTCTAGTCGCACTGCCGGCCCTGCTGGAGGACCAAGACTAGCTGAGGGGTTTCTGCTCCCGTAGCTCTGATTCAGGAGAGGAGAGGAAACCAGACGCAACCTGTACAAAAGCAGAACACACTCCTAATCAAGTCCAACGCTGTTCCAGCCTTACTGCTAGAGCACTGCCACTAGATGGGCGCGGAAGCATGTTGCCCGTGGCAACAGTAGCCAAGTAAACACGCCTAATCCAGACGCTGATTTTGTCTAGTTTTGTTTTCAACTCTCGAAAAATCATGAAATACACCAGGGGACCATTTTGTCAGAGTGTTTGTGAGGAGGAGGTATTTTAGAGACATGGGAAACTGTACAATTGTTTTTTTTAAAAAAAGATGTGCTGATATATATTTAGCTTATTTTTGTTTTTACTTGCAATTTGAAGCCTTACCAAGAAAAGGGAGCTATAAACATTGAAGATACAAATATGCCTGAATATCCCTTCTGCATGAGAAATGCCTTCAGTATTTTGTACACTCTTTTATCAGTGTTTGTGTGAGTGTGTGTGTGTGTGTGTGAGACTGTGTGGGTGTTCTCCATCATGTTTCTCCTGGTCACTTTGTCCAACCTCGCTGCATTCAGTTCAGCTCTCTAGAATCTCCGCTGTATGTCTTTCCCTCCCTATACTGATAGTGCAGCCAGGATCCAGTCAGTGAGTGTGCGTGTGCTGTGCCCCCCTTATACACACACACACACACACACACACACACACACACACACACACACACACTCACAGTTGGGCACACGGACACACACACTGCACTGTGTTGCTTGGCTCTGTGCTGTGCAGATGGGACCAGTCATCATCTGTTGTTCTAATCAAATCTATTGCACTGCTCGCATTGTTTGTTCTTGCCTCTGATTCCTGACTGTCTGGGTGTCGTCCTGTTTGCTCCAATCAACATGGCTGTGGCATAGGGCCAAAAACCACCCGCAAACAAGAAAAATCAACTATTTTCTTTTTGTTGTTTCTTTGTTTCTTTGTTTTGTTCCCTTTCTCCACACCGACCACAGTCTATCACACAAGCTCTTAAAACGGTTGTCTGTAGCCACAGAGTGGAGTGGAGAGCGGGTTTCTTTGCATGATAATGTTATTTATCCGTGTGGAAGGTTGTTTTGTTGGCAGTGGCTGTGTGTGAGGGAGTGCATTGGCATTAGAGCTAACCTAAAGACCAGCATCCTAATCCCCTCATCCACTCCAGTCATTACACACACACACACACACACACACAGGCATACAGAATGCATGACATCACCCTGCAGAAAAGCCCTCACTCACTCACTCGCTCACACACACACACTCACTCATGCCCCCTGGAGGTGGATGTGGCAGTGCACCCACTCTGTAGAGAAGAGTATGTGATGGGCTATGTGCCTTTTTTTCTCCCAGTCCAATCAATCTCCAAAACTCCAAACCTGTCTAATAGGATGTATATTTGAATGCTGCAGATTTTATATTATATGTTATAGATATGTATATCCATATGTTGAAAAAAAACATGAGCCATGAGCTATTTTTGTTAGATATTATATCTGAAATCACATATATAGCAGATCTATTCTATTTCATATACTGCAACCTGCCGAAAAAACCTGTATCTTATATTGTAGTGACTTAAAATGAAGTGGTCTTGAAGATTGTAGCATGTCTGTCTTTCCACAGGAAGCTTTTTTACTGTGTGTTGATCTCACCCATGTTGGCCCATTCTGTACTAACATCTCCTCATCCACCTCTTGCTTTTGGCTTGTGTGCTGGAGCGCTGTGTGCTTGTCGGTTGGCTAGGGTGGCCAAGCGGCCAGTGCTGTTGGGTAGGGCAGTGAGGTAGAGGAGGGGGAGAGAGAGAGAGAGAGAGCAGGTCAGGCCACTGCTGCTACTGCTACCACTGCCGTCAGTGTGGCTCAGGCTGCAGCCAGGTGCTACCTTTTATGCCTGCCACAGCGGTCACGGCAGCCAGCTAGGCTGGACGCCACTCTGTCTGTCTGTCTGTCCGGCCCAGATAGGAAAGTTTGTCAGTCAGCAGTGTCAGTATTTTACCACACACACAAACACACACACACACACACACACACACACACACACATCGGAAGACACACGGGTTGAGCAGCAGGTGCACTTTAGTGTTCCCAGTGCTCTGTGGAAAGCTTTAGACTAAAGTACACATGCATGTACACACACACACACACACACACACAAACAGACCCCTACCCGAGCCTCACCTGTCCTCACTTGTCCTTGATGCTTTTAGATCGTGGAACAACAACACGGATCCATTCTACTCCAACGACAGGAGCATCTTGACCCTCTCGCCCATGGAGGCCAATCATTACTAGCGCCCCCTGGAGTGAGGAGGCCTGTAAGCCTGGCCCTGCCAGCCCACAGTGGGCGCCGTGACGCGCTGCCCTGCCCAGCCCAGCCCAGCCCTGCCCAGGGCTCGCCCCTTCAGCTATCTCACCAGCCTCACCCCCGCCAGAAACTTAAACTCACACCTGAAGAATGTGACTGTGCCTCCGTGGCAACATCAAATAGGAACAAACTAACAAACAGACCTATCAACACACCTCTCACTCACCAATTTATGTAAATAAAAGCAAGGGAATCATAATGACACAGAAGACCAAAGGATTTGTTTTTGTCTCAGCTAGAGAAGAGAGTGTGTTTGAGAGCGAGCGAGCGAGCGAGTGAGCGAGAGAGAGACTTTAAGCGAGGATTGTGTTTGTGTCGCTCCTCAAGGTTATTGCTGCTTCCACTAAATGACTGATGGGCTGTCATCTTTCCTGAGGAAAGCACTCTTAGACAGCCCGTATTTTTTTAAAAAAGCCATATCTTCTGTGTTTTTCAAATACCTGATTTTTCAAGGTATGAAACGGGAGAGCGTTACGCACTCTCTAGCCTGGGCAGTTTCCTTGGAGTCAGCCCAGCCAGTTGATCCTGTGCCCCAAACAAGGCTTTGGTGCTCTGATGGAAGAATGTCCCTCATAGCTTCCAATGGTACTCCACATATCAACCAGACCATGGACCTAAACTTATCTGCACATTTATGTTTTATGTTCTTTTTGTTTTTTGTTTTCTTTGTTGTTTTGCTCTCTGTTGTGCGATGGCATTCTCTTTCTTCTCCCCTAATTCTCATCTGTCCATCATTTCTAATAACATGCTGATTTCTGTGTGCTTCTGTTCTGGTCTTCTCTTTGGTTACTAACCACTTGTTGACTGTGCCGTATGGCTGTGCTGTTCATCCCATTGCAAGAAGGCAGCCACCGACTTAGCCCAGCGCAATTCTAACCTGCCTTCTCCCCTCGTCAGACGTGGAGGCCTCCAGGTCCAACCACGACACAGAAACGCTTCGCCTTGGTGCACCAGGGGATTGGTAGATGGTCATTGAGACAACCGTTTTAAACTTGCTATCAAACATAGTAACACCTTTCTCTTTTGATATCAGTATGCATGCAGATTAAAGAAGAAGAAAAAAAAAGCCTTGAAGTGCCAGACTCAAGGTGTAAAAGTAATGGCTTTTTAAAGAGGAGGCTAAACTCATTTTGTGTGGGTTTTTTGAGAACTCCGACATTATGGGATACTTCTCGGTCTTTACTATAAAACTTGGGAGCTGTACCAAGTCGCTCTTCAAAATACACTTGAATTAGTGGCACCTCAAGCCCTTGATTATCAATGCTCTGAGCATGGCCGTGAGCAGTCAGACAGGTAGCAAGAGTGCCACTGCTGAAGGACGCCTGGCATATCTGATAGAAGTATTGTGCTATATAGACACAGCATAGTTTTCTACTGAGGTACACTTTTGTTCTTTCACATTATTTGGGACATCACATTGTTTTTTCTCTGCACATGAATACGGGTGTGATGTCCAGGGCATCAAATCATTTGGTTCCATAGGTACTGATCATATATTTGACACTTTACATGAAAATCATCAGTTTGGTCACATTGTTGGGCAATGTGTCGCTACATATTTCATATTTATTCTACACTTGCTATGTAGCAAAATATCTTGTCTTGCCCGGAACGCCTCATTAGCAATAAAACTCCATTGATCCATGGAAATATTTTGGGTTTAGATGCAATGGCCACTTTGTTTGTTTCAACCATGTTGAGAGAAAAAAAAAGTTCAGTTACTGTTATTGTACGCTCTTGGCAATGAAAGTGATGAATTGCTGATGTTTATGAAAACAGTTCTATTTACGGAATAAATATGTCTTTTTTAATATACTCATGTCTGAACATTTTTTTTTTTGTTTTGTTTTGTATGGTGTCAAGAGAATCTTGGAATATCTAGAGAACCTCCAAATCATTCTTTAATATCCCCAGCACACTGTGTTGCTGTCGGTAAACATGCTCTCCCAGCGTGGTCACAACACAACTGCCCTGCAGTGTTTCTGAAGATCCAAGGGTGGTGTGTTGTTGCACACACATCCAAACAGTTTGGTTTGGTATGGTTGAGAATACTTTAGAATATAACAGTAATCTAAAAAAAAATCTCTAAAAAAAAGCTCCAGAGAACAGTGCCTTAGCTTTAGTAAAGATGTCAGCAAAAGTACTGATTTAAAAAATGTTGGCATGTTGAATGTTGACATTGCTAATATACATGTACATGTTTTATTAAGGCATTTCTATAGTTTGTGCATAGCTCTAGATTTAGGTGCTGTTTCAGTGTGTTTTTAATAGTAGTCTAAATCTTAGTAATAATTCCAAGCCCACACCTGAGGACCAAATAATGTATGGAAAGTGGAACTAGCAGAGATGTGATCCTCCATGACAGTAAGGTTTATGTCAACACCCTCTACTGAAATAGAAACCTCCATAGGGAGAGAGAAAGGGTGACAGTCCCTGGAGGTAGACAGTGGAGAACACAGAACAACATCCAACTAACAGATCTACAGCCATGAAGGTTATTACACCCTGGGGAAATCAAGGTCCAGCTGAATCTAAAGGATGAAAATACAGTAGTGCTTTTCTGCAAGACATGAGAAACTCCATCACCTTTATCTGAAGCCTTGAAAGTTTCCCTGAGGTTATTCACTTGTGGAGGTCAAGTACCATAAGGTAATACTCCGACTCAGGAGTAAATATACAGGTTCTCTCCCAGGGCAGTGGTAAGTATGGTTGATGATTTAAACAGGAAACAAGGTCAGTGGCATGGGTCTGCAGGCAGTGGGGGGGACTGTTTGCTTCTTTCTCCTGTTACACAGTGATGTTGGTTGGCCTTGACAGTCACACAAAGCCAGGCATTGAGGAGACCGAAGGCTACCTTAAAGAGACACTGGACTGGGGCATGAGACTACACTGACTACCAGAAGAGCCTGGACCAAACCCTGGCAGTAAGGCATGGCAAACACTAAGTTTTAGTTTTAGGCAGCAACAGAGGGTCAAGGGTGAACACACAACAGGAGGGCCACATTAAATGGTCTGAATATCCGCTTGAGTCTCAATCACTGCCAGAGCAGAACAGAATAGAAGCAATCACAAATTAACAAATGGTGCCACTATTTGAAGTGTGCATCAGAATTATTTTGCATTTTATGGTCATTGAATATCAGATCCATGTCATCACACATGAGTTATCAGTATGAGCAAATTGGATTACACTGTTGGTGACCGTTTTATAACCCAATTTATTACCCAATTTGCAACTGTGCCAGGTGACCGAGGTAAATGTAGCTATTTTGGGATGTGTCTGGTTGTAATATATGATTAAAAAATACAGCAACGGATCAGTTTGGTAATAATGCTGTAGCCCTGTTTGAGGGTTGGTTTCTTTAACATAAAATAATAAGCAGTACATACCTTACCTAATTTACCACCTGCTTATTGGCTTTCCCAACCATTTCACCAAATTAACCATCAAAAATCAGCAAAACACTGAATAGAGACTCATCACAAATAACAAGCTCCACACCATCCACTACAACCACCTTGCCATCTCATTGCTTGTCAAAAGCAACAAAAAAACAGTACAAGGAGGTTCAAGGCTCAAGTATTAAGGAACCAGACCCAACTGTCAAGTGAAATATGAGGGAATATAAGAAGATTCATTGGTCTTGGTGGATTTTCCTCTCTGAATGACACCAAAAGAAGTTAAACAAGGACTTGTTTTCATTAATGAAATTAGGTTAAGTTTTAATTATGTTAATAATACATGAATATTATTAGGCTATATTGAATATTCTTATTTACATAGGCTATGTAAATACATAACAAGTAGGCCTAGACTAAATTACTGTATAGCCTAGAATAATAATCTATCAATTATGAACACAGGATGAAACAGGGGTCACTACTTCCATTTTTTTTTTTTTTTTAGTTAACTGTCAATTGTTTTTATAAAAAAAATGTTTTTATGTGAATAAATATGAATAACTTAACTTTTGGTTACATATAAAGGTGTTCAAATAAATATTTTTGAACACTTTACCTGTGTTAAGATAGGTGAAGGGTTACCTTAAAGTTGTGAAAAAAATTAAGAAGAAATTTAAGAACTTTGTTTTCAAGAATCTCATTTGTTCTCAAGTTTTCTCTTAAGAAAAAAAAAACATAAGAGGAAAACTAAGAAAAAACAATGAATACCAAATTTTCTTAGATTTGGTCTTAAGAAAAGTGAAGAAGACAGTGCAACTTAAGAATTTTTTTTTTTCTTAAGAACCCTTTGTGAATCCGGCCCCTGCGAAAGTCCTTCACCTCAGGAACCATGTGCACAACACAATCACCTGGGGACAGAATTCCAGGTGTTCCCCGAAGCAACACAAGCATGCCCAGCAGCAATCCCAGTGGCAGTGCCTTGTGTCTGGAAGACATCCAGAGGGCACAGAGGAGAGAGGAGTTTTCCTGTGCAGACAGATGAGCTGAGCTGAACTGAGCACACAGCTGCATGGAGACACATAGATCAGAAAGCCCTGGGGAGAATCCTATGTCACACCGCCTGGCCACCAGACTTTATGTTCAACAGCCATGGGGACCAAATGCAAGTGTGTCCATGCAATATTGGAGCCAGTATAGGTGGGATGACACAAATAAGACTCCTTTATAACAGGCTTATGAACTAGTGTCGTACCAGCATTCTAAGACAATTGCCAGCCTATCTAAATAAGTGCTTAAAAGTTTTAGGTGAATGGCGGTGATGCTTGTTTAGTCTATATTACTGTAAACAACAGCTCCTAAGGCCTAATCCCATGAGTGGAAAGTCCCCCTAACAGCTCACATCACACTGCTGTAAGCTTCACTCCCATCAATGACCACTGACATCAGGTAAGAGTGATCTGAGTAAAAAACAAATAAATATACTTTTGATCAAGTAATGTATGAACATGAAAAAACATAAATGTCCAAACCAAACAGCATGACAAATGAAGACCATGAAATGACAACTGCATAGAAAAACTTTATTTCAGCGAGCATGATTTTTGAGTTAAAAACACATGAGGCGGTGGTGACGTAGTATTTCAACATCAAGGCACCTTTTTCCATCACCGAACGACCACAGGAGTGTCACACCTGCTTGCCGACCCAACTTCTCATCCGCAGCCATTTGATCATCCCCATCAAACATTAGCCCAAAAAGTGACCTACAAAAAGCCCACAGGTTAGGCCTGCTTGTGTTCACATGAAGAAGCTTTTGATCACGCTTAATGGGAGCTTCTGTACGCTACATTACCCCTGGGTTTAGGGAGGGGAAGGTGATCTTTACAAGAAGCTGCCCGTGACGGAGGGCCTTATCCTCCCAGCCAGACAGGCACAGAAAAAGGCCCCACAAAACATTTCAGGAGGAGGCACATGTACCAGCTAACACTGTTCCTAATATATGGGCTGTAAAAGATCAGTCGGGCAGTTAGTCAAAAACCCCACATAGCTTCACCGAGGCACAGGACCGGAAAAAAATAGGACAGAGGCAAACAAAAACAAACGCAAAAGAACAGAGAGAAAAGGATCACACAAACACCCAAAAGCGAAGTCAAAAAAAAAAAAAAATGAAAACAAAAACACATCTCACCACGTTTTCTAAAAAGACAAGATGAGATTAGAAAACACACAAATACTTTAATAATAAACTTTACAGGTTTCTTTGAGTCTGTCCCCCAACCCCCCAAAAAAGGAGAAAGGCAACAGTTTGGAATCTTCAAGGCGACTGTACAAAGTGATCCAAACCAAACCAAAGTATGTAGTGCTGACTGACTGGCTCTAACTGGAAATATCAGTAACTACAGCTACCAACCGCTTCTGCCCATCTCTCCCAGCCTATGAGATCTCCTATGACAACTACAGTACAGCAGTCTCCCACTTCCGCTTCCTGGGAGTCGTCCGAGGGTCAGGTGCGTCTTAGGCACTGCTGGCCTCCGCCTCGCCCTCCTCCTCAAACTCCACCAGAGCAGCGTGACGGTTGGCCTGCGAGCCCTCCGCGAAAAACACCCTCTTGATGACGCCAGCCTTAGGTGCACGGATGGTGTGCTGAGAGAGAGAGAGAGAGAGAGAGAGAGAGAGAGAGAGAGAGAGAGAGAGAGAGAGAGAGAGAGAGAGAGAGAGAGAGAGAGAGAGAGAGAGAGAGAGAGAGAGAGAGAGAGAGAGAGAGAGAATGAAAGAGAATGAAAGACAAAGAAAGGAAGATTCATCAAACCAAGTTAAATATGGATTTTTGTAAACTTCTGTCACAGGCTTGCAGAAATAAAAACAATCTTTGGCAGAGTCAGAGAGAGAGAAAAAAAACCTCATCCTAAAAGAGTGCTTTTGTTTTTCAGACTAATCTTAGACTTCAGTGCCTCTTGGCAGAATGGAGAGCGTTCAAACACAAAGCAATATCATCACCGCAGCAGGCCAGCTGATGTGTGCTGAGGAGGGCATTTGTACCACAAGCCCAGGCTCAAATGAGCAACTTGTGCTTTCCACAGACAGATGGGGAAAATCAATGAGGCTATTTGGCTGCTTCAAACAACTCCTATACACAACAGCTGCCTGACTAGATGAGGCTGGAGGCTTCAACTCCAATCAAACACACATCTACTAGATGACAACGTCTGCCGTGGGAGAGGTACTTTAATAAAGTTACAAGAGAACACAAGTTTTCGCTCCCCTGTGCTTTGAAATAAATTCTCCAAACAAAACAAGGAAATGTTATTTATTGTTTGAAAGGAGACGTTCAGTGTGATAATGACCCAAAGTATATTGTAACATTATAAAAAGTTGGAAACGTTTCCCAGGGAGCAGAATTTTGACACGTCTGTGCAAGCCGGAGAGGACTACTTGCTAGTTGTAGCTTCCGGGGGCACCCAGCAAGGTAGTAAGTAACTATCTGTACAGTTACTAAGTTTTCAGTGCCTGTATTTAAATAAAGTGTGGGGCTATTTACAGTCTTTCTATAGTTTAAAACAGCGATTTGGCTACTAACACCTAGCTGGGTGCCCCTGGAGGCTACAACTACAGCACCAAGCAGTCTTCTTCGGCCTGCATGAACGTATCAAAATTCTGCTCCCCGGCAAACGGTCCAACTTTTTATGATGTTGCAATATACTTTGGGTCCTTATCACACCGAATTTCTCCTTTAAGGCAGGAGTTTACTTGCTGTTATCAAGCGTAAGCAGTTGCAGTCTAAACGCACAATAGTGGAGGTCTCCACTTGGAGCAGACCACAGTAATATCGGATCTGGAATCCCCAGCGTT
This sequence comes from Sardinella longiceps, assembly GCA_027497455.2. Taxonomy (NCBI): domain Eukaryota; kingdom Metazoa; phylum Chordata; class Actinopteri; order Clupeiformes; family Clupeidae; genus Sardinella; species Sardinella longiceps. The sequence continues at coordinate 4,050,423 of JAODXP020000022.1, read as the reverse complement.
GTCAATGCTGTGTCTTACGGTCACTGTTTTTCCTTGTAATCAGCTTGCATTTCTGGCATCCACTATGTGTACACATATGCATTGTCTGCAGCAAGTAAATTCCAGCCCTTTGTTCCATAAAAATGTTGTTAGATAGTGAGGAAGGATATTCATTGAGGGAGGTTTCTGGGAGCAATGCAAATGGTTTACGGTTAAAGGAAATGTGGTGAACTTGATCTTACCTCCATTTTCATGGCAAGCATTACCATGAGAGGATCTCCTTTCTTCACTGCATCTCCTGCCTTCACAAAGACCTGAAGGAGAAACATCAAAGCAGGATTAAAACACACAATGTCAGGGATGCTGACATACACACAGGGTTTCACAACAACTTCAATTTCATATTTTTTCACACCTTTTAAAGATAATCAATTGACTTCAATTGAGACCAACTTCACACCCAGACCAGCAAAAAACATAACAAAGCACATTTAAAACTGAGCTCTGGGGAAAGGTGTTCACAGGTGTATGCACAGGATCAAAGGACAAGCTTATTAACTGTGATGTAAACCACAACTACCAACTTCACATAAAAATAAAAATCTTTGTTTCTCCTCACTCAGAAGAAGCAGCCCAACCAAGTGGCACGGTCTACACGAAAATGCATTCTATGGGTACAGCTTTTGTAAATAAGTCATAGCACAGGCCAATGTAAGATACATAAAACATAACAAGTTAGTGCTACATACAGGCCCATTTTTGAAGCAAGAAAGCTAAAACCAAATGGGTTTATATGGCTGTAGAGGCCACATCAGTTTTAGGGAGGCACAGGGATTAGCATTAAGTGCATGTAATCTGGCCTCACAGCAACACACACACACAAGAAATATTAGTGGACTGTCTCCCCATCTGCTTATTTTTACCAACCAGTGGCTTGTGGCTGCGCAAGTCTCATTATACACTGTAGGTCGTCTAAATGAAGTTTATGTGCTGAGAGAGAGAGAGAGAGAGAGAGAGAGAGAGAGAGAGAGAGAGAGAGAGAGAGAGAGAGAGAGAGAGAGAGAGAGAAAGAAAGAAAGAAAGAGAGAAAGAGAGAGAGAGAGAGAGAGCTCTGTTGCTTAGGCTCGCCATCTGTTGGAAGGCCCCTGGTCATGGCCCAGCACTCCTTCAGCAGGGAGCACGGCCAATAAAGCCACCGGCACGAGAGAGAGGGCGTCTCGCCTAGCATTCGAGAGTGCATGGATCTACACACATATTTATTTCCTCTCTGTGGCCCAATCAAACGCTTTGTGTTTACTGATAGCTGGCGCCCCTCGGTATACATTTCAGATCCAGTGCACAGCCACGGCCTGCATTCCTACGCCACCAGGCAGAACTGAGGAGCCCCTTCAGAGAGAGGGGAGCCCACAGATGGAGCATAAAGATGGAGGAACCTGTTTGAACTCGCACCGTTATTACACCATCTCCTCCATCTCAGTACCTTCTCAATGGTGCCCGTCATGGGAGCCACGGCGCCAGCCTGCGATCCAGAAACGCTGATGCCCGCCAGGTACTTGGGCACGGGCACGGACACCTCAGCACTGCCCTCCTGGAGGAGCCGAGAGAGGAAGTGAGACGGAGTGGGTGAGGGGGGTTATGGGAAACAGGAACAGAAGCTAGTATGGGTGAGGGCAACAGAGAAAATGTGGTTACACTTTATTTGAAGGTACTGTCATAAGACTGACATGACACCGTCATTAACTATGACATGACGTTGTCATGAATCTGTCATAAACTTTATACCCCTGTCATGACTTCTGTCATTAAGTGTCACCCAGTATTTGTAATGGTTAGGGTTAAAGTTAGGGTTAGGGTATGTCAGAAGTCATGACAGGTTTATAAAGTTTATGACAGATTCTTGACAACGTCATGTCATAGTTAATGACAGTGTTATGTTAGTCTTATGACAGTACCTTCAAATAAAGTGTTACCGAAAATGTAGTATGTATGTAAACCATAAAAGCCTCAGCATGAGTATAAACAGGAAGTGTTCACCCACCATGGAGAAGAGGTGCACGGTGCTGTTGAGGATGACCAGTTTGGGCCGGGACATGGTACCGTTGACGGAGCAGCGCAGGTATGTGGCCTCGCCCTCCTGCTGCAGCTCACCAGACACATGGAACACCTCCCCTCCAGTCTGACGACACACACACACACACACACACACACACACACACACACACACACACACACACACACAAATACAACATTCACAACATGGCCACAAAATATTTCCAAGTCCAAAAGTCCAAAACAAATCCAGAGGGACCAAACTGCACTTTTGAGGCAATTAACCCAGGTCCTCTTGCTTCAAGTAAAGCCTAAGCACTTGAGATAACGGCTAGACTACCTTACATTAGCAGGTGAATGACTTGTTATCTCAGAGTTGGATTCCAGTGGCTGTGCTGAAGCTCAGGTCACAAGGCCAGAGTGGCCCATTTTCTCCTGTATTAATCTCTGGCTTTCTTTAGAGCCCCGTCTAGACACATTCCCCACAGTAGGAACTAAACAAATTAGGGGGGAGTTGAGGAACAAGTGACCCAGGCATCCATCCATCCCACCAGCCAATCCCATTCCAGTTCTCTCTTCCACTCACTTCCTGGAACTTTTCACTGCCCTTTCAGAATGAAGGTGGAAAAAAGGTCAGAAACAGAGCAATGCTGAGGTGTGGGGCTTACCTGCATACCGTAGGTTCCATCAGCGTTGTATGTGACTATCACCTGCACCTCTGCAGAAAAAAAAGAAAAGAAAAAAAAAGCACAGGACGTGTCAGACACAAATGACCACAGCATGAGATCACACAGCTACCACATTGCTCCCCTAGCTCCAATGAAAGCCGTTCTCATGATCCATGCCCTGGCATTAAGCATTCATCCATTATTCAGCAGAAATCTGCCGTTTGGCGAACATGTGATTAATCAGCCCTGACACTCTGGCGCCTGGTGATCTATGTACCCTAATAAACACAATGCCTAGAAATCCCATTCTGCTGCAAAACATGGATGTGACCTGACATTACTGCATGCGTACGACAACACGGCTCCAGTGTCTGCAACCCCCTTAGAGTTCGTTCTGTATTAATGGAACATTAATGTGATTACGTCAGCATAATGGAGGAGTCAATAATGGAAGACGGAACAAAGGCAGAAGATCCTCTAATGGGGTTTTTCTCCAAGCAGAGAAGAAGGATTCAATGTGCACAAATCAATGTCAGTAGGGGCCAGCTAAGCTAACTGTCATTTCCTCTTTTCATTCTAGTTAAGGCCCGCAAAGTGGGCATGACACATCTGAAGACTGCACTTCAAACATGTCATCTATTAGAGAGACTGAGAAGGAATAAAACACAAACGGACGGACAGAAGGAGAAGGGATGAAAGAGAGAGAGAGAGAGAGAGAGAGAGAGAGAGAGAGAGAGAGAGAGAGAGAGAGAGAGAGAGAGAGAGAGAGAGAGAGAGAGAGAGAGAGAGAGAGAGAGACAGAGAGAGAGAGCATGCAGACTCGTATGAGGCAGGAACAAAGGTGTTGCCGTGTGCAAAGTGAACTCACTCTTCTCTCCCAGCTGAAGGTTCATGGTTCTGTTGAAGAGCATATTGAGGCGTCGGCCACTGCTGAGACCGAATGGGGAGTCAGGATCTAGCAGAGAAGAAGCATTAGAGCCGTTACGCCCACACCATTAAGCACAATGGATCAGGCTTGAGCGCTTTACCGTTCCCATCTCAGGGGTTGAGCTGCATGTGTGTGTGAGTGATGGCACTGGTGCAGAACCGAACTGCTTCAGCTTTAAAGAACTGATTGCACACAGAGGCTGAAATGTGCATGACTAGTCTAATTAATGTGGACCACCAATGGTCTGAGAAAAATTAAGTGTGAGTCTATGGCCTATGAACAATGTGAAGGGATGGTGTGTGTGTGTGTGTGTGTGTGTGTGTGTGTGTGTGTGTGTGTGTGTGTGTGTGTGTGTGTGTGTGTGTTTCTATCCATACAAAAGCACACCTAATGACACATCTGTGTTTAACACTGTGTGAGTGGGCTGTGTGTGTATATGTACTGTAATATTACGTTAGTGGATACCTGCTGATCCTCACTACTCTATCAGATGTGTAAGATGCTTTCATTGTGATTGTGCGAATGTGAGTGTGATGTGTGTGTGTGTGTGTGTGTGTGTGTGTGTGCTCCTCACCATTAGAGCTGGCGCAGAACTCCTGTGTGTGTCTCCTCTCCTTGAGCAGCAGGCCCAGCGCTGCCTGGCACAGCACCTCTCTGGAGGGGGGGGTGGGGGCGGGGAAGAGCTGCTCGTAGTGCTGCGGGATGAAGCTGGTGTGGACGTTCCCCGCCTCAAACTCAGGGTGGCCCGACAGACTCAGCAGGAACTCAATGTTAGTGTTCAGACCCACAATCTAAAGCACAAACATGGAGGGAGAGATGTGGAATTAGATGAAGATGGACTACAGTACTTTAAAGGCAGATAAAGATGAAACAATCCAAATGACATATTATTGATCACACTTAATTACGAAGCCCCTCTAGGTCCCTGGTGGTCTCCTTAAGTCGGCTTAATTACCTGCTTACAAATCCACCCCATATTTCTCCATGTGAAAGTTCCTAATGAAGACCATAGATCATACTTACATTATACTGACGCAGGCAGTATCGCAGCTTCTTCAGAGCAGCGGCTCGGTCCTCCCCCCACACCACCAACTTGGCAATCATGGGGTCATAGTGTACTGACACCTCATCACCTGGGGCACACACACACACACACACACACACACACACACACACACACACACACACACAATCAACAATCAACAATCAATACCAAACAAAAGACATCATGTTTGAAGCATCACAGAGAGATAGTGGTGTGAGATCATACCTTCTCGTACACCTGTCTCAATGCGGGTGACCTCATCCCCCTGCGGCGTGGACAGGTGCAAAAGAGGACCTGCTCCGGGCAGGAAGTCGTTGTTGGGGTCCTCGGCGTAGATGCGTGCCTCAAACGAGTGCCCGCTCAGAATGATCTCCTCCTGGCTCAGAGGCAGAGGCTCCCCTGCAGCCACCTGAACAACAGAACATCCAAACCTGTGTCAACATCTTTAGCACCTTTAGAGACCGCAGTGGACTGATCACTACACTCCTTATGAGCTACAGCACCAAGCACTAGTTTTACACCTACATGACTTGCAGTAGTACTGTATTTCTTCGGAGACAAAATGCATTACAAAAAGTGCAATACAGCATGGGTGGCCAAACTTTCTGGTTGCGGGTGAATTACTGAAAAATCTAAACTGCCAAGGGTCAATGCAACATTAAGAGCTCTAGTTTTTAACCAGTTTCAAGTCAAAAGGTGACTGTGATTTAGATCAGAAAACCATGTTATACCACGGCTGAAACTATGATGTGCAATGGTATTGTATCATGTATCAGATTAATGTAACAAGCCACATTGAATTTCACAGTATGAAATAGAGCAGAGGTCCGCAACTGACCCCTGGGCTGTAGCTTGGCCACTCCTGCAGCATATTCATTTAGAACAAGGGAAAGGGACAAGATTACTACACAAAGAAGCTAATTTACCAAAGTTCTCCTAAGGCTACAAGTTGATGAATGTCATGAAACCCAGTGGGAACCATGAAACTAAAAGTAGAACTCCAGATGAACGATCTCTCCCAGGTCAAATGAGACTGCTGTGTGGACAATGCCCTCTAGAGGGCAGAAGAGCACTCACTATGACTAGTCCTGCATTAGATGGGAGGATGAAGTCATCTACAGTACATACAGCTTTGAGAGCTTGTTTGGGGATTGTTTGGGTTTCATTCAGATAGGACAGTGGTGAGGGACAGGAGGGAAGCAGGACACAGACAGGGTGGGACTGGGAGATGGCCAGAGCTCAGGTCTGATAGAGACGCCCCCATGGGCATTTGCATGTGGTGTGCAATAAAAAGCAGAAATATACCTGTTGCATTGCATGGCTTCTGCATTGCATGAACAAACTGCTCTGCAGAATAATGCATTTTATGCTCGTGTTTATGATGGATATTTGAAAAAGCCCATAGGCGCCACCTAAATCTGAAACAAGAAGTCCAAAAATATGGGGAAAGCCTAGTTGCTCAAGTTGCTTAGAGCTGGACTTTCCATCAATCTTTCTTCACTTTTCACGCGGTCATCCAGCTGTAGTTCAATTTAGTACCAAAGTAACATACTGTATGTAGCAAATTAATAATTTGCATGCATAAGTTGATTTTTCTGATTTTCTTAATTGTTTTTTTTCCCCTGTAAACAGTGGAAAGAAACTGTTTACCATGTTTTCCTCAGACTCCAGTTTCAAAGCACACAAATACAGTAGCAGTTACAAGTACAGTAGCACCGCAGTCACAAGAGCTTCACCAACACAGGGAAACTCCCATCCTTACTTCTGTTGTTAGAGTGTGTGAACACTGTCTATATGTACAGTATATGGAGAGCGTGACCAGAACTTGGAGAGTGAATAGAAAACTCATCAGGGTCAGTTGTGTCGCTTTAGCTTCTGCTATTTTTTTTTGTTTCTTTTCATTGGCTTCACTTTCACTGTCTAGGTTTTTTTTTTTCAACTGTCATTTACTGAAAATTGTCCCACGTTTTGTTTTGAAGAGGAAGTGACTAGGCTAAAATGAGACTATGGTTACCCTCACCCTTAGCTGCCATTCCACCAGGTCTGTTCCTGTGATCATCTCAGACACTGGGTGCTCCACCTGGAGACGAGTGTTCATCTCCATGAAGTAGAAGTTGTGCTGGGCATCCATAATAAACTCCACAGTGCCTACACACACACACACACACACACACACACACACACACACACACACACACACACACACACACACACACACACACACACACACACACACACACACACACACAGACAATGTTTCAGAGCTGAAGACAAGTTGGTCACTGTAACTATTTTCATAAGATTTGTATAACTCACAATCATGCATGCAAATCCATGGGGTAACACTATATTCCGTAACAAGTGCAATGACCAAAAACTGTAAGAAAGTGAACAGGCCAAAAATCTGAACATCCCGATGCAGACACTACAAATACAATCTTGCAGTCAGGTCTTCAGGATGCTTCTAATGCTATCAGTCTGAGTGGGGCTACTGAGGCTGCTCACCTGCTCCAACATAATTGACTGCCTTAGCTGCGCGCACTGCTGCCTCCCCCAGTTTCTTTCGCACTTCAGGGCTAATGCCAGGCTGTGGTAGCATGTGCAGACACATCACACACACACACACACACACACACACACAGAAACACACACACACAGAGTCAGCAAAACAGGCAACATTGACGCAGGAGACACAAGTCCATATTTAAACTGACAGCATTCTTCTGGAAGACACAAGCAACTGAACTGTGGTCACTGGAAGCATCTACAGTCCAACTGTGTACATGTTTGATGTAACAGAGTCCATCATACCCCTGGAGCTTCCTCTATGATCTTCTGATGTCTTCTCTGGACACTGCAGTCTCGCTCAAAGAGATAGACGGCGTTCCCATGCTGGTCCCCAAACACCTGAACCTCCACATGCCTGAGGGAGATAAGAAATGTTTCTGTTGGTGAAAATCACCAATAGTGAAGACATATAACACACACACACACACACACACACACACACACACACACACACACACACACACACACACACACACACACACACAATGACATTCAAGCTAGTGGCAACACCACCATTCCATGTTTAGGAGTACCTGGGGTTTTCCACAAACTTTTCCACAAGCATGACATCATCATTGAAGGACTTGCGGGCTTCCCTGCGTGCAGACTCCAGCTGTTCATGGAAGTCAGCCTCTGTCTGTGCGATTCGCATGCCCTGTGCAACACAGTGAGCACCAGGAACGCCGTTAGCAATTTTTATCAACTGACAAAAGACTTCATGAAGCATTTATTGTTGAATGTGAATTTTACTCCTGCTTACTTTTCCACCGCCCCCACGAACTGCCTTGATCATCACTGGATAGCCAATCTTGGCTGCTTCTGCACTAAGTGTCTCATCTGATTGGTCCTCTCCATGGTAACCCCCGATGATGGGCACCCCTGCGGCTGACATGATATGTTTGGATGTGCTGTGGGAAATGAAAACAAACCTTAAGTATTTCCCTCTTGGTCATGTGAACAAATAAAGCTTTTCTCTCAAACGACTCTGATACCTCTTGATTCCCATGTCTCGAATGGCTGATGAGGGAGGGCCTATGAAGATGATGCCCTCCTGCTTGCACTGTTCAGCAAACTCCGTATTCTCAGACAGGAAACCATAGCCAGGATGGACAGCCTACATACAGGTAAACAGACTTCTATTAGCCATTAAGGCACATATAGGGCATAATAACTTCAGGGCATGTCACTTCATTTGGATAGATTATTCATTAGCCCGGCCAGAGACGGTTGATGGTTCTAAAGTATCTTTAGCCCGCCCATTGCTTTCCTACATGATTTCACTCGATTCTCATCTCTCTTCAATACTCTTTGATACTAGCCATTGGCTGGGAACTTTGAGAATATAGCATGAGAATACGATAGGCCTTGAAGGAAGTAAGGCGTACACCAATGGGCTGGTAATATGACCAGGCTAATTAATCACAGACATTTAAAACAAGTACATATAGTATACCTGCCAGCCATACCTGTGCTCCAGATTTTTTAGCCACATCTAGAACTTTCTCCATGCACAAATAACTTTGTTGGGAAGGTGGTGGTCCAATGTTATATGCTTCATCTGCCTGCAATTTAAAAGAAAAAAGGTTTAGTATCAAGATGTTACATGGCACTATTGATAAATCTATCAAAATAAAACTGTCTGCAAGTAGCAGACTGAACCACAAAATAATTGGTCCAAATTATGTTCTCTCACCATGGCCACATGCATTGAGTGTCTATCAGCATCACTGTACACCGCCACAGAACGGACACCCATCTTCCGTGCCGTCCGCATCACTCGACAAGCTATCTCTCCTCTGTTGGCTATTAGGACTTTCTCTATCCTCGCTGCAAAGAGTGAACACAATATTAGTATTTGAAGTTATGTGGAATCTGATTTTATCATTTTGTTTTCATACAAAATACACTCACCCACTGATGCACAACGCACTGATCCTGAGGTCCATAATAACTTCCTGAGATGAGAAAAAGGTTGCATGTGAATGACCTTTCAGACTCTTTGCAAAAGTGACAACACTGCCCTAGCACTTTGACTCCACTTCCTATCCCGGAGTAGTTAACGTTAGGTAATATGGGGACATTCGAGGTGATGTTTTTAAGTAAGATATTACAACACGACATAAATTAGGAAAACAAACGTGTCGTCAGACTTACTAGAAAACAACATACTATTACAAGAAATCACAGCCAATGTACCATTTGGCAAGAGCACAGGACACACTACATTAGCAAACTAGCTAACAAGGGAAGGTTAGCTCATATGTAGAACCCTGACTAAATAAAACCTGCACGAGATAGGTTATGCCAATCCGTGATAAAAAGCAAATAATGATTTTTGATGTTCTTACCCATTTGCACAACGTTAGTTTGATAAAAGTTAGCATTACTTAGACGAAATAACGTTGGCTGGTCAAGGTGTTTGAGGAGCTTACTAGCTAGCTGTTGCTACATTTGACAACTTAGAGAACACCAATACTCTAAAACTACCACTTCAATGCAAGCACAAATGCAATACAATAATGCACGGCTGGCAAACGACAGGTAAGCAATCGTAGTCAAATTGTCTAAACTTACTGTGAGATCACTCTCAGACCCTTGTGAGGATGTACTTTCAACAAGACAGCAGCCATATTCACTGTCAAGTTAAAGATGCCAATGAAAAAAGCTAAATATGACCGAGGAGGGACAACAATTTATCTCAAGGCAAAGCTATTTCATTCCGAAAGTTCCAAGTGACAAACACATTCGCAGGGTTGATTTCAGGATAAAAAAAAACATATGGATAACACATGAGAAAATTGTAAATTAAATGTCTTTTGTCCCTCTTGATTTTCCGTAGTTCTATCAGCCAATGACATTTTAGATTATGTAGGAGGTGGAGCAGTCTCATGTAGCAGTCTGCACATCAGCGAGTGGTCAAAAATCTGTTATTCCTTCTTCTGTCTATGTTAAAGACCTGAAAATCAAGTCCTTCTTTCTCTTATTAACCTGTCTCTGGTAAGCCAGCCGTAGCCTGTTATCTGGAGGTAGTCCTTTGGGGCGCTTTCCTATTAAAAGTCGGTTTTCACAACTTGTCACAAAGTAAGGTTCTTGAACTTAGTAGGCTACACAGGCATTGTTAGGCCTACTTGCATCACACATGGGCAGCAAGTAGTTTTTTTTTACAGGCAGCCTAAAAATACATTATACCTTTTGATTGATTAGTTAATTTTTTTGAGAACCATGCACAGAACAATAAAATATAGGCTACCAATTGAATCAATATAAAAAAAACATTTTATTTCAGCATCACATTGGAGTAAATGTGCATTTCCGTCTTTTCTCTCCCTGCCAGCACTGCCAGGACCTAATCTAGGTGTAAATGTAGCACATAAGATAGAGTGGTAGTGCTTGATTGTAATATCCTGTTATGGAAGACCTGTAAAACTGTATTGTGGAGTGTTTTGCTCTCCAACGAAAAATGCTACATGCACAGTTATCATAATATATAAATATTTGAAATTTACATTAATATTTTCAAATAGATTATCAAACACATGTTGCTACAAATTGAAGACTGGGATATCACTTTGCTATTCTTGAGTTTTTTCTTCTTTGGTATCACATTCAATAGGCCTATTACAAGTAGACTTTCAGGTATTTTACAAAGTTAATACGTTTTGTTTCACAAGCTTTCATACTCTCGATGACGATATTCACGAACAACTAAGAAAGATATTATGGCAATTAGGCAGATTCCCACAGCTATGGCCCCAAGTATGATGGGTATGATGCGTTTGATATAGTCCTGCCAGCATTCAAAGTCTGAAAGAATCAAAATAAATAAGGACAATTACAACAGAATAAAAGTAGTGAAATAGTGTACCAAATTACTACAATGTCTCCCTGTTTAGATATCAACATTATTGTAGCAAGATTGACTCCTTCATTCTCTCAAAAACAATAATAGTTGTAACCGTATAATCACATACCTTTTCCAAATTGCCCCTTGGCCAAATCAAAAGGTTGAAATTGTGCAGAGAAAATTTTAAGCCTGAAGTTTGGGGCCATCTTGAACACGAGTTCAGATTTGCATTTGAAACAGAGCCCTACAGTGGTTTTGAACAGCTTTCCATGGTCCACTTTCCCAGGATAGGATTGATCTGCACAGTAGGAAAAAAAAGCCTACTGAAATGTTGCTTTTAAGTTATAGACCTATCCAAAACTTTATGATAATGGATAAACTTTATGATAATCGATTACTGTTCAACTTGATAGACCATTAGGGCTACTTGTTTTGTCCTTGTGTTATGGAAATTCAAGGTAGGGCTACATTATACTTACTTTTACATTTGTCACACACAGAAAGCGGGCCCAGAGATGCTCTCAGTCTGCTGGTGTAATACTCCTTGGCCCTCTGCAGGTAGGATTTATTCATGTGAAATAGTACAGGTCATTCAGATGACTGCAGAGTGTGCAGACATGGAGTATGATGTGATGTGGTGTACAACTTGACACTAATTTCAACATTTGTGGAGTCCAAAGAGCTGTGTACCTTTTCAAATTTGAACTCCAGATTCCCTTCCTGAAAGTCCAGTGAGAGAACAGCAGTCTCATTCCCACAGTATCCAGTGGCTTGTGTGGTAAGGGGATTCATATTGAAATAGTAGAATTTCTGAAAAGAAAATATATAATTATGATCCATATAGTACCATTATAAGTCTCAATTAGTAGATATTGACAATGGACTGTAATACTGACTCAATTTTACATTAGAAAAGCAGCTCTTTTTTCATTGTAATTGCAGAGAATGAAGTAGTGTCTAGTAGACATACTGTGGCATACTTAGAAAAACGACAGTTAGTACTGAGACAGTTGTCAGCAGCTTAGGAAACCAATGTGACATCCCACCCACAGCTGTGAACTGCTGAGAAACTGACTTTTATGTGCTGAGAAAGTAGCAACACTTACTTTGTTCACTGTTATCATATACTGCACTCCCATAGCAGCTTTCAAGCACACGTTGCCCTCAGGGTTTGTTATACTATAGCTGCCAGGAAGAGGTGGTGATGGTTTGGGCGACAGCACAGGCTTCTTGTCCACGCTAACAAGCAGGTTGTGAGGTGGTGGCTTGCTCTTGGTCTCATCTGCACCAACCACACTGTCTGCTGCAGATATTACTGTGTTTCCTGTTTGAGCAGAGGGTAATATACAGTATATATACAGTACATGTATGGGGTTTGATGGTGAATAGTTTAGTGCCGTTCTAAAGCATGTAATGCCAGCCTTATAAGTCCATAATTGTAACATAGAACCATAATTTACAGGAACCAGCAACTTTCACTTTGAATGGCAGTATAAAACCTTACAGACAAGAGTGGCAACATGTCCCCTAATCCCACATCCTCAATCATTTTACAGCATAAATTACTGGTCAGCTTAAAGCAAAATGAATGATTTACTGGCTGACTACAGTATACTCTCAACCATACAATCACCAACATTGCATGATCCCATCCTTTCAGTAGCCTATACCCTTTAGGCCTACCTACATTACAGTAATTTACTTTAATTTGTCATTTTAGCACTCACCCGTAAGGAGAAAAAATGATGAGAAGAGATACCATTTTGTTAGTGTGTTGCCTCTTCTTGTCCTATTTACTCTCATGCTGGTACCTGTTGTTTTGTCTGGTTATCAGATGTATTTGACCCACTCCTAAAAGCCTCATGAGTTGAAAAGACACACTCTTGCTGAGTGGGAGGAGCATGAATATGATGTCAACCGTACAACAGGAAGTGGTTTTCAACCTTTCAATCTCATTGTCACTCTGAGGTAAAATGGAGATGTTATCAAACCTATCAAACCTTCATCTAGATTGTGTGAGATAAATATAAGCAAATGTGTGTCAAATTACAATTTACATAACTAAGTTAGACTACTTGTATATACTGTATTTTTATTTATTTATTTTTTTGACATAATTGAACAAGGTGTGTGAATATCTAGTCACTATCCAGCAGGTTTTAGAGCAATTAGAATTATGAAATTAGCTGAATACCTCAATGCATTTGTGCCTGAGAAACTCCTCCCATGGGTCCATATCAGAGCAATGTATTTGCAACCTTGAACAATTTGCCTTTCTCAATCCAACATTTCCACCGTGTGTCCAATTTGTACTGCTAGCACAAACAAATAGTTTTTTTTTTTTTTTTTTTTGTATGCCAGTAGCAGAATCTGCACAGATATGGCATTGTAATTCTGCGGACCCCAATAGAATGGAGGATATCAAACAGTGTAGGCGTATATTTGGGAGCACGCTGGGTCAAAGGCCGACAAGTACAAAGTATCCACTAAGCACACAATGCCAGTGTGATTACCAACGTAATGAGGTATCGGAAAACAGTGAAGATGGGCCATGTTTATCTATAACTCTCTCTTTAAGCTGTGCTTGGTACCTTCTGTGTGAAATGAAACAGAATGAAATTGATAATGCTTTAGCCAATATAAAAAAATATGCAATGTCTCAAAAACATAAGCATCATTACAATACTGTTACTATAAGCATATTTGTCAATTGCTGTAGATTGTAGAATAATTATCAAAAAATACTATTGCTTTTTCAGATGTACCTAAATAAGAAGATCAAATGGGAGAAGATCACATGCTAATGCTAATCACGTATGCTTTGCTGTGAGTTGTACTTCATTAACATTTGCTCTTGTTGTTATTTCTTCACTTTAAACACAGAATACCTGAGGTTGCATTATTGATTTTGAAGTATCTGATAAAGAGTTGCACAGATTGGTAAACATTTGCACTGGAGGTAGTGGAGGCCTGACTGTTTCTGCTCTAGATGTGATGTAGTGCGGTGTGTCATTTTATTTGAACAAGTGGGTGAGGGGTGTACACGGAATCTACTGGTATATAACAACAGTCAATCATTAGTGAAGTCCAAAGGGGTCAGGTCTAAACCTTCTGTTGCTCTCATCCAGTTGTCCCTCTCTTTGGACCTCAGATACATGCTCTTGCCGTGATGCTGGGAGCCAGGCTGTCCGTGCTTACTGCCAGCCTCTGCTGCCTGCTTTGGGCTTCTGGACAGGGGCAGGAGACACCGCAGGAGACACAGCTTTTCTGTGATGACAAAATGGTTGAGGACGCAGTGGATGCAGCCCTGGTAAAACTCAATGGGATGCTAAAATTAGGAATGAAGAACGCTCTTTATCAAATTCTTGAGGCCAAAAAGGTAAGCTGCATTTTCTTTTCAATCCATTTGTGTGACTGGACATTGGTTGTGATACTGAGAATTAGGAAAGACTTGTATGTCCCAAAACTGATGACATTCATAGCTTATTTTTTCTGTAATTTGAGTTATATGAAATTATTGAATAGAATTATTCTTGAAGTTATTATTAAAACAAGATGATATTTTCAGAGTGCCATAGATTGTACTTTATGTGTCAGGTTGTGAATGAGAGCGGCACAGACTTGTCAGTCAGTTTCACCAGCAGGCTATCAGATTGTCCAATAGGGGGAGACAAACCATGGAGAGACTGTGAATATTTTCTACATGGTTCTGAGGTGAGTTTATGCAAACTCAGTCACATAGACAACTTTGACATTGCAGATTTCTTTTGTAAGTCTGTCTTTATAGGGTATCTTGTTCTAAGAAAAATGGCCAGGCAGAAATATTCTAATAGAACCTTGACCTTTCTTTGATCAGTCATAAGTATGTCCTTGCATACAAAGAAGGACCCTAAGTAAAGTAATGTGTTTGCTTATGTCTCTATAGAATCCTAAAACATGTAAAGCGGATGTTTTTGTGACAGAGGGAAGTTCAGATGTCCATTTAATTGACTGTGCCTTTGGTAAGTGTACATTTTGCAGTTTATTGCAGTTATTTGGCAATTAAAATCTCCCACCTCCTTCAATAGTTTACTGATTAATTGTCAGCTATTAAATGAATAGCTTATAATGGTAATCAGTTTTAAAGGAATATGTAAAGAATCTGTTTCCAGATTCTCTGACTTAATGGTTTGTCACACAGGATAGTAAAATGAATATCCTTTCTATATTATTTTGTTTTGTTTTGTAATCTGTACATAACTCTCTTTTTTCTTTAGAGCCTGTAGTTGCAGAGAAAGTCCCTTGTCTGGGTTGTCCAGAGGAAATTGATGTAGATAGTAAGGACTTGAAAGAGCCACTGGGTTTCTCTGTTGGACAAGCAAATAAGGCACATAATGAAGCCTATCTTTTTATGCTGAAGGATGTTGTCTCTGCTTCAAGACAGGTATGTATGTGTTCACAATTTCTAAGCACACGAAGCAATGCAACATAATAATAATAATAATAATAATAATAATAATAGGCTATGGGTGCTGTACCAGTTATTTGAGTAGATGATAATTTATAATACTTGATACTTTTATGCATTTTATATGGTTTTGAGCACATTCTGCATACAGCATAAAGCTCAAATTAAACTGACTCTTTGATGGAATACTTCTAGGTGGTAGCTGGATTCAGATACCAGCTGAGATTTAACATGCAGAGTAGCAATTGTAGCAAAGAACAGTTTCCAGATGTGACCGAGGACTGCCACCCACATGAAAATCCGGTAAGCCTGGCCTCTACGGCACCTACCAATGGCCACAAGCTGCAAAATTTGATTTAAGTAATGTCAGTCAAAGAACATATGATTTTGCCCACAAGTTTTCAGAAATTCACTGTTGTGTTCTCTGAAGGCCTTTAAATGTTGTTGTCTTGATGCTGAATACATTACTTGTGTCTAGACTTTTGTGAAATGCAATTCCACTGTCGATGTGGCACCATGGCGACATGAACAACCAGATGGAAGTGTAAACTGTGAACTTGGCCAATATCCTAGCCTATTTTCGGTAAGTATGCTCTAATTCCACCCTTTACATACTGTACACTATATGTTGGTATGTCTAGTTTGAACATACTATTCCTTTTGCTGCATTAGGCCTAAATATTACCTTTTAGTATTTTCTCTAAATCCAGATAGGCCATGGGCCAAGAGTTTGACCTTTATTTTTGTCTAGGCCTAGTTAGTGTAGGCCAGAAAGATGTCATATTTATTCATATATTTTGTATTGTAAACATGTTATTTGTCATGGCTAAGATAACAAGGAGGAGACCTCCAGGATGGACTCCACTTAGGACGTTCGATATCCCTGAGATCACTGTGGCCCCGAAGAAGGAGTCCTCAGAAGAGGAACAGGACATGTCCTCAACAGCCAGCACTGCAACCAATCTGGAGACTGCCACCACAACTCCTACGCCTCAATCCTCCAGCAATCAGACACCTTTCAACTGTCCCTCAAAACCCTGGAAGGAGTTTGTGCCCCTGCCGGCTGTCCCTCCATCGACAAATACCTCAAAACCAGAATCAGATGGCCTTTTCAGTGATGCAGATTTGTTACTGTGATATGCTGGCTAGCCTATTCATTTTTTAAAGGCTGATTGTGGTAACAAAGAAAATGTAACTTGTGTGCTCTTATTTGACAAATGCTAAATAAAGTATTGATTTATTCACGGTGTAAGGTAATGCATATTAAAGGATAGCTTTCTCTTTTCACGGGGACAAGGGAGGTCATGGCCCTGGCCTAGCCTTTCACCATTGGAATACATCTCCCATGTCTCATTGTGCCCTGTCCAAGTTAAATGGAAACCCCGTAGCAATCTATTAACATTTCATTGAACCTTACTGCAATATCCCTCCGCCGGAATATGTAGATCGGTAATGCATGTGGCACGCACCCAGTTTAGAATTGTCACATGTATGCCAAAAATCATGTAGCATATTATTTTCAAAAAATATATCCTTATATAACTTAATGGAAAAATTAATTGAAAAAATTATAAACAGAGTTTTACCGGAAGTTTTAGTGCCGGCTAGGTGAAGTGTTCTGCGCTATTTACGTACTTCCTCTTCAATCGAGCCCCGAAGACTCGGCTAGATCATGTCAAGCGACTCTGCAGATTACAACAGGTATAATCGAAATAAACGTCTGTCTTGTGATGGTTTGAGTCATGTAATTTCGATGCACCTGCATCCGTTTTTGCACGTGTGCTTTGCAGCTTTAGGAAGAGCATTCCGTATGTCTGAACGAAAACCCAACTAGAGTAACGTTAGCTGGATTGCAGGCGCTGCCAGTTTGACAGCAAGCGACCCAGCCAGCAAAACTACGCAATGGTAGTTAGAAAGGGCCTGGGTGGGCACTCTTAAAGGTGGTGAAGAATCAAGTTAATGTTAACGTTTCTCTGTTGGCACTGATAGACATAGAGCAAGAAATAACATGAATTGTTAAAGTGAACTGACATCTGAGTTAGGACATCGCAGGATTGGGAATAACATCCTATAGCTGGTAACGTTATTAGTTAACGTTGGTTGACCCGCAGTGGTACTTGTAAGTTACCTTTAAATGTCACGGTCTTACCAATGTACTTCGGTCAGCAAGCTAACGTTAGTCGGTAATACCGACAGTCATGCTTAAAATTTATTTTGTTAGTAGTTTACTTCGCAAGTCCTGAAGTGTCAAGGCATGCTAATGACAGCCAGGGGGGCGTGTACAGGGTAACGTGGACTAACGTCAGGCGACGGCCATCTGGGACCTCAAATGTTAACTAATGTTAAAATAAGTATTCCGTTTGTTCGTTGAGTTCATGTATACATTTGCCCTCCACGGTTGAGCCAGACAAGTATAAGGAGAAAAATAATATGGTTAAAAATGACTGAGTAACTTGAGGCACCCTGCATTGAGGAACGTAAACTCTGCTTCTTTATGCCAAGCCAAGCACAAGCACAACTGACTATTTGCCATTATGGTTTGACCAATTAAAATGGCGATGGTTTGAGCGGTCATCCAGTTTATCTTAATGATCGAGTACTATGAGATAAGTGTGCCGATGCCATGCAACGCCCTGTGATATTACTTGATGTATCAGGACTGAAGAATGCCTTCCTATAATTGGCTTGTGGTTTTCTAAAGCTCCAGAGATCAAGACCATGGAGGCCCTGAAGGAATGGAGCCTGATGGTATCATTGAGGTAAAGTGTAGCTTCTACTACTAGTTGCCTACAGTATGTTGCCGCTGTACATATAGTTTTCATGATGTAGTGTTAAAAGAGAACCACGCCCACTTTATTGGTAATTTTGAGTTGTATTTTATATGCATTTTCAGAGCAACTGGAATGAGATCACAGACAACTTTGATGACATGGTCCTGAAGGAGACCCTCCTGAGGGGAATATATGCCTATGGTTTTGAGAAGCCATCAGCCATTCAGCAGCGGGCAATCATTCCATGCATTAAGGGTATGCCAAGAAGCGAAACTATTGTTGAAGTGCGTCAGGGATGTGTTTACACAGCACAGTATCCAATGTGACCTAATATTCTTGAGCATTTGTCATTCCATATCTTGGCTCTTATAAACTGCCTTGTTGAGAGTCTCTCTTGTGTTTGTGCTTTATTTTGGAAGGTTATGACGTTATTGCTCAGGCCCAGTCAGGCACAGGGAAGACAGCCACTTTTGCCATTTCCATCTTGCAGCAGTTGGAGCTAGAGCAGAAGGAGACCCAGGCTCTGGTACTGGCTCCAACCAGGGAGTTGGCCCAGCAGGTATGCTCCTCCTGAGCTGCTGCCTTCAGCGTGAAGGTAGTGTGGAAGATACTCTTAAGGGCACTTGGTTTTGCTCTATTTCAGAAATAAGCAAGTGATATGGGATCAGTAGAGGGGAGGGAAGCAGAATTAAATTTAGTATTGTGAAGTAAAAAGTAATCCATTTGTTTTAATTCCTCAGGTACAGATTGATTCTGTGGTCAAACATGGAATAAGTGACTTCTAGAGATTTTTGAACACTGAATCTCCATCAGAAAGTTATATAGACAAAGGTAAATCCACTACAGTAACTTCTCTACTTTTGTTTTGTTCTTTAGATCCAGAAAGTCATTTTGGCTCTGGGTGACTACATGGGGGCCACCTGCCATGCCTGCATTGGTGGTACAAATGTCCGCAATGAGATGCAGAAGCTCCAGGCAGAGGCCTATCACATAGTGGTGGGGACCCCTGGCCGCGTCTTTGACATGCTCAATCGCAGATACCTTTGTAAGTATTGCATTGCAAGAAATCTTGCTTTAAGACAGGGTTGTGTTTCTCTTAAAACTATGAATATTCACATTGAACCACCATAATACAATGTGAGTTTGAACTACTTTGCATCTCTGTAGCAACTGTAGATTTTGAAACAGTTGTGACATAACTACATGATTTTAAACATTCTAATTTCTAACTTGGTTAGCTACTATTGTTTTGGGAAACGCACACCAGAGTAGTAAAATGATGCTCTACCATCTTTCGGGACTGACGTCACAATGGAGAGACATTAACTTGTTACTGATTACTACTGCCCATAAGCTGGGCAGTTTTGTGCCTTGTTGGCACAGCAGGTGGCAATACTTTTTTGTTTTTGTTACTGGCAGCTCCAAAGTGGATCAAGATGTTTGTCTTGGATGAAGCTGATGAAATGCTGAGTCGAGGATTCAAGGATCAGATCTATGAAATCTTCCAGAAGTTGAGCACAAACATCCAAGTGAGGACTACTTTTTTATCAACTTAAACAGCTGTCACATTTCCATGAGGGCAAGGACTCTGCAAAGCCTTATCTCTCTGTAACCAACTGTTGGGTTTGCACCACGTTCAGTCACTGAATCTTTATAGTTGAAACCAGCATGTTAGATTCACCCCAATAGATATAGATTTGTATCTATGTACATATGCATTAATGTTTACAAGTCAAAGGATAAGAACAAGTATTAATTATACTAATTATAATTATAATTATAATAACCCTAATTATAATAATTATTTATGAAGTATTGTTGATTACCAAGGGAACTAACCTGATTTCATATAGTAGTTTCACTGACAGTGTTACTGGGGCTCTGGCAGGGAACTTGCAAAGCTGATTTGTCGGCCATTTGTTTACAATCAAAACCAATAGCCAAGCTTTAAGACCTGTGCTTGATACGAGTGGGCTCTGTGTGTTGGCAGGTTGTGCTGCTCTCAGCCACCATGCCATCTGATGTGCTGGAGGTGACCAAGAAGTTCATGCGGGAGCCAGTGCGCATCCTGGTGAAGAAGGAGGAACTTACCCTCGAGGGTATTAAGCAGTTCTACATCAATGTGGAACGAGAGGTGAGCACAACTCTTTGCCATTTATGAATTGATTTAGGTTTTTATGAAATTTAACTGCTGTTCATTTTTAGGAGTTTAATTGATAAATATTGAAATATTAATATCAGCTAGTGTTAGGAGTTCTCAAGTGTTGTCGTAGGGACTAATTACATGTAACATGACGGGCATTATTCAGTGAAGGCTGTTGACAAATAGGCTAGGAATCAAGGTGCACAGTACATTTCAGTTGTGTTCCAACCAAAGCTCTAGAAACTTCCAAACCCCTTCCAAGGAAATTTAAAATTCAGTGGGTTACATTTACAAGAATAGTTTTTTTTTCTACAGGAGTGGAAGCTGGACACACTCTGTGATCTGTATGAGACTCTGACAATCACCCAGGCTGTGATCTTCTTGAACACAAGGAGAAAGGTGGACTGGCTGACAGAGAAGATGCACGCCAGGGACTTCACTGTCTCTGCCTTGGTGAGGAGATCATTTTGAGGGGGCGGGGGAACAGACCGCACTTGTCCAGAGCTTTGCTCATTTTAGATCTCTCGTCGCTGTTGCAGCACGGAGACATGGACCAGAAGGAGCGCGATGTGATCATGCGGGAGTTCCGCTCAGGATCCAGCAGGGTCCTGATCACCACCGATTTGCTGGTAATGCATTTTTGTTATTGTCCTTTTGAGAAATATAGGGTAATTAAGATCTGAAATGAGACACAGACACAATCCCCATGCAAGAGTATGGGAAATGTGTAAAGGGGGGGTGTCCCTTTTGGACTTCGGACATCTATAGTGAGGACCAGTTTAGAATATTGTGGTTATTATTAATAATAAGATCTCCTCTTTATTTCAGGCTCGTGGAATTGATGTGCAGCAAGTCTCTCTAGTCATTAATTATGACCTTCCCACAAACCGAGAAAACTACATCCATAGGTTTGTGCCTTTTCTTTAAACTTCCTGCTTTAGAGGAGCTTTGAGGTCTTAAAGAGTAATACATGTAATTGTTGTGTTGTACTTTTGTAGAATTGGACGTGGTGGCCGTTTTGGCAGAAAAGGAGTTGCCATTAACTTTGTTACCGAGGAGGACAAGAGGATCCTTCGAGACATCGAGACTTTTTACAATACTACTGTTGAGGAGATGCCTTTGAATGTGGCCGATCTGATTTAGTCTCCTGGGCTGGTATCTTTTGTGCGGTGCTCTCTGTGGCTCAAATAAAACAGGTGCATTGTGCTTATTTTATCGGAAAGTGTTGAATCGTGTCTCGATGCTGAACCTGGATAAGGAAAAGTGACATTTTGCATACTGACCCTCTGTGGTCGCCAGCTCTCTTTAGGGGACCTCAGTAGGTGTGGTCCTTGCCACCATTAGACTACTGGTGTTGGGATACTAGTAGAGATGGGGTCTTACAGAATCTTCTTTCGTAGCTATATTTTTCTTAGACCAATAAAGGTGTGTGTAATAGATGTTCTTTATCGTTTGATAATTTACTTGTGGACTAAAAGGTATAAGTGCTGTATTAAGTCTGCCAATTATGTTCAACTAACATACCTGCAGTTATTTGTAGTACTTGGGTCAGAGGCAATGGCCTTCCAAATTCCTTTAAGCACTTTCCAGATAACTTTGTGCAATGTATTTAACTTTTTTGTTTTTTCAAACAAGTGACCCAGAACCTCTTAACCATGGGCCATAGTGTAGTATCACCCCACCCTCCCTTATGATCTTGGATTGTACATGACCCATTTCCAAATAAAGTGAAAATATGGTTACTTGTGTTTGTTTCCTGATTTGGAGGCCAAATGGTTGATGTCGACCCAATTGAAATCACAGTACTTGTATCTTTAAGTCATTACCCGGCTGAGTTGAAATTAAACGCATCCATTGCAAGTGCATGCTTTTCTAACTGATATTCCTAAGTGATACTGCAAGCATGATCTCCCAACTTGGAGTGCACTGCCCATAGTGTGTGTGTGTGTGTGTGTGTGTGCATGCATACAATCCCTAATAGACACTGGGTTACAGGAATGCTTGACCACCATTCCATGCAAGCCTCAATCTTAATTGACAAATTGCCCATGTAACCTCTTGGGACATAACTTGCATCTGAATGGTCTAGTGTAGTGAGGCTAACATTAGTACCTTGCTAACAGCTAGTGGCGAGCTCTTCACTAAACAACCCCGAAACATACAAAAGTCAAAGCACTGTTTACTTCCAAAAATACAAAAGAGGTTTATAACAACATATACATGATACAGACAGGCTGCAGGTGAGACCCTGCTGGGTATCGGCTAGTAGTGAGGCGCTTCTCAGGAGCTCTGAGTTGCTTGCTGCATTATCACTGCGGTCAGACTCAACAGCTGCAGGTATTCATCAGCTCCATCCACAAGACACTTGTCAACCTCCTGTTAACCAACAGACACATGGACAAATGCTGTCCCATAATGCACTCCAGGCAGAAGTCACTGTTAAATGCGTCATTATTATTACTTACCAAGATCAGATTCACACTACTGTGAACTTATTTTGAGGGATATGTGATAATTATAACAACTACACTTGTTTATCTCCTTCATAATATAAAAACATGATCTACTAAAAGATCTTGTTCCACAAACTTCTTGGGAACACTTTTCTAGATTTATGACAAGCTGAAGAGTCACGTTTCATTTAATTTCTCAAAACCAAAACACTCACCGCCATTTTCTCAGCAATGACCGATTTCTGCTTGTCACTGAGGTGGCCCTCGATGATGCGATCATGTAACTGATTAAGAATCTGTGTAGCAGCGTATCCATCATCAATTATATTCTGTAAAGGAGCGAAGAAAATAGTGAGCATGAGTCTGGGCTCTGGCCTGTCCTGTGACTACTCAAGAGCCAGCTGACTAGGGCTAGGCAGCCTGTGGTCTAGGGGCCTTTCTAGGTGCAGAAGTTCATCTGTTGCAGAAATTAAAGTCAGAAAACCTCTGGTATAAGTAACTCTGGCTCCACCCTGATCTAAGTGCATCTGCATTTATCTAAGCCTTGTTGTAAAATGTACTTTTAAAAAATCTTTCCAATTCTCATCCATTGGCTCATGTGAGGAAAATGTTTGAACTCAAACGGGCGTAGTTTAGGAAAAAAAATAATTTACGCTGCTGATTGGCGACTGGCAGGCCAGGCGTCATGAGGCATTTTTTCCGATGAAATGAGGGCCTTAAAATGCTGTAATTGTAGTCAGAGAGCCGTTTAGTGTTCCATTACAGGATGAGCGTGAGTGTGAGCGTGAGTGTGACTAAAGAGGCACATGCCCCGACTGCTGCCAGTCTGCACTAGATGCACATGAGGTCAGGTAAGTCAAGAATCGGTCAACCTATTGCCCCCACCCTCACCACCAAAGTGTGGAACTGATTAATTTTACTGGGAGCCATTTTGCGTTGTTTGTTCGGGCTCATCAAACTGGTTTTGTTTTATTTCCATGAGTGATTCTGTTTAGTGATGAAAATACTAAGCAACAGTGTAGAAATGTGGTATTAGACATGAAAATACACAACAATGCCCGACAATGCTACAATGCCCTAAGCGCAATGAGCACTGAAACCCTGAAACAAGACTTGGCTTGCAAATCCCAAAAACCAGTGTGGTACACATGAATACACATTAAGTTTAGAGTGAAGTATGTTAACATGATGAAGTCTTACCTTGACTTCTATCTGCAATTTATCGAAGGTGCCTTTGTGACAGATCAGAAGCAGGTTGTCTAAGACATTGGGTGGCACGACCTACACAAACAGATAAACAATCAAAGGAAACTCTGGTTATTGTCTTTAGCTTTGATCAAAGTGAAATATATGGCTAAACCTAAACTCAAACTATAAAGCCGTCACCACTTGAGTGGTGGCCTGGATGAGGAGTGGCTGCACTCACCCCTGCAATGTCTAATATGGTCCCCTCTGTGATCTCGGCCTCTCCATTAAGCCGGGCTGCACTCTGTAAAAAGGTTATGGCTTTCCGCAGATCTCCCTCAGACACCCTCACCAGCTCCTCAATAGCCTGGCGGAGACGAGAGGAGACAGGAGATTTGGACATGAGCCAAGTGATCATCCAACAAAGAATCAGGGATCATGGATTATGCATGGTTAGCACAACGGAAACCGTGTTTCAACTGTTGGTTGTTACCTGCTTGGAATACTTTAAGTTTTCTTTCCTGCAAATTTCTAGGATTCTCTCTTCCTGGATGTCATTTGCAAGTGGCTTGAAACGGAACTTGGAGCACCTGGATGTCAATGGCTCAATGATCCTAAGGAGTTCAAGCACATAAACACAACCCTTACAAACCTTTCATGCCTTCCAATCATGGAAGCAAAGAATGCTGCTGTTATTGCTGCAAAACCCCTGTGATGGACATAGGGCTGTCCCCACCTGCTGACGTAGTTGCAGATGAGGCAAAAGCGCGTGGTGCGCGACTCCTTCTCCATGGTGCGCCTGAGGGCAGCCTGTGCTGCATTGGTCATGGAGTCCGCCTCGTCCAGGATGATGATCTTAAACGGGGGGCAAGGCTTCCCACTGACGAGAGGAGGACAAACAACAATGAGCGTCATGCCACTGGCTGTTTGTGAATATACTGTAAGGTAACTTGGCTTCTGAATGCCAGATCTTCAGTCCCACGTCATTTTGATATGGCATGGAACAAGGAAGGCTCAAAGATCATGAGAATTACATACTATATATAACCATTTATGTGTAAGGGGGCAAATTTAGGGATGACATGAGAGGATCCTGTGGAGATAGGTGAATGTACTCACTCGGGTCGGCTTCCTGCCGCAGTAAGCTGGGCGAAGCTCTTCACTTTCTCTCGGACAACCTGGATTCCTCGCTCATCTGAGGCATTGAGCTCCAAAACCCTCTGTCGGAAAAGCTCTGGTCTGCAATTGATACACAAAAGAGTATTACAGAGGCTAGTCCTTCAGCAGCACACATGACTACCCCCACACATGACTACCTCTACACATGCAGAGGCTAGGGCCCCTCATACCTATAGGCCTATACAGTCTGACTATTAAGGTGCCTACACATTAACAGCTTCAAAAAGCTTGTGACACGCGTTGGGCAACGATTTCTCTATGAAGAAGCGTCAAAAGCTGCCGCTTGGGTCTCGGCGTCGCGTTGTGGCCGGCGTCGGCGTTTTTAACGCGGCGCTCAAAGTTCAACATGGTTGAACTACGACCCTTTTGACGCTGACCTTTCAGCGTTGAAGTAGTGTTTTTAGCATAAATAAACTAGCAGGCTATCTCATCTATGTTACAGCTCTCCTAGCCTCTGGTATATGCAGAAATGCAGAATTAACATTTTGGATCAAGCGTCGCGTTAAGGACGAGCTGAGCTTTTCAACGGTGGTCATGTGAAGGCCCCTTTACATGAGGCCACAACCACCCTCTACTGACAAAGGAGAGCTCAGTCAATGTTCCTTGGCAGCACTCAGGAATCTTTTCTGTGGCTTAAGTGTCTATGGGCACACAACCCTGCAGTCAAACGAAACCAGAGGAATCAGCTGTTCTTTTGTGTGTGTGTGTGTGTGTGTGTGTGTGTGTCCAGCTGCACCCGAGAGGCAGGGGCTCCAGCTCTGCCCAGCTCCCAGGAATGCAGTGGCGAGCCGAGAAGCTCTCTAATCTGCCATCAGGGGCCAAGCCAGGGTCAGAGTGCAGCTCTCTGTGGATTGGCTGATGCCAGCTTTAACACTGCGCTGAAAAGAATGTTGTGAAGTGCTGATGGGAACTGTGGAAATGCAGACATGAACCAAGAAGAGCGTACAGGGGAAACAGGGTGTGACATACTGCAGCTGATAGGCAGACAAGATAATAATATCAAAGTGGGCAACATTAATAATATCAAAGTGAGCATAATGCATAACAAAGATATATACAGTAGATCTTCTACATACTCTCTTAATGCAGACATCACAGAAGTAAATGATAAATCAGAGAGAGGCGATGGGGGGTGATGGGATGGGGGAGCAAGAGAGAGAAAGGTCAAGTATCTCACCCATAGAGCTCTCTAGCTGCTGCCAAGATGGTGGAGGTCTTTCCTGTACCAGGAGGCCCATAGAACAATAAATTGGGCAACTGCAAAAAGGGAAGTGAAATATTTGTTAACAATGACACAATGGGGGAAAAGCATTGTGCAAAACTTTTTCTTCCAAACAAATATTATATCAACTCCTGTCAAAAATTCTTTAAGGTCTGATTTTATCTTATCGACTCCTTAAAGCCAAATCACTTGCTTATAACACCAGCTTGTGAAGACATTTAAAAACTCAGAAGCTGGTAGAATTACACTGGCCATCGTCAAGAATACTTCTCAGCTCAAACTCATGCTAATGAAGAAGAGGTCACGGTGGTGAACTTAGGGAAAGCTCTCCATGTTCAGCGGAGAGGGTCATTAACACAGCAGTGACTGGAGTACTGGCTAACTGATGATGCCGCACCTGTGCACCCACACCACCCCCTCCCCACAACGGGGGCTTCAGTTACCCCCTTGCCCCCGAGGAGGATTGGGGGGCAGCTCAGGTTCAGGAGCAGCATACAAGCCCAGACTATAAATAGTGTACCAGACAGACACCGTGCTAACGGGGGAAGAAACAGCTGGTTGATCGGTCACACTGGGTGATCATCAAGGGTGTTTTATGCTTACTGCATGCTTGTCAGCAGTCACAGACCCAGCCTCAATGTCCGCCTTTACAGACACATGTAAATGTGTGTTTGCGCTAAGTTTGTAAGGGTTTAGTGGTCTGTCGCTGTCAAAATCTGAAGTGCGCAAGGGATCAGTTGCACCCTTTCTGTAAGTCTGCATCGCATGCCAAAGGGAATTCGTAGTGTGGTGACATGAAACATTGGAGAAGCATGAAATAGTCAAAAAAGCACATTTAGACAATTTACAGTTACCATGAAACAAACAAGCGTGTAGTCTAGTGGAAATATATAATTGAGAATTATTATATTAATTCTAGGTGTTTATTATAGGTATTGAGCGATTTATCGCTAATGCAAACAGCAAGGTGAGTACTTACATACTTACATACTTGCAAATTCACTAAACGGCTTTAGCTAGTGAAGTCTGATAGGGCTCAAAGCTCCAGGGAGAATATTGAAAGTCAGCCAAAGTATCACACAGAAATGCCTAACCTACCTAACGACTAAGAACATAGCATCATAGCATCAACGATCTACGATCATTTGTTTTAAATTTCAAGGGGCAATTCTCTATGGGACAGTGTTTTACACTGTAAAGTAATCTACTGTCCATGAGTAGATGACAGAGCTAAAGGTGAGGCACACTAAGGCACTCTAAATACAGCTCTGCTTAAGCACTTACATCAGCCCCCTCTAGTGACTTCTTCAGTACAGCAACCACCTCCTCTTGATAGGCCACTTCATCCACACACTTTGGTCTGCTAGAAGATCAAGATGTTCATTAGATGCATTATTAGACCAAATGCCATTAAAACATGTACAGAAATAACAGGAAAAGAGGTGATCTCAATCATGTTTGAAAACTTCAGTTTAGTAAACCGTACTCAAAAAAAAATAAAAATAAAAATACTGAGGCAACACAACATGCACTGTTCTTGCATCAACATGCACTGTTCTTGCAAGACCAGTTCTTATCATGTGGGAACAAGGAAAATAATTTCTAGGCAACAGTGCCAAATTAGAGGGGAAGATCCCGCCAACCAACAAGCCAATATTTAATATCTCATTTTGTATGTGACTACATGTAATTAATGGATAACATAAAGAGTTATGACTAAGTCATGTCTATATGTATGATTTTTAGCCAAAAAAAAAAAGCCTGGTAACAGAGATACAGATTCCATTATTACAAATTAGTCTAGTCTAGTATATACCATGATGGAGTATTGCAAGTTGTATTGCACAAACACATGTACACAAATATCAATTATCCCTGAATTACAAAAGGTACAGGTTTGAAATGCATATTTCAAAATATCAAACAACAAATCTTGTTGCACTTGTGCATGTGAGTGACTTACTATTTTTCTACCCATGGCACAGGCTTGGCTTTCTTCTCTCCACTCGTTCCAGCAGTTTTATCCCTCTGAGGCTTAATGCTCTGGCCGGATGTTCCTTTCAGAAACGCCTGCATTTCTATAACCTAAAGGTCAAGCATACAGGGTCAAGGCATGCTTCAACTGTAACGTTTACAGACTCGGACCAGGGATGCATTGAATGTGCATGTGCTACAAAACAGACAGTCGAAAAAGTCTGGCGCCTTGGGAGAGATTAACTATTGACTGTTTTGTTGAGCTTTATTGCTTGCAAAAAAACATGAGGGACAGCTGGGAAGATAGTATCCCATCGTTTCTCAACATTAAACTTAACAACATCTTGCTAGCCGCTCGTTAGCCTGTCAGATTCGCCTTATGTTTAAAGGGGAAATCCTGTCAATTTTCAACAAGAGCTCTATTGCTCAAGCTACTTGAGATTAGCCAATACTGAAGACGCAAGACATTTTGGTCCAACCATATAGGTTTCCTTGAACAGAGAATAAGCCCTGACCGTTAACCCAATGGAGCAAGTTTTCAAAACTGTGTTTACAGCATTTAAACATGCTCCAAATATCACCCCAAAAGTTATGCAACATCATCAGACACATTACAACACAGAACTGTATTGTATGGCACAAATGGCTGGAAAAGTGGTTAAAACTGTGGCTGGAAAAGTGGTTAAAACTGTGAGCTTAGGAAGCAGCCCAATATTGTTTGTTTACAAAACGGTTTTGTAAACACTGCATAAAAACACAATTTTAAGCACTTTGTTAGACATTTGTAGTCATAAACACTACAGGGGTGTGTTGTAATGTGTCTGATGATGTTACATAGCTTTTGGGGTGACATTTGGTGCATGATTTGATGCTGAAAACTGTTTTGAAAACTTGCCCCATTGGGTGAACTGTCAGGGCTTACTCTCTGTTCAAGGAAACCTATATGGTTGGACTAATAATGCTCTTGCGTAGATATGACTTCAAAGCCGAAATTACTGCAACGAAATCTCTCACGGATGTTACTGTGTGACTTGATTGCCACGAATGGTAAAAAGACACGACAAAATGACTAAAGGTTTTGCATTCACCCGCTAGCATGCTTAGCTAACGTTTTGATGTAGGCAACCAATGTGTGGCTGAAAACGTTAATTCGTACTCGTCTTTACATGGTGACTCTGTAATGGAAAACTGTTACTATCTTACACGAAGTTGTTGCACTCAAATGAATTCCTTACCGAATAATGTTCCGAGCAAAATCAAATTGTTGACATTTGTTGACAAAAGTAATCTCCGGCGACTGAGGATTCCCGCCAGTCGCATGTGTTACAACTTCTTCCGCTTGCGTCACACCGCCTTTCAGAAAAGTGTCACGTGACAAGGATTCTGTTGTGTGGGGCCAGACTGTAAAGAGTGGCATTGTAGCATATGAGTTAAATAATTGATGTAAGCTTCTTGAAACAGCAATCAAATAACATTCACTCAACATTTTACTTGCAGATCCAGACAAACAAGAAAAAACAAAGCAGGTAAGATATTGCCATACAGATTTAACATGTTCTTCTTTGATTGCCAATATTTCAATGCAAGTTGGCTAAATGATTTTGCAAGTAGGCCTATAGTTTTCTGTCAGCTCAATCAACACTGGGCGAATTAAATAAACCTATTGATAGTCCATTGTATCACCAGAGACGGTTCACTACAACCCCCCCTTCCATGACATGCTGGCCATCCAAAGACCTACCCTACACCATATCCATATTGCCAGTACTGATAAATTAGGAGCATGGGCGCAGCTGTTGTCTCCCCCTCCTCGCCGTTTCCAAGGCAATCGTCACGGTCCCAAGGGATAATTGATGGGTGGTGGCCTATTGGGTAAAATGATAATGACCTGGCCTATTGTTCATAGCAAAATGTGAAATAGATCACAGCAAACATCCATACAAGTAAGGCTAATTTTTAAATAGGCTAGACATAATAGAAATAAAATGATGAAAATAAAATGTTTTGATATAATAAATAAATAAATAAATAAATAAATAAAACAAATCAGAGATTCTAGCGCTTTCAAGGCCAAGATATCTTTCAGTTTTAATATTTATTGGTTAGAAAAATTGTTCAAGCAGTGTAGACGGTGTTGTGGTTCACAACTCACTCACTGTTTTACTATTTACATTGGACATGATTTTACTATGTGTATCTAATTTTCTCAATGTAAGATATTTGAGAGAAAAAAAACTCCAATCCACTGAACCGTAGCTCCAGGTTTTACACCCAGGATCCCAATCACTCCCTCCAGGCAGGTGCCTGCTCTCTGATTTGTTGTTTCCTGGAGCCTGAAACAGGCTGTGTGACAGCAAATCCCAGGTTATTGGCAGTCTGCTCCTCCCAAGCACAATAGCACTACGAGAGAGAGAGAGAGAGAGAGAGAGAGAGAGAGAGAGAGAGAGCAAGAGAGCCGATACGGTATGTTTGTGTGAGGGAGCATCATCAATAATTTACTAGAGCCTCTGTAAGCAATAAGAGGAAAGCACTCTCCGATTGTGTGTTCACTCACTTGTGTCTCCCTCTCCGGTACACACCATCCCGTGGAAGGTGCCACTATAGTTGGTGAGCAGGGAGTGGCTTATAGCATCCATCGTGCGCATGGGGGAGCCCGCCAGCGTCCAGCCCTCCAGCGTGTGCGGAAGAGGCTTGGTTGAAGAGAGGAGTGTGGAAGAAGAGGAGGAGGAGGAGGAAGAGAGGAAGAGGAGGAGGGGAGGTGAAGCAGAGAGGCGAGTGGATGCTGCTACTGCTGATGCTGGCGTCGTCGCCACCACCACCACCAACGTCACCTTGCACACACACCCTGCGATGCTCTGCTGGATGCGGGAGGACGAAATGTCTGTGCAGGAGTTTCTGCAGCGCGTTGAGTCTATCATCCGGCATGTGGGTGAGTGTTTGCCCTGGTCCCAAAGATTGGGATGGGTGTGTGGGATGGGCTGGGCTGGGCTGCTGGGATGCTGTTGAAAAGAGAGGATGTTGTGATGTTTATATTGCATACTGCTGCCAGTTCTGTGTGAAGAACTCTGGGATACTCTACCTACATGTACAGTATACCATACTAATGGTAGACATTACTCCACTGAGCTACAGTGTCTTTTAGTCTAGTGGTTTGACTGTCATTCTTGACAATACCGGATTATTCCAGTTGATAGTTAATAATAGTACACAGGGTAGTGTTAATATGTTAAAGGTTTACTCAAGCCTTTTGGACAAGGTCTGTGGTAACGTGCAGGTCTGTTGTGGAAGAATAATGGGAAGCATTTTTAAATCATTATAAAATCTCAGATCAGTTATCATATTTCATCCTCATTGTGTTGGATTAAATACTATTACAGGCTACATTTAATTACAGTTTCAGTCTCAATTACATTTATCATTACAGTGTCAGCTTCCAGTGTATCTAAGAATCAGGTCATGTGGTCCCTGAATGTCAAGTTAAATTGGGGCGCTGATACACACTCATCCATCCTCCAGTTATGGGTTTTAGTGGGGCTTAAAGAATCACACAGATCTGAGTGTGTGTGTGTGTCAGCAAATCTTAATCAGTTTGTGGTCAATTAAAACATTCTCTCCATCTTAAAAGATTTTACTCAATAAAGCAGCTTGCTTGAAAACGTCTGAACCAAAAAAAGAAGTAATTCTGTTTTTGTCCCAGTTTATAGAGCAATAGACAAAATTACAGGAAAGCCGTTTTATTGTGTTAATAACAATGACTTTAATAGCAATTTTATGAAACTGAAGGTGAAAAACGTAACGAGCAGAATGTTCCCTTGTAAGTCATCGCCCGCTGGGCTGTGTGCCGCTCGGGTCGGGCTACCCAGGGTTTCTCAGGCAGGGCAGAGGAAGTAGGTTATTGTGCCACTCTGGTGCTTGCATTTCTTTCTCGAGCAGCAGCAGCCCCGGCACTGCAGCAGCGCCTTGGGGGTGGATGAGCGAGCGGACCGTTACCATGGAAACTGTACGACAGGCAGTGCCTGTGCGTTAACGCCATATTGATGATGGTGGAGCCTGTCCGGGCTGAGATGGGCTTGCCTCGCGAAAAAAAAAAAGAAAAAAAAAAGAAGAGGAAAAAGGAAGCCTCCCGTCCTTCAGTTTCCCAAGCAGACCCAATTAATGGCACCATGTCAAGTCAGTGAGTCACCTCTTGTCACATTAAGACAAGACAATAAGTAGCTCACAAAATAGATGGGGGTCATTTCTCCTGCTCATTGATGCAGACATACAGTACACTGGTGAAATGACTCACATATTTTTTTTTTTTTCATCCAGATCTGAAAATATCTCATCCATGCTTGACAGCTGATCGGACATGTTTGAAAGCACTGTTTTAATGTTTTTTTTTCTGATTTTACTGTACACTCTGAATAATATTCCGCTCATTTATCTGATACAAACAGTCGCTGAAGATGCTGACTGTGTGTGGATTTCAGTGTGCTGGTAGAGGCAAACAGCATCAGCTAGGAAATGGCCCCCTGTGAGGCAGTGGGGGTGTCATGTTTGCAGCGGTGATTCACTGTGATTACATTCCCACCTTGTAAGGCATGACTGACTCAACCCTCATCATGCGATCCTGGCTGGCTGTGCATTCTCATTGGTAGATGGTGACATCATGTTTCCTGGAATGGGAGATATGTGCGATTTACTGTATGTAGAGCAGTCTGTCAGGAAGGGTAAAACATTTCTCATTAGGTTTTATTATACTGAAGCACAATGCAAACTGAATGTTGATAACCTGTATTGAGCCCAGCAGCACTTGTGTTTCCTGTTATAGTAAGTGAAGGGAAGATGTGATGTATTTAAGGTTTGAGTGTAGGTAATGTAGTTTGGAAACTTGGTTGTGCCGTAGCTACCGGTAAGGGAATGCTAGGATATCTGTCCCCTCTCTTCCTGCATGAGTTGAGTAAAGAGCGAAGTTTACATTAATGGTTGTGCAAAGTTATTAAAGGAGAATTGAGCGGATCCATTAGGCGCCGTTCGCCTGGTTAGGAGAGTATCTCCACATCTTTCGAAATATCACACCACACTTAAAGTCCACTAGATATGAAATTGTGTTTTTTCTCAGCACTTTTTTTAAAAAAAATCCTGAGCCCCTGCCTCCAGCCTTGAATATAATAGAAATGCACTGATTCAGTCATCCTCCTCTAATTAGGCTAAGAGGATTAACACGAGCGTGCCACTCCGAATGAGTCCTGGCACTGCGGTAAACAGAGAAATGAAGCTGTGCTGGAGATTCAGGCCAGCCCCAACAGACAAGGCCCACAGCTGAACGGGATTCTTTGAGGCAAAGCAACTGGAAAATACATTA
Organism: Sardinella longiceps; assembly: GCA_027497455.2. Classification (NCBI taxonomy): domain Eukaryota; kingdom Metazoa; phylum Chordata; class Actinopteri; order Clupeiformes; family Clupeidae; genus Sardinella; species Sardinella longiceps. The sequence goes on along the minus strand of JAODXP020000022.1, from coordinate 4,016,621 downwards.
ATGTCAGGATAATCAGAACAGTCTGTGCTTTCAAAGGTACTGGTGTTTCAGTGCATACGTTCTGCAGATGTGTTTTGGAGAGAACACCCTCTCAGTGGTGAGCAGGTATTTTTAGTGCATTTTAATTCACTGAGGTGAATACATGATTCAATTTTGGGGAAAAAAACATTCTCATATTGTGACTCTTCTAGATAGTTTAAGTGAATTACTGTAGGCGATGAAAGTAAATGTGAATATAAAAGTCATTAATCATTTTACTGATAGTGACAGTGCCAGCAAGAGCAGACGGTCTGGTCTATTGTTTGCTTGTATTTCTGGCATCAGCTGGACTATTGTGGGTGCACTTTATTTCAGTTAACACCAACCTCAGCCCACTTGGCACCGTGCCACTCTCTGTCACTCAGTACGGCCATCCCAGGCCTTGGCACACTATAAGACAATACAGCGGCCTGAGAGAGAGAAAAAAAAGCTCATGGCTTCCATGGCAAACAGCAGCAAAGGTGAACAATGGAAGGTCATAAGACTTCCTTCCCCCCTCCCCTGCCCCTGATGTAATCCTGCCCTCATACGTCATGCCTAAACAGGCCCCACAGATGCCTTCCTTCCTCAGCTCCTTTCAATTGACTTTCCGTGACAATGGTCCTCAGCTGCAGGAACACCACGGCGAGGCTCATCCCCCCCCGAACTTCAGTGTCCCACAACTTCATCCAGTTCTACACATCTCTACGACTAAATAATACTTCCCTTATCGGACCAACATGTTTACTACGTCTGTTATATCAAATTATGTACCACTTTATTTTTTATTGATGTTTATTTGAAACTAGCCGATGCACAGCAGTGGTGAGAAGGCCTGATTTTTGTGCTGCATGAAGAGTGTATGTTTGGTATTATGAGTGTACATTTGTATTTTCATGCTTTATGATGCTGGTCAGTGCTAGTTTGCCCCTGTCTCTGATGTGGTAAGCCTAATCGTCAGCCTAAGGATGGATGGTTGTATTTGCTCAGCCATGCGAGGCCACGCGGGTGTGTTTTCATGCGGTTTCCTATTTTGTTTCACATTGGAGTCTCCCTTTACAAAATTCAGGGGAAAAGGTTTGCCCTGGTTTCTTTTCTCTTCTTTCTTGCGTAGGCTCTTTCCCGAAGCAGACCACAATTTACAGTCCAACTTAAAAATAGTCACAGGCACAGAGGAACAATAAAACTTTTGGCCATCTGGTAACGCCACGGTGTATTCTAAACAAGACATGCCCCTCTAACTAGCCTGGGTGGATTAAAAACGTGACTTCCCTGAACCTAAACAAGCATTTCCATGTCTTCACGGTGTCTGTTTTTGCAGCTTGATGTTGAGATTTCCTGATGCGGATTAAAGAGCCTTCATTTGTTCTCCATAGCTGTTGATATTTGAGCTTTTCCGCCGCTGAGTGTTTGTTTTAAATTGGAATTCATATGGTGGAAGAACGTGACAGTGACTGTACAGAAATGATAAGGCATACGTGCAGTAGGCCATGTTTTCCACTCGTGTGGAGTCAAGGAGAGATCAGGATAGGGCGGTAAGAACTGGGCAAGACATAAAAGATCATTCTCAGGTCGGATAATGAGAGCTCAATAAATAGAAACTTATCTGGACGTTTCGTAGGATCAAGTGAGTCAAGCTGAAGTCAATTAGAAGGAACTTGGATCCGACTGATGTTGTCACTCACTGTGTGTGTGTGTGGGTGTGTGTGTGTTAGGGGAGGCCATACAAATGTTTATACCCATATGTGTGTGTATGGACACTGACCCAGCAGGACGGCCACTATGTAGCAGAAAGCAAAGCCCAGAAGTGGTGTGAGACGGGGAACTGTCTGAGCCACACAGGGAGGAAGAGGTGTCATGGCAACCAGAGGAAACAAGGCGACTTAGACACATCCCCACAACATTTGCCCCACTGTCAGGGGACGGTAGCCTGTGGGGTGTGTATTTGTGTGTGTTTGTGTGTGTGTGTGTGTGTGTGTGTTTGGGGTGGGGGTGGGGGGGCAGAGGAAGTGCACAGTCCGGATCCAAACAGTGGGCCTGTTGCTCTTAATATGGCCTCTCATTCCTGTTTTCATGTTTTTATTGCGCGCTGCCAAGAGGCAAAGGTCGCCCTGCTCTGTTCCAGGAGCCCCCACAGTGATGTCACATGCTGTTGTTGCCCGTGACCTTCAGTGCTCATGTGTGCAGGTGTTTGGGGGTGCTTTCCGCCGCACAGTAAATAACAGTCACACAAACACTGATTTACCTTTTACAAACACACCATGTAAAATAGTCTGTCCATTATGTTTTTGTTTATCAAAGCAATGTTTGATCCCTTCAGGAATCAAAGTTTCATTGCATTATTCTTCAAAAAATGAAAAGTAGGTAAAATCAAATCAAATTTATCTTGCCAGCACAGACACCAAGTTTTGTCCCTTCACATCGTCTCTCCTTTCACATCGTCTCTCCATTTTGATGTTATAGTATTTGTATATTCTTCAGTTGGTTCACCTGTATATTTGTCTCAGTCACTACGGTCTTTAAATGGAGATAATTCAGTTTGAAAATGACATAATGTGAGATGACTTTGTGCTCCCTAGTCCCATGACCTGGGACAGTGGTGGGGGTTAAGGCACAGGGGAAGATGCAATTACAGTGTGTTGTGTGATGCAGTGTGTGTTTGTGTGTGTGTGTGTGTGTGTGTGTGTGTGTGTGTGTATGGGCCTCCCGTCTGGCTACTGCTACTTAGCTAATGGATAGGAGGAATGAAGAGAGGCCTGCTCTATCATCTTCTCTTCCTCTTCTCTTCTCTCTGACTCTGTCTGAATCTCACTCTTACCTTCCAGCAGTCCTCCCACACACACTCCCCCAGAAAGACACCAAAACACACACACACACACACACACACACACACACACACTTTGAAGCTAGAGGGACCCATAGAGTGCTCTTATCTGGGGCGCCCTGGAGTGTGCGTGGGTGTGGAAGAGAGGCTGAGATGGTTGGCACACTAAACTGACAGAGACAGAAAGCAGAATTGTCTTTTTTCTTTTCTGAATCCCATAACCATGTGAATGCAGTGTACTGTACACTACTATTTTTTGTTGTGTGCCTGCCCTGAACACATGAGCTCTGGTGGTATAATATATGTGCGTATTTATTTCTTGTCGCAAATAGCAGCAGTGGTAAACAATGGAGATCTACTTCCTGTCTGGCCATGTGCGTTGTTGCACAGGCGAGGTTACCTCCGTGTCCGTGAGTGCCCCTTTAAATAGACTCCGCTGTAATCAGATTACCACACACACACAGCGCACACTCATCCCTTTATTTTAAGATTATCATATAAATACTCACCTGTGCTTTAATCCCACATGAGAGAAAGTGACTATGAGGCTACTGGTGGTTGTGATGATGCCTGAACGTCCCAGAGATGGACTTTGCTGTGGGCTTGAGTTCATCTGCTGTAGGAATGTTCCAGTAAATGATTAGAGAGGGAGAGATTAGAGTGCTACTGTGTGCTGTCAATTTAATGAGTGTGTATATTTCCACATCCTGTATTGCCTTGGGTATCATATTTGCTATTTCCCATAGTTTATTGTCCTCTAGAGACTGGAGGCTGCTGATAGGGTCACATGAGGGTATGTGCAGGTACCATGTGTGGTCTCATGGTTAGCATGGCTGGCACAGCCTCTGGGAGGGAGGGTGTTTGAGTGTGTGTGGAGGCAGACGGGCAGGGTCCCTACTACTTCTATGGGCTTATGAATGTACAGTGGCAGGTGTGGGTGTGATTGAGGAGTTTTAAGCCTCTCCACTCCCTTTGTAGAAGGAGACCATTCTTTCTGTTTTGGAAAAGCCCTTGTCTCCTACAAGCTACAGAATCCATTTTCCAAATTTTGTCATCATGACATCTGCTTACACAACCCATTATAAAAGCTGATTATTACCAAAAATATACACAAGTAGTTTTTAATAACGCACAATGTGGATTTGTCTCTGAATGGCTTAAATCTGATTTAGAAATACTTGTTATTCAGTTTCATTATAAATCTCAGCTCTAGATGTAGTGACTAGACTAGAGGGACCGGATACATGGTAAACAGAGGGTAAACATAGGAGGAGGAGACTACCAGACACAAGCTTTGGCCCTTGCATTCTCATATGGATTCATTTCCTTTAACTGCTGATGTTTCACGCTCTGGAAAACCTCCAGCCTCAAGAATGTAGGTAAGAAAGCAGGCTCAGCACTTTCCAAGGCACTTTTATATGAAAGGGGAATGCAGTCACTGTTGTTTTTTTTGCTGATATTTTCCCCTTAGTCTGGCTGAAGAAAATGTTCACATTGTGCCTGTTCTGTGTGCCAAGGCCCAATACATGTGCTCCTGAAAATGACATAAAAGTTGTAAGTATTTTACACAATACGCAGTCTGGTTGGAATGCAGGTTGGAGTTTTGAACTTGTTTGAGTAATAATACTGTCCAGAGCTCTGCAGGTCTCACATGATGCTTTAGCCCCCCTACTATGGAGGGAAGGGGAGGGGAGGGGTGAGCATGCATGCCAGAGACGGGGGAGTCTCGGGGGGGTCAGGGGGGTGGGCTGGAGACAAGGGGGTGGGACGAGGTGGGAAGGAGAAGTTTCTTCTTTTGTGAGAAGTTCCTGACGCGCTTGTGGCGACTCGCTTGCGCTCTCTCTCTCTCTCTCTCTCTCTCTCTCTCTCTCTCTCTCTCTCTCTCTCTCTCTCTCTCTCTCTCTCTCTCTCCTTGTGTTTCTGCACGTTGATAAATGCTTGGCTGGGTGGGAGAGGAAAGGGAAGCCACTGAAGCCTCGCAGCATTGTTGAGGATATTTGTGTACACTCTCTCTCCCTCTTTCACACAAACACACACACACACACACAGACACACATCATGCCAGTCAACTACGCCGCTGGACCACCAGCTTGGACACAAAGTGACCGTGGGAGTCGGCATTGAACACCCACCTACTACCCACACACACACACATTCATTCACACACTCAAAGGGGAGAGAGTGGCAGCAAGAGGTCGCTGGACGGACAAGAGTGGGAAGTTCACCGGACCGGTGCTGTAGCACTGTCCACAGCAACTCCTCAGGATGAGCTCAGTAATGTGTAAGTGCCTGCCGGCTGGCTCTGTATGTGTGTGTGTGTGTGTGTGTGTGTGTGTGTGTGTGTGTGTGTGTGTGTGTGTGTGTGTGTGTTTGTGTCTGGAAGCTCTGTGAGTGTGTGTCGAGGGGGCACTGTTACGGCCACCAGAGACATGTCCTGTGGTTTTCTCTCTGCCTGCATACAGGCATCTGTGATAAATGATGAGTTGTGTTACTGTAGCGGATGATATGGTGGAGATCAGAGTGCACTATGGGAATTTGTGTTGTGGTGATGTCTAAATGTCTGTTTATCTGTGGGTGCAGGGCAGGGTGTCACGTTATAAAGATATTGATTTTGCAGAGTACACACCCTGTGTGAATAGTCTACTACTGGAGACTGGCAGATCTGAAGGAGGCTGTATAAAAGGCAGGAGTGTGTGATGATGTGTTTCTGTGTCAGTGTGGATCTGGGAGAGCTGGATTGTGTTTATGTGCATTCTGCTGCCGCCGGGTGCTTATTGTTATGGAGGATTCTGAATGAATCACGATCAAAGGAATTTTTTCCTGTGTAGACCACAACATCTAGTCTCTCGCTCTCGGTGTGTGTGTTTATGTTGGCTTTTGTTGTCACACACACGTGTTTGTGTGTATGTGGGTGTAAGTATCTGTCTGTGTGTGTGTGTGTGTGTGTGTGTGTGTGTGTGTGTGTGTGTGTGTGTGTGTGTGTGTGTGTGTGTGTGGGGGGGGGGGGGTGTAGGTCTCTGTAGTGAGACAGATAATTCTTGTGAAAGGGCTTCTGGGGTTTAGACCAAGCTTGTGAGCAGCGTGTGTGTGTGTGTGTGTGTGTGTGTGAGGGGGGGGGGGGGTTGTGTGTATGTGAATGAGCTGTGGAGCAGAGTGGTGAAGTGACACAGACACACACTCTCTCGCCAGCACTATCAGGTGCCGCCGGGCTGCCGTAAATAAATCCCGTGCAGGGGGAAGCATCTGACAGTGGCAATAATTGACTTAGGCTGAGAGAGTGATGCCTCTCTCTCTGTGTCACTCTCTCTCTCTCTCTCTCTCTCTCTCTCTCTCTCTGATCCCTCTCTACACTCTCCTTGTGTTGGCTCTGACCTTGGTTAAACTGGGTGCTGCTTACGCACTCAGCCAAGCAAAGCCGGGAAGCCACTCTCACTCAGGTACACACACACACACACACACTGACAGACAGGGAGAAACACACCTATACACCGACCGACAGTCACATCAGCAAACACAACACACACATACATACACACATCTGCATACACACAGGACACACCTTCATTCACACTCATGTCATAGCAGCATACACAGTCACAGAGAGTAAGACACACACACACACACGCACACACACACACACACACACAGTCACACGCGCCGGGAGAGAGCGAGTGAGCGAGCCAGCGCTGGGAGGTTGGTGGCAGCATGCACGCAGAGCTGCTGGCGTTCTGCTGCGGGATGGAAGTCTCGTCGTCGCCACGCTATCAGACGCTCCCCTCCCGGTGCCCGGCATGCGGACAGTGCTCGCGCGGAGCCTTCTTCTCCACCGTGCGCATCTCCGCCGGAGAGATGGAGTCCTACCACCGCTTCCTGGGCGTGTGCCGGGAGACGGAGTCCGCCACCCAGAGAAGTAGGCATTCGTGTCTGTGTGTGTGTGTGTGTGAGCACGCGTGTGTGTGTGTGTGTGTGTGGATCCATGTGTGTGTGAGCAGCCTCCTCCCTCTCAGTAGTAGGGTGTGCCTCGAGCTGCTGTGGTAGCCGTGTGGGGTAGCGTAGCCGGCACACAGCAGCCGTGCTTCAGGCATCCTCTGTCTCCCACTGCCCTGCTCTCCTATTGCTCATGTTACTGTGTCTTTCCAGTAACACGGCGAGGGAGCCACTCACATAGAGTATGTTTCTATCTGACTGCTGAGTAGCTGTTGCTGGGCAGGAGATGGCTGCATGGCAATGTCTGCCATTCTTCTGCCTTTCTCTGTGCGAATGTGTTGAATGGGAAGCCTAAGCCTGTCACAGATGATAGTGGTGTGCTAGCTGTGTCTCCTACAGTATGCAGCTGCTGTATGTGCTGCTGTCTCTGCTCTAAAGAGTGTCTGTCTTGACACTGGGCATTTGGTCACTGTAGTGCATACTGCTATATGTGCTACACTATATACTATACGATTAGTGTACTATTAGTGCTACATAGTGAGTATTGTTCAGTAAGTATAATACCCTACCTTACTTATAGCTCTCCAAGTTGCTTCCAGTGTTTTGTGTGACTGTGTCCAGCCAAACACATCTGAGTATACAGCCATTTTTTTATATAGGCTATTTCATACAAAAAAGGGTAACCCAATTTCCTTAATGTGTCATGACCAAAATTAAATAGATAAAAAAAGTAGTTAAAATGATGTACATATTAAAAGAATGAAAAACGTAGTAGATAAGTTTAAACATGTGCACGAAAAAGAAGAGAAGAAGTGCACCTATAAGTAGGGCAAGTATGTCCATTAGAGGAATGTATTTCGGTAGGCATGTGGAGAGCGCTGGCCGCTGTTTTGAGCCCTACCATCTGGAGAGAGCTCTGTCCACCTGTAGTGATCTCCATCTCTGTTAGTCCGGATGTTGTGCTACAGGCTGTTGTTGTTGTTGTCATTGCTTCAGGGCAGGATGTGTTTGTGTGGCGTAATTATCCTCATCTAAGCTGTGTGTACAGTGAGCTATCTACCATCTCCATACACAGGAAAAGAGAAGAGACAGAATGCATCTCCTAAACTAAGCAACAAGCCATCACACAATATCAGAGTTGCGAACAATGGACTATGAGCATCGGCCCTATTTCTGTAAGATAGTCTTTTTCTGTCTGATCCATGAGAAATCAAGACCACTTGATTTTCACCTCACACATCATTGGCACCCTAGTTTATAGCCTAAAAAGGGATTCAGAAGTGCTCATATCTTCTATCATTTACAGCCCATCTTATTGGACCTTTTGTGACTCTCAGAACACACCCATGCAGGGAGGATTTCCTCATCTTCCTTATCTGGGATCCTCATTTTCCATCAGTAGGCGGTGCATTGTGCATTTAAGGCATGTTCTGCTCCATAAAACAAAATGGAGCCTAAATTGCTTAAACAGGCCTATTAGCTAACTGGCTTATCTTCAATTAGCTAACAGGTTAGGTCAGTCTGGAGACAGAATATTGAGTCTTTGTTCTCATGTTAACTATTGTATAATGTTTTCATTACATTATGTATCAGTGCTGAGGTGTCTACCTTGTGTAGTTTCTGTTCGGAGAACTGCTAAGGCAGATGAGCGTGCTAGCTGCCTGCGTTTGCCTGTCACTGATCTCCCTTGTGTGGTGTACTGCTGTCTCTTGCGGTCTTGTATCATGTTCTGTGTGCACCTTGTTCTTGCTACTGCTAGTCTTTCCTCGATTAGCTCTTCACATTCACACTTCTTTCTGGTATTCTGCCATGTTTTAGGCAGCACCTTTTGCTAAGCTCACAGCTGTCAGCTGGTCTCCACTTCTGTGGCAGCTGGAAGAATCACACTGTTTTCTGTGATGGGCTCCAGCACACTGAAGGTGTTTGCTGGGTGGTTAGTCTAGCACCTGCTGTTTTCTACCCCTCTTCTCTCTAATGGAGTTTTTGCCTGTGTATGACAAGGTGACAGTAACGCAACCACAGTGAAGTGGAATGTGTGCTATTAACAGAATATTGTTAATCACACAAAGTGCTTTCAGTGCATTTAACCAACACAGACCAATGGGATTATATGTGATATTATGGGATGTAGTTTTTTGGGATGTTGTTAACCCTGAGACAACATGATTTTCAACAGAGTTTAGCTTAGTAGCTCAAAAGCGAATGGTCAACCTGAGATCAAACTTCAGTATGTAACAGAAAAATGAAAAATGCTAAGACCCATGCAGATACTTAAAGGCTTACCTTATGAAAACACTTCTCAGAAATGACATTGCATAGCTTACTTTAGGCTGAGACCTGTGGACCTGAACATTTTCATAAGTGAGGAAAATTCCAGAAATGCCCTAGCAGATTTAACGTAACACAATTTTTGTGCGTGCATACGTGTGTGTGTGTTTGTGTGTTGTCACATTGTCACACAAAAGCCTTAGCATTCCTTGAGCATTTGATCAGTCCCCTTTCTCTCTCTGAGTACTTTATTGTTTTATTTAGAGGCTAAATTTTAAACAGGCTTCAGGGCTTTTTCCGCATTCCTCTGTGGAAGCGTGTTAATAGAGACATTATCATGAGTTTGCCCTTCCCATTCTTGTTCCTTTTTGTACCCTAGCAGAGCGGACAAGAAAGGGGGCAGTCAGTTCTTAATATCCTTGGTGCCAGACTCAGAGTCAAACTGGAACAGTGAATTGTACCTGTGGTCAAGTAGTCTGAGAGATAAGGGAGATGTTCCTTTCACGCTAAACTTACTGCTTTCTCCATTAGCTGCTGTGTGCAGGAATTGCAACTCTTGTTTTGTTGTAAAAAGCTTTTGTGGTATTCCCAGTTGCTGAAGCGGAATTTTGAGAGCACTTTATGGTAAGAGAATGAGGACAGGGAGAGTAAAAAAAAGAGTAAAGTTTAAGGCAGTCCAGTGCCCTGTAACCTGAGGGGCAGCCATTAAGATCTCTGCCATTACGATCTCGTTGACGTTAACGTAGGCTACTGACTGAACTGAAGTTTGCCTCGACTCATCAGTTAAAAGAGTTAAAAGGCCGCCCATAATGAAAGGCACGCACACACACACCGTTCCGTCAGGCACCCCTTCTCTCTCTGCCCCTCTCGCTCACGCTCTATGCGCGCATATTAAGATGCGCGATGTAGAGGTAAATGTTTCACGTGCATGATCTGGCTTGCTAGCTCTAGATTCTGGGAGATATTATTCAATTCACTGCCCCCAAAAGGTACGCTGGTCACTTCTTAAATTACGGTCAAAAATAACCGGATGGAGATTTCATTCGTTCGGTCAAATAAATTTAATACCTTCTTCTGGAAAATTCCAGTCATTCCGGGCAATTTAAGACATTTTTAGGCCTTAAAAACCGATTATTGTATTTAAGACTTTTTAAGACTTTTTAAGGACCCGCGGGGACCCTGATGTACAAAAGCAATGTTCTTTTAGGACACGAGACCGAGTCACGTTATGACTTCCTGACAAGTTATCACCTTCGGGGATTTATCATGAACGGCTTTACCACTGGCACATTTATTTCGCTAGTGAGTTTTAAATTCTCAATAAATAGCCTGTTGTGTTGGCTTACGCTAAACGGATAATCAGCCTGCACAACACGTTACGTTTAATTTCGGCTTCCCTTGGCTATCTCTCTCTATGGCTGCTATCCAACTCTTCGTATAGAATTTACACATTCACAAGCGTAACGTCGCCAAATGGGGATTTTAAAATTAGCCTACGTTACGTTTAGCAAATGGTGAGACTGTTTGCTTTATGACAGTTTCATTGGGACCGATAAGATGCTATTTCTGTTGCTGCCTTCCAAAGTAAGCCTGGCTACACAGGTGCAGTGTGTGTCATGTTCACGAGTAGTAGATCATCGATGCATTTAATGACTCCAAATACATTGTAATGTCGTGCTTTTGCAACTTTCGTGTAGCGGTTTGTGACTTCTTGCGGTGACAGCACACACTTTGAAATATATGACACACCGTCTATATTCCCTCAATGTCAACATTATTGCGCTCCCCAGGTTTTCTCTCTGCCTTTGAGTTAAATGTGTTAAGGGAAGTTTGTCTACCAGCTGAGGTGTTTCGCTGTAGCCACAGGCTCTCTGCCCTTCCAGGGGGCTTCAAAAGCGCCAGCGCTCCTGGGGGAACCCTTCAATAACACTCCCAGAATAATCAAAGCCACCTGGGCTTCCCAAAACATGTGCCAGGCTCAGTGGATGCATTCCAAAGCCTTGTATATGTAGAGCACCCTTTTTTCTTTTTTCTCGTTGGCAGGTCACCAGCACCAGCAAGAGCTTTCACTTATAGAACAAGCAGTTAATCCAGATTTGTCAGGTTTGAAGACTAGATGGCAAAACTAGTCGTAAAACTCTAGTGGGTAAAATTCTAGTCGTTTTCTTCAAGAACTTAAGTGAGCATCAGCATGTTACTGTTTCTATCCATGCACTTGCCTCTGTTCTTTCCGATCTCCTTGTCTCTCCTTGTCTGTGCTGTATTGATAAATGAGTTGAAGCAATCCTATTATATTGGTCACGCTCGGCTGCCTTTCTTGCAAATGGTATTTGAGAAATAGAACACTGGAGCAATATTAAGTTAGATGATAAGACAAGGGGGTTGAAAATGGGTAGCCTGTCTACATTGTAGAGCTGACGGCATGAGTTCTGTTTGGTAATGAAGTTTAGGAATGGTAATGTAGTCCGTTCTTTCTTTAGGGTCTCTGTACAAAAAGTGTTGACAGACGACATTTGTGGAGATATTTTCAGGCAGTGCTTGAGTGACATTAGCTTTTCTATTGTTGTGTGTGTGTGTGTGTGTGTGTGTGTGTGTGTGTGTGTGTGTGTGTGTGTGTGTGTGTGTGTGTGTGTGTGTGTGTCGGTGCCAATGGACTGAGTGCCTTCCTCCTCACACATGATGCTTCCAGCTTTTTGGGGGCAAAATGGTGAGGTTGATGCATGCATGTCCTAATTCCAAAAACACTTACTCCATTTTTCTAGGCCCAGTGCCTCACAGGCTTAATATTCTCTTTGTCCAGTGGCTTTTATGTAGATTGAGCACATGGTCCGAGGCTCCCAACAAATTATTGGTATGAAATAAAATAAAAAGCACAAGACCAGAATGTGATTGTATTACCAACTGACCCAGGCAGTGAAGATAGGCTTGATGTGACTGCTTGCCAAGGCAGCCTTGTTATTAAATTATGCCAGTGTGTTTCTAATGAAGAAAATGTGTTGTCAAGCATAGAGGTAAGATGAAAGCATGAGGTTGTGTAGTGCCTAAGTTGCCCATTGTGGTCTTTATCCGGTCAGAAAGACATCTGAGGCTCACTTAGACTCTTTTATATTAGATTTTCTGTCTCATTTTAACACTAGCTTTACATAAGGTATGGCATGTTACTGTGTGTGTGTGTTAGTGTGTGTGTGTGTGTGTGTGTGTGTGTGTGTGTGTGTGTGTGTGTGTGTGTGTGTGTGTGTGTGTGTTTATGTTTACGTGTTCCTGTCAGTAATAATATCTTCCCTGAGCCGACTTGTCACTGGATGACTGGTGTTGTGAAAACTGTGTGCTGCACAGATACATGGACATGTTTTTTTGTCATTGCCTCCTGTCTCTTCACCCATGCCTCTGTCTTTCTCTTTCTCCTCCTCTCTTTCTCTCCATCTCCATGACGAGGGTGGGGGTGGGGGGATCATAAGACTGAGGCCTGTGCTAGTGTGGTTGTGAATCACATGGCAGGGTGCAACTCCTGAGTCCTGCCCTGGTGTCTGGGCGCTAACCAAGGGGAGGCTTTGTTTGTCCCACCCCACCCCTCTCCACCTTCAGCCCATTGATTAGGAGGGACGCCTCTGGAGCTCTTGGTTATTTATTTTTAGAGGACACATTCCCCCTGGCGAGGTGAACTTCTGCCCTGTGGCCTCCGATTGTCACCAGAGGCGGACAGCATTAGAATTCAATGAATGAGGCGATGAGTGGAGGGTGACAGAGTACAGGGTTACTGAGTATGTGTGTGTGTGTGTGTGTGTGTGTGTGTGTGTGTGTGTGTGTGTGTGTGTGTGTGTGTGACTGAGAGAGAGAGAGAGAGAGAGAGAGAGAGAGAGGGGACAATTTATGTGTCTGTGCAGTGTGTGTGTGTGTGTGTGTGTGTGTGACAGACATGTCAATTAATTATTTAATCGTGACTTTTAGGTACACGGTATGTCCTTACCTTAAGTAGCGGTTGTGTCTGTTGTGAAAGCGACCATCGTGCACAAAAACTAGGATATTTTTGTGTGATTGTCTGTGTGAGATCCTGTGTAGATCTGTTAGGATGGTGAACTCCATCAAGAGTCCTCTCATTGCTCCTGTATTAAGAGCAGGAGCACGAGGACCCATCTCTCATTAAGGTGTCTATTCTGATTGCCCGTCTCCATTTCGGTCCACAAACACAGTGGGGCTGTTACGCAACTGGGAAACAGACAGCGCTATTGTCTGTCTGTCGAATGCTGTGCTGGTATGGGGCGAGTGTAGCTGTTTGGTGAGAGTCTTACTGAGGTGATTGGGCAAGCCACTCTCTCTCGCCACCAAAAGGCCAGGGACAGGCCAAGTGAGTAAATATTTCTGCTAATTATCTCAGCATAACAGGTCAAGCTGATCCGTTTGTCCCCCCTCCTTCTGATCTCTCTGAAGATGTGTCAACTTTCATGTCATTGCTTTAAAGCACTATGCAATTATTTTGGCTTTATCAGGTGAAGAGTTATTGTGATGGTTCTGGAACACATTATGGGTTATTTAGTGGCTTTGAAAAATGTGAGCACAAGCCAAAAAAACAGCTAACGAATAGCCAATCCTCTACCGGTATACGGAGCCCTGGAGAGAAAAATGTGAAAAGAAACCTGGCACTAACCAAAACAAAAACAGTGAAGGAATGGCCAATCCTGCATAACCATTACTTTTTTATTGAGGAAAATACTGCCTTTAGAGGAATTTCCTCATAAGAACTTAAAAATGTGACTTTTTCATCCATATGTCCAAAGATGTCATCCATACAATGAAAGCGATCTTATCATGTTCTGTGTTTGGTAATATTATGAAACCAAACCCTTGGTCACGAAGGGCGGGTCGCCAGTACTGTACATACCCTTTCTATTGTTGCTTTGGCCCTGTCAAGATTTCAGAGCATCAAACAGGGTCCGTCCCCATCCCTGCGCCTGCTTCCCAGAACTCTCAGGCTGTTCTGTAAACCTCATGTACAATGGGAAGGAAAAACAGGCTTTTTTTGCAGACAATGCCTTGTTCGTGGACACCGGTGTTTGGGGAAATACTTCCTGCTGGATCATAAACAGTCCTGTCTTCCCAGGCAGTGGCAGTAATAGGCTTAATGGCCAAGCTCACGTTCATTCATCCAGGGAGAGAGCCATGGTGGTTGAGGTGGGTGGGTGGAGTGGTTGTGTGTGTGTGTGTGTGTGTGTGTGTGTGTGTGTGTGTGTGTGTGTGTGTGTGTGTGTGTAGAGAGAGAGAGAGAGAGAGAGAGAGTGTGGGGGGGGGGGGGTATCTACACCCTAACTCTTGTTCTTTCAAAAGAATACCATCCATAAAAGACACAAATTTAACACAAATCTCTGGGAGCTAAGTTGTTATGGAAAAAAGAAGTAATATCAAGTAAGTTACTCCTTGCCGAGGGAGAGAGACGGAGAGAGAGAGGGAGAGAGAGAAAGAGGGAGAAAGTGAAAAAGGGAAAGAGACAGAGGGAGGGAGAAACACAGAGAGAAGAGAGCAGAGGGGGTGCGTGTGCTCCCCGTCCGCTGGAGACTTGTGATAGGTCGCTTGGCTGCTGCTGCCTTCCCTGCTGAGAGAGACAGTGTGTGTGTGTGTGTGTGTGTGTGTGTGTGTGTGTGTGTGTGCCTGTTTATATGCGCTTGTGAGCTAAGAAGTCTTAAGGAACTAAGGCAAGCAACCAGTTTGAGGAACTGGAAAAAGTGACCAAAGACGCACGGCTCGCCACAAGAATGTCTCTCCAGCCAGGACTCTGTCACAGCTGCTGGGTTTTCAGGAAGTTGTGCGAGGAGGAGTGAGAATCAGGCGGAGGCAGAAGTGATGAAGAGCGCTCGGCTCTAGAACTGGAATGTTTGCCTCCGCTGGATGTCCTGAGTCCCCCCCCTCTCCCGTCCTCTCTCCATCGACAGCGATGAAGCGAACGAGACCCGTCCTAGGTAAGACGTATAGCATAGCCCTCAGCTCACCGGCTGTCATGGAAGATTGGCTGAGCTCACATGAACAAACAAAGCTGGACTTTGTTAAAGAAAAATGTTTCCTGCCAGCAAGCTTACTCCGTATCATAACAAAGGGGACGAAGTCGAGGACAAGGTAGAAACAAAGTGACACAAGGAGTTTTTCAGTTATTGGTAACATTGTTAGTTCTCAGACAAAAGTGTTTTGTTTGGCTGTCTGTGTTTGTGAGTGTGTGGGGAGAAAAGAAAATGTCACTCGCTACAGAGAATCGATATAACACAACAAACAAGTCATAAAGTCAACACTAAACTTAATCTGCATGTTTGAGCGCAAATATGTGGATGGAGGTTATTAGTAAGAATATAGCCTTTGGGTTGCATTGCTTCTGTGATGTTGTCATATTGTCAGTGATGTTTATGGCCTTGGTGTAATGCACATGTGGCCACATGTTGGCTCAGGAGACGTGGAGGATACGGGCAAAGTGTAAACGTGTGTGTCAGCCTAAACACAGACATCATAGACACACTCAGACAGTTACAATCGGCAGGTTGTTTTCATTGCCATGGTCGCCTACCATGAAATTGCTTCTTTTTTTCAAGTCCTCATTAGAAGATCTGCATGTCTAAAATTTAAACAGATTTGTTTACATTTGTGGAGGTTTCATTTTGCATGTGAGTGGCCTTGTTCATCCAAACACTGATAAATCTTTTATCTTTTTGGATGCATTCAAGTGTGTGTGTCATTTTCAAAATTGCAAGTCCTGATAAAGGCACTTAAGACGGATTTACTTTCAGTCTTATGTCACTACTGTATCTGCAAACATTAGTTTAGTTAACAGTGACTACGTTTTTGTGAAAAGTCTTCTACTGTAAAATAGAATGTACACATTATTATTCACAATTCTCCTCAGCAATAGGCTTAGCAATGTTGTCCCATATACAGTAAATATACGTTACACTATCTTTCAGTCCATTGGCAACCGTTCTCTGAATATTATTAACTTACTCTAAACTGCTTTCAAATCATTAAACATCATACATAACATAACAAGAATTTTACGTTACAAGATCAATGAAGACACCAATACCGGTATTTTACCAGTATTTCTCCCATAATATCCTCAACTATAAACACAGGCTTAGAAAGTGACAGCTGGCCTTTGATATTGTTCAGAGATATCTGATGTATTACATTTGGTGAAATAGCTTGAGTAAGCCCCTGTTGTGTTCAATGAATGGGTAACACCAGTCTCACAGCACTGTGTATAAAGTACAAAGTAAAGTATAAAGTAAAGTATAAAGTCTACAGTTTTTTTGTTTTAAGAAAGTCACTGATGTCTTTGAATCCCACATCCCTTAGATAGTTATATAACCCTGGAAGAGAAAACATCCCTGGAATGGTAGCTAAACGTCATTACTTTGTCCTAAATCAAATACTCTCATTTTAGTTTGGCTAAACTGGTACAGACAAAATTTAATATTTTTAGTCTTGGTCTAAGAATGCAGTCAACATCAATTCATTATAACCTTTCCGAACAGATGCTTTCATCTTGACCTTTTTAAAAATATTTTTTTTAATTTCCATGTCTTTATCTGTTTTTTAATAGCCCATATTCTCGGCCTGTAGTGTTGTGAGACGAGTCTCTCGCTCACTTTCTGCTCCTCAATGTTGGCATTGATGCCCCGCTAGCATAGCAGGTGGGAGTGTGTGATGGTGTCAGTGTCAGTGACAGCGAGGGCTTAGATGACTTCCTGTATGGCGAGAGAGGACAGATGGAGGAATGTGACGAGGCCCAGGTGAGCAGCCTCACCCCCATCTAGGAAAATGAGCACAGCAGCCACCCGCTCTGTTGCCATAGCACTAATCTTCTGGGACCCTGTGTGTCGCCGGCACAATCTGCCCACTGCGCCAAGATCCAGCCAGTTCCTGGAATACGGCCCTGTTTATCGGAGCAATTAACAATGCTTGTTGTTGGAGTCGGTGGGACTTCTTGGGAGTGTTCTAAGGCTTTGGGAGCTAGTGGCTTTAGGCGTCTACATCTTTAGAGGCCTCCTGCTGAAGCCATCACACCATGTCTGATCGGAAGGTTACCATGGGCAACAGTGATAAGTATGCCAAAGGTATTCCCAAAAATATCCCCATGTTTTCCACCTGCTGGACATTCCACACATTGCTTTCCATGTGGACTGGAGCCGCCGCGTTAGAGGGCCTGTTGGAGAGACTGGGTGAGTTACGGCCCTTGTGTCTCATGTCTGCTCTTAGGAGATGAGGGTGTGGTTCCTGTTCTTAGTAGAGCGGTGCATCTTGATTTATGTGCACCTTCACCATGAGGACATACTGTATGCGATATATAGGCTCCTCTGTGCCTTGTGTTCCCTCACACGAGTCTTCCTTCCTTTTCGTCCTTTTGGTGTTTGTTTGAGTGAACGTGTGTGTTTGTGTGTGTAAGGGGTTACGTGGGAGTGTTTATGCTACAAAGCATTCCTGAGTGCATTTGATCATTGTGTTATGTAAGATGCTTCCTTTTCAGAGTGTCATGACCTGGTCAAGGTGGAGCCAACAGATCAGAGACAGCAGTGGACGCCACTGTCAGCCACTGTTTACACTTATGCCTTTGTCTGCTAAGTATAGGCTAACCATAGTGGACCTTCAGTACTATTAACAATGGATGCCATAACATTTCATGATTATGCTGACCAATCAACATTGCCAAAAAGTAACACTGTTGATAGTTACCCATCATTCAGCATTTTACACTCACGTCATCATCTATATTGTTTATGTTTTCTGTTACTTGGCAACCCAGAAGACCAGATCTTAGTCTTTACAGGCCATCTCTCTGATCAGGCCTTGTCTGTTTCCATCTTTCCTCTTATCCCTCTTTCTCTCTCTCTCTCTCTCTCTCTCTCTCTCTCTCTCTCTCTCTCTCTCTCTCTCTCTCTCTCTCTCTCTCTCTCTCTCTCTCTCTCTCTCTCTCTGCCTGCTGTCTGCAAGGCTCCACTCAGCCGGCGATGGAGTGTGGCCAGTGTTAATGCACTCTTTTATCCACACACACAGAGGAGGGTTTGTCAGCCATTATTTCCACTCCCTGACTGCAGCGGACTACAGGGCGACCCCTTTGCCTTTACAGCAAAGAATGCTCGTAAGAGTACCCCCCCATCCCCACCCCACCCCCAACATCCTCACCAAGCCTTTCTAATGCCCTCCACCAAGCTTAAGGGTAGAGAGTGAAGAAAGAGTGATTTGTTCGAATGGACATTACTGAGCTAGATCTCCCATAACAACAAAGTCTGGTTGTATTTCCCTGAGAAGGTCTTCCCTGCGACATACAGCCTTGCGCTGGAAGAATGGATGACCTCTTTGAAAATGTCCATTTCCAACGACGGAATGACCTCTTGCCACATATATTATACATGTGTGTCGAACACACAGCTGCCCACTGTCTTCCATAGATTGCCTAGTGATTTGTAATCCATAGGCCAGTGCTGGCTCTCTATCACTCTGAGCTATTGCACATTGCCTAGGCATCTCTGATGGGCCCTGCACTCTCTTGGGTGCTCTACCAGATTTAACAGACCAATTGATTGGCATTGGTGCGTGTTGAAGGCTGATGCTGATGACTGATTGTGAATGTAATAGTCTGACTAAGATCCCTTTCTTTTGTCTACTTTCTTTCTCACTTCTGTGTCTGTCTCTATCTGTGTCTCCTTTTCTCTCTCTCTCTCTCTCTCTCTCTCTCTCTCTCTCTCTCTCTCTCTCTCTCTCTCTCTCTCTCTCTCGCTCTCTCTCTGTCTCTTTCTCTGTCTCTCTGTCTCCCTCTCCAGATGAGATTATGCAGCAGGAGATCAGGCCGCTGCTGGCAGTGGATATTATTGAACAGCTTCACAGGAAATTTGCCCTCTTATCAGGTAAGAGTGTGTGTCTCTCATCCTTTTCAGGCTCAGGTGTCTTTCGATGGCTCTAATAAGTGAACCTACATTGCTGTCTTCCAATGATAGTGGAGATTCCGGTCGCGTATTTTTTCCAGCATAGAATGACACGTTGCTAATAGCTTCAAACACTGACTGAACTCTTGGTTGTTTCTGTTTTTGCATTAGACAAAAAGCTGGGCTTAGTTGGTATGTTGTCAAGTCTGAATATCCTTTTCAATCTTCCACATTGTACAGAGTGAAATAGCTTAATGGAAAAATGCCTAGCAGATGGATTATTATTCACAGTATTGAGTCGAGTGTCCATTATCTGACCTTTGGCTGTTGAGAAGGCCGTTTATAAGTGAGCAGACATCTGCCATCATGGCCACTGATCAATGCTAGAGCCTGCTAATAACTTCCTGCTCCCTTAAGGCTAGCCACTCAATGCTCGAGCTCAGTACCGTAACATTGGATTTCCTCTCTCAGTCCCCCCAGGATGTGCTAGTTACTGTAGGTGTAACCTATTAGGATACATGACAAGGAGATTGAAAGCCATAGACATATTTTTTGTTTGGCAACTGCATGTCAACTGTGCAGAGAAAATTGAATTCTTCACAGCAGGGCTAAAGTTCAAGAAAGCCAGCCAGACAACAGACAGTTGTTAGTGTGTAAAGAACTTTGACAGTACAGTGACATCAGTAATTTTACAGTATGCGTGAATTGTCTGTTGAAGAATCTCATTGACTGAGCCTGAGTGTTGCTCCTGAGTTGCCTTGAACACATAGTAGGCCAGCGAGAGTGACTGACCAGTGCAGGCCAGGTGCTGTTTGTGTGCTCAGGGCTCCTCTGCCGTCCATGGTTTCCTCATTACAAATCAATGTGCTCCGCACTCCAGCTGAGCACAACGTTTCCAAAACACTCCAAGCTGTCATGGCTCATGTTTGTTGTGGGTTTTGTTCAAGAGGCAGCTAGTCGATTAACTGAAACATCAGGCTGTTTTAATCATACAGCACTACCACATCACATGCTAGTCATAACTTTATATTGCTGTAATGAAATTGGCCTGCTATCAATGGCTCAACAGGCACATTTGCATTATTAAAGCACGTTCATTTAAAAGATGTTTTTTTTATTATTATTCAGCTTGCGACTATGATGAAGATCACTTGCGTTCTTCTGATGTAGTACACAACTGACGTCATGCAGACCATTCCTTTATTGCAACTCACATGGGTGGTGCAAGTAGATCTGTAAAAGCGAAGTATTGCTTAGCTCATGGCTTTGAAGAGCATCAGACTGACGGGTGAGCAGAGAAGAGCAGAGTGCTGGCTGCACAGCAGTGTGGTTGGTGAGTGGCAGATAGGGCCTCTCTCTCTTCTCTCTCTCTCTCTCTCTCTCTCTCTCTCTCTCTCTCTCTCTCTCTCTCTCTCTCTGTCTCTCTCTCTCTGTGTGTGAGTGGAGCACTCGGCCCAGCTGAGTTGCTGTGGGTGGAGCGGCGTAACCGCAGGGCCAGAGAGCTCCATAGAGAGAGCTTCTCCATTCCTTCCCACCCATGTCAAGCCACTCGGGGCTGGCCTGGCCCTCTCGCTCCCCTGCCAGCTGGACACACGGAGTCGTGATCTTGAGAGCTTGCGGAGTTATGTAATGTTAGAATGGGGGGAGCTGCAGAGGGGGTGTCACATTTCTTTTTTTTTATGCCACTATCAGGGAGTCGTCATTATCATATCAAGTGACTTATGATATCAGCTTCTGTCTAAACGGAAAGAAAAAGATGCATGGATAGATAGTGATTGCATGTCTGCTGACCAGATGATGTGCATTGAAATTCACAAAATTACTTTGAGAACTGCATCAAAGTTCACAAAGCTGCTATCCGTGCTCTTATGTAAAGGGTGACGTGCGCTTAGAAATGCTGTTACATTGTTTGAATATAAGAAGTGTTCCAGCACTGTTTACAGCCATACTTTTAAACTCCCCACTCTCTTACATACGGTACATGCTATCCAGGGACAAGAAGTGTTAGCAGAACGTCGGGCCTTCATACCAGCTACAGGTGTTTTTTGAATTATGATGGGCTGGTTCAAATCTTTCCATGCACTAGAATGATTCAGTAACAACATGAAGAAGAACGCCAGGAAAGAAGCACTGGACCATAGTGAAGCCATAGCCATACTGAAGGCCAGTGAACGGGGCAGTTTAGAACTCCAGAATTACCGATACGTGCAGAACACAATGGAATTATTGTTTCAGATATATATCACATGTTTTTGATCACCTGCTGCAGTTTTTCCAGAAAGTTCTGTTAAAAAAAGTGGACAAATTTAGTTCCAGTGACACAGCTTTCTATTTTGGCTATCACGCATGTGATAAGTCATGCTCACTGTCTTGCTAGACAAAATGATTTTGAATCTTGAATTATAGCTGTCCCAGGATATTCATTTTTGTTCTGCTTTGTGTGCGGATATTTGTGTGTATGTGAGAGTTTGTGAGTGATGTGTTACAATGCTTAATTCTGCTGACTGTTACTGTGACTAGTGGCTAGTCATTTCCTGAACACTGTGTGTGTGTGTGTGTGTGTGTGTGTGTGTGTGTGTGTGTGTGTGTGTGTGTGTGTGTGTGTGTGTGTGTGTGTGTGTGTGTGTGAGCTGAGTGGAGTCTTGCAAACAGCAGACATAGTGAGAGAGAGAGAGAGAGAGAGAGAGAGAGAGAGAGAGAGAGAGAGAGAGAGAGAGAGAGAGAATATGTGTGCTTGTGTGTGTTTTGTGGGATAAAGTGGTCAAAGGTCCTGTGTAACTAAATGTGGATTTGAATAGTCAGATACTGATGTTCTGTCAATAAATCATCCAGCAATTAAGGAATTTAAATCAATCAAATAGTCAACACAGTAGTCAAAATAGTCAACACAGTTGTTGAAAACAACTGTGTATGTATATACTCATTATGATAGTGTTTCATTTACAATTAGTTTTCTTATTGTACTCTTGACTATTTAGATAATACTGGTTCATATTCAATTCAGCGGATGTATGTATGTATATTGGCATAGCAGTGACTTGATGGGAAATATTTGATCATTTTCACACAAGTGCCTTGTTTTTTACTAGAATACTAGCTGTAGAAACTTCTAGCTCAATATTGCCATCTTGTGGTCAGAGGTATTGAACATTCCACAGTACTTTACAGCTGGGGCTTTTTACTGGAGTAAAATGTTTAGCCATGTTTCAGTGTCTAATTGTACAAGCCTGTGTTTGAACCTAGAGGCAGAACATCTGGGCATTGGTCACTAAACAAAGTGAGGAGGGCTAATTGTCCCTCTGCTCTAGTGGATTGCTTCATTCCATCTAGTGTTTTAGCATATCTTGACAGGGACTAACTGTATATTAATTAATGCGCATTGATCAATTGACTCACTAACAATAATCAAGTTTGAATATTTGAGTTCAGATGCAAAACCTTTTCAGTCCATTTTCAGAAATGTGCGAAATTCCAGTTGTTTTTATAATAATTTCCTAGAAATGTCTATCAAAATGCAATTAGATTGTTGTTATAATAAAAACAAATAAAAACAATCCAATCCATTGAAATTAGACTGATGATAAAGTTTGGTATATTTTGTATTTATGGAAATTAATCGCAAATTGACTTTCACATCTGAACTCTTCATTTGTTTCTGCTGAAGTAATAAATGATCGTCTTTAGAGCTTTATGGCTGATGTCATAAAAAGCTTCCATGACAGCAGTGGCAGTCAGCTAATCAGACTAATGATCCTTATCTGTGGGGAGATGCCTGAGCTTGAAAAGGCCATGCTGATAAGGGAGGTGTAATGATGTCACATATCATCATATCATTCTGTGCAGGGGGGCGAGGCAAAGAAGGCGCCCCAATTATCACCTTCCCAGAATACTCAGCCTTTAATGACGTACCTGATGAAGACTTCCTGAATGTTGTTACATACCTGACCAGTATTCCAAGGTGAGTGCATCATGTTGCAAACCTTTGTAATCATTTTGTATACAATAAAAAAACGTCAAAAGCAGTGATGTGTATCTGAGATTTTTCCAAGGGCAATTAGCACAGCTCTCCCCCTGTGTTCTCTTGCCTCCTGAATATGACAAAGGTGGTGTATTTCAGCAGGGTAAAATACTCAGGATGATGTTCCCTGCCCTGCAGATAGACCCATGTTCTGTTTAATATGTGATCTACATTTTTTATTTCAAGCATGAGAGATAAGATACCTTAAGATACGATCAGACATACTGGTATGTATGTACGTACTGGACATACTTGAATTTCAACTTCTGCCCTTACTAGACTCTGTATCTAGAACACCCCCCATATTGTATGTGTTTGTATCTCAACCATATTTATATTTATGCATTTAGCAGACACTTCTATTCAAAGCGACTTAAATTTGTCTAATGCCCCTTCAGGGTCCTCCATTTTCCAGAGTAGCCAAAGTTACAGGATACAGTTTTCACCTTCAGTAATGACAAAATTAGTAGCTACCGGCCGCAACACAAACACTACAACATTAGGACCAGTGGAATGATGTTACTCCACACTAACCAGGCATGTTGGAATCCGATTGGCTTGAACTGTCTCATGTGGTCTGTCCCTCTCCAGTCTGGATGCTGCTAGCATTGGCTTCATCATCATCATCGACCGCCGCAGAGACAAATGGAGTGCAGTGAAGGCCTCCCTGGCGAGGATAGCGGTCAGTCATTCCACACTGTGATTCACTCAAGGACCATTTCCATGGGTCTCATACACTCACCATTCAGGCATCACTAGACTAGGCAACACTAGGATTTTACTGTATGGGGCTATTGATGAAGGGGCCCTATATGCCTCAGGTGGCTTTAGCCAGATGTACAGTACATTTATGTATGTATTTATCCACATTATGCTCAAGAGATTCTACATCTGCAAGTAGGATGTCATCTGATGACTGTGATATTGACAGTCTGTGATATTGACAGTCATTCAGAATGACTAAAAGAACCAGTTTCCATAATAATGATTGGCTTCATACTGTATATTGCACACCAGAGGATGACATATTTGAATATGGATGACAATATGTAAGAGGAAATGACAATATGTAAGAGGAAGCTCTCCTAAGGACAAAACCAACCAAATGACCAAGGAGGGTGCCCACACCATTCAAGTTAAGCAGTTTGAATCTTAACTCAACAGGGTGCATTTCCAGGGAACCTGCAGCTAGTCCTGGTGTTGAGGCCCTCGCGCTTTCTCCAAAGAACTATTGCCGATATCGGTATCCGATTGCACCGGGATGACTTCAAAATGAAGGTACCGGTAAGCATGCTTCAGTGACTCCATGCTCATTCTACCCAACCTAGACGCATGTCCAGAGGTGATTTTCACGTGTACTGTCTCTTTCACACACCCATTAGTTTTAGATGAATGTTGAGATCATGCCGACTGTTAACTCCAGTGTGTTATCTGGAGGTTTGTTTTGTGTAGCATTGCCTGTCTTTCTTTTCACTTTTGCTGAAGTTGTGCTCTGATAGTATTTCACCAGAATGTTGTGTTGTCATATCATTTCCAGATTCTGTAGAGGAGTGGATGCATGCTATGTTGCTTTTTTTGTGGTTGACTTGTGGTAGTTCCTGTTAATACTCAGATACATATTTAGCTATGGTGTAATGCTGTGGTTTCATTTGTGATGGTGACCATTTGCAAGCAACTTTGCAGTTTGATCATAGAACAGCATATGCATAGAACACAGAGAAGTTGGACTTTATAATTGACTTTTAGCCAAACTTTGGCTTTGTGTTTTCTCTTACACAACTGTCAATTTAAATGCATTTCGCTGTATCACTTTCCATTGTGTGAAGGCCCTCTTCACTTAAGGAACATATTGGCCAAGGCTGTGTCTGTCCTTTCCACTCTTAGCTAGCCCTTTAGCATCTCAGCCCTTAGGCGTGCCTCTTTGCACGTGAGTGAGTGCAGCACAGAAGGTGCATGGAATGCAGCTACACAATCAGGGTCGTCCAAATGTCACTCAAGCTCAAAGGCATCCAGCTGGCCTTTGAGAACAAGGTGATCTTCCTTGACGACAGGCTTAGGGTTGGGCGGGCCTATCTGTAAAGTGGCTGGGTGGTTCAAGATTAGTTGTGTGGATAAGACTACCCATCCCAGTTCTATGGCCCTGCTGCTTTCTATTTCTGTAGGCGTATGGCTGGCCTCTGTCTGATCTAACATCTTAAGGCTGGAGTGTAGCTATCTGTTTTACATTCCACAGGCTATCTTGCCTTGGTAGATTCTCAGCCGACAGGATCTGATTTTATCGTTGTGCTGTTTTTTTCACCGTTACTGCCCTAGTTAATGTGTAACTGTTAAAGCTGGTGGTCTCACCTGGTATAATTGCGTTGCCCTTTGGCCCCAATGTTTTCCACTGAAGGGTGTCGTTTGCTCAGCTCAGGTGGTGTCATATTACCTTATTTTTCTCTCTTTTTTTTTTTTGAAGGCAAATAATGAATAATGAATGAAGTGTGGGCCTAGCATACAAGAGTCTTGTGGCATTCTCTCAAGAGAAGTTTGAAAGGATCCTAGACAAAGCATGGGTGTGAAAAGAGGGCTGTATTATGAAATAGTGAATGAAACAGTTCAGGGAGATGGAGGTGTCGTGGAAGTGTTCTTGCCTCCTCCTCAAAGGAACACTGAGTAGTAGTTGCGTCATCCACATGTGATGGCAAACATCTTTACACATAGCTACATACACACACACACACACACACACACACACACACACACACACACACACATACACACACACACATACACACACACAAACACACACTCTGTTAGTAATTTTGTTGTATAACCAGTTGTTTTATGGTAGAGTGATAGACTTAATGATTATGTCTGGATTATAGCACCTACTCCCACTTGTGAGACATCCCTATTGTCTTCAGTCCATTCTTTTGTGCCAGGCATATGTGAGGCTCTAGGAAATCTTCTGGCATGTGGCCCGATGACAAAAAGTGTGACTCTTAAGTCATGTGAGTCGGAATCGCTGAATTTGTAGTTTCCTGGTTTGTTTGACGCTAGTCCCTTACTTCAACAGATTGTTATGCTTAACTCCCTTGCTGACCTCCATGGCTACATCGACAAAGGCCAGCTGACGTCTGAGCTGGGTGGGAACCTTGAGTACTGTCACAGCCAATGGATCCACCACAGAACTGTGAGTCACACTAAAGGCTCACTTCTTTTCAATGCAAATATCATTTACCACAAGTCCATGGGTCGGGTCACGTTGAAATGAAATGTGTGAGAATCACATGTGTGACATATACAGTACAGACCAAAAGTTTGGACACACCCCCTCATTCAATGCGATTCCTTTATTTCCAGGACCATTTATATTGTAGATTCTCACTAAAGGCATCAAAACTATGAATGAAGTGATGCATATGAAATGATGTACTTAACAAAAAAAGTGTGAGGTTATGACAAACTTTTGGACCTGAACCCAATCAAGATGGTTTGGGGTGAGCTGGACCGCAGAGTGAAGGCAAAATAGCCGACAAGTTCTTAGCATCTCTGGGAATGAATAACTGTTCAAGACAGTTAGAAAAACCATTTCAGGTGACTACCTCTTTAAGCTCCTCAAAAAAATAAAGAGAGTACAAAGCAGTTATCAGAGGAAAAGAAGGATACTTTGATGAAACAAGAATATAAAACATGTTTTCAGTTATTTCACACTTTTTTTTATTAAGTACATAATGCCACGTGTTAATTCATAAGTTTGTTTATTTTGTAGATTGTCACTGAATTCAATTCAATTCAATTCAATTTTATTTGTAGAGCGCTCAAATACAGTGCATTTGTCTCGCGGCGCTTTACAGACAGTACGGGAAGCATCCATGAGAAACAGGGGCAAGGAAAAACTCCCTACACTTTGCTAGTAATTCATTTCTAGGAAGAAACCTTGGGCAGATCCACGCCTCATGGACTCAGCCTGAAGGCAACAGTCATGAAAATAAAGTAAATAATTTAATGGGAAAGTGTGTCCAAACTTTTGGTCTGTACTGTAGGCCTAGATGTCCAGGGAAGTTCCCCATGGTCTCAAAAATGTCAACATCTTTCTGTTAGGCCATCGAGAACTTTGCAGTGACGGTGAAAAGCACAGCCCAGATGCTGCAGAAGTTCGGCACAGACCTGGCAGAAACAGAGCTACCCAATGATGTACAGTGCACTAAAGATCTGCTAAGTGCCCACACGGAGAAACATGACAAACTCAAGGTGAGAATATATATCCCATTATCGCGCCTGGGCTAAAAAAACAGGGTCATAGGCCAGTAGGAAAGTCCCTCGTATGTTAAGAATTTATAGTTCTGTTAACAAATAATTTGCAGCCTCTTTAGAGACTCTTATTAATTTCTAGTTAATATTTAGCCATCAACAAAACAGTGCATGATGATATCATGTAGCATACATGGGATAAAGAGAGGAACAGTACATCTGAGACATCTGGAATCTTATCATAACATTAATCTGTCATAAACTCATTTATTTATAGGATGAACTCAAGCTTTCCATGAAGCAAGGAACTACTCTGCTGTCCTGTATCAAAGAACAAGCCAATAAATCAGAAAGCCAGAAGTTAAATCCAGATGAGTCAGATAACCTAACCACAGTGGAAAGGTTTGTAACAAAATAAAATAAATAAAACGCATTTAGTCAAGAATGTATATAACTGTATTGTGATTACATATTTTCTTACAGAATTAACATCAAGTGTATGTGATAGTCATTTTTTTCCTAAGTATTTTTCTACTTGCATGTTTGTCTGTTGCAGGTTGTTGGCCCAGCTGGATGAAACTGAAAATGCATTTGAGCAGTTCTGGTCCAAACACCACCTTAAACTGGAGCAGTGCCTACAGCTGCGCCACTTTGAGCAAGACTTCCGAGAGGTACTTCTGAATCAGGCCTGCTTTGCTCAGCTAGGCCTGCTAGAAACCCATTGAGACAATTGTCACATTTGCTTGTGGTTGTTAAATTACTGGTCATTTCCAAGTCTATCAGTGGGTTAGCTCTGAGGCTAACATGTCTTTGTGTGTGTTTAAGGTGAAAGTGTCTTTGGATGGCCTGATGGAGACGTTGGCGGCACTGTGTGACATCGGGGACTCGGTAGCCCGTGTGGAGCAGCTGCTGACGGAGCTGAAGAGCCTGGAGGAGAGAGCTCAGGTCAGGCTTGGCATCACATGCCAATGAGCACCGTCACGCTGCATCACATCCACTGTGTGCCTCCTCAGTCCTGGAAGGCGTGCAAAACAAAACACTCCATTGATTTAAGGCCTTTTCCTTAACCCCCTGCCTCTCTCAATTGCACATTCTGGGTCAGATACGCCATAATCTAACAACATTCTCTGAATGAACAGACCATGTTGTGTTGGAAGGTAGAAGATAATCGTGGCTGTTTCTCTCTGTGAATATTTCTATAGGAGTTCTTGGAGAAGGCCCAGCGGCATGCCTCATATGGCGACCAGCTCATCCAAAGCAACCACTATGCAGTGGACTCGATCAGGCCAAAGTGCGTTGAGCTGCGTCGCATCCGTGATGACTACAACAACGAAGCGAAGAAGAAATACGATATCCTGTCCAAATCACTTGAAATTCACAAGGGCATTGACAAGGTATTGTCACATATTATTTCAAGAATGAAAAAGGGGGAAAGGATGGTTGTGTTATAGCAGGCACCAGGCAGTGAAACAATTTATCTAGGCTGAATCTTGACACTGGTGTTGGCTAACCACCATCTCTTTTGCTGCTCCTCCCCTTGGTTTAACAGGCAGGTTGAGAAACTGCAAACGGTTCACACAATCTGTACACACATACACAAGAATTCTCACATAAAGAAACAAAGGTGCACAGCGCCTCACACATTGGATATCAGATTTAAGTTGTATCTGGTTGCACGTTAAACATTATGTCCTGTACATTGTGTCCGCTAGCCTAAGCGGCTGCACCATGTGGAAACTTAATTTACTGGTAGTTGCTAAGCCGTAACCACAACTAAGAATCTACCTTCCTGTCTTTGTTGTGCCAGCACATGCTTGATAAAAAGCAGACGTGCACAGCCTGAAGAGTTTGCACTTGCACTACTTAAATGCATACATTGTGGTCATATAGAAATCACTGGCTTTACAGGAAGCAACCGCAAAAAAACAAAAAAAAAACGTTTTTTTTTTTCCCTTCCAATAATAGCACTCCCCCTCTCACCGCTGTGAACGTTTCTCATGTAGTTGTTCTAGTTTGGTAGCAGAACTAATGGAACCGCCAATTCTATTAGAGGCAGCCGTAGCTATAGAGCACTTAATAGCTTATACAGGAGGCTCATGACCAGTGTCAGTCCCATTACACTTTAGCAAATAAAGTCATTAAGTCTAATTGCCAATGTGTGTATGTACATGTGAGGAAATTAACGCATGTGAGTATCTCTCTCTCTCTGTGTGTGTGTGTGTGTGTGTGTGTGTGTGTTTCATTTTCCTTCTGTTTCTCCCTCTGTCTGTTTCTGTGTGTGTGTGTGTGTGTGTGTGTGTTCAGGTGAACCAATGGTGTGAGTCGGGAGTGTATCTGCTGGCCTCTCAGGCCGTGGATAAGTGCCAGTCTCAGGAAGGGGCTGAGGCAGCGCTGCAGGACATTGAGCTCTACATGGAGACAGCTGAAGAGCAGCAACTGAGCATGCTCCGAGAGCTCTATACCCGCCATGAGCTGATGCTCTCAGACTTCATCAAGGTACAAAGTCATTTCCTGGGAACGCTTCCTCAATTAACACGAAAGAAATAAACCTCCCACATGACACTAGAAATATGGGGTGTAAGTTTTGGATTGCTTATGTTATCTGTTGTTGTTGTTCTCATCCATAAAATAGTCATAGAGGGAGACTTCCATTGGCTGGGCCAAAAGTTAGCAGATAGGTAGCTGAAGTTACAACCGTTAGCTTTACTACAAATATGCATTTCTGTGTGTACATGATGGAACAGGTTTTGCAGGATGGGCTCACGTGGCAAGGGTTACAAATATCAGGTATCAAATATCACAACAAATAACATGGCACAGGACCATGCGGCACTCACTCTCACTTAGAATGTTGCATGTGCTGCCTGCACTATAGTTTAATATTTAGCTAGCTGTTAGTTTATATATATAACAGACAATTGCTCATAATCTCTGATGTACTATCACCCAAAGAATAACATGCTACTGTGAATTGCACTACTTCATGAATGTGATCAAGACAACCAAATTGAAGTTTCATATTTGGTTTTGTATAGTGGGTAAACTCATGTGTGGCTGTGTAGGCAGCAGAAGAGACAGAGTGCTTTGTGAGAAAAATGCAGAACTTGGAATAACTTGTTGAAATATTGTCCATAGACTCATGGTCAGATTATATTTCCTTTCACTTTATAGCCAAGCCATATTATTTATTTAATAAATCTTCCTGAAAGCTTTACACAACTCTAGACTGGTGTAAGTCTTGCTGTAAGTCCAAACTACATATACAATTATTTGTTATAAAAGAGAGGCTGATACATCTGGAAAATCTCTAATGTTTCTTGAATGGAAACTTGCATAGAGTAGATGATGTTGGAAAGGCTCCTGGAAGATTGCCATTCTTGTACTCTCTGTTTATGTAGTAAGATTTGTAACTGCCATGAATAGTCCCAAAGTGCAGGGAGGTTCAAGGATATGTGAACTTCAAGAAAGCCATCTCAGAGTCAACTCTGTTTGTTGAGTTGTGTAAATATGAGTCACAAAAGCTTTTCAGGACCTTTCCCTCCCCTTATGAAAACATGGATAATTTGTGCTCTGTGAATCTATGAATGAGTTTATGTTCACTGTTGTGTATAGACCACAAATGTATTTTTTTCAAGGTGTTGCAGCTCAGTTTGAAAAGGGATCTGAAAATTGTCCCTTAATCCCCATGAGATCAATTGATCACATATCATTTGTCATGTGTAAATCTAAAATGCTTGTTCTGTCCCTCCACACAGGACAATGTTCAAAAGGCACTTCAGAGGCTGCAAGATGTGCAGGAGATGTTTGAGAAGAGACACGTCAGCCTTAAAAAACTGTCAGCCAAACAAACTCGACCAGTGCAGCCTGTGGCTCCACGACCTGAGTCCTCGCCCAAGCGACCCTCGCCCAAAACGCCCAGGCCTCCAAGCACCAGTGAGCTCCCTTACCTATCTTATGATGCCTTTAAACAGCACCAGACCCATAGTAATGCACAGACATGCACATACGGATACAATTTGGTTCAGAGGAAACATTGGCAACAATAACTAGCCTAACTGATTTGTTTGTCTAATGAAATACTTTCCATAAAGTCTAAGACCGATGCTAATGTGCTAATGTAAATCTCCAGCAGCCACCAGGCGCAGCTCAGAGACCTCCAGTGCCACCAAGCAGAACACTGATGCTGAGCTGGCAAAGAGGAAGAACATCCGTAAAGCCAAAGGGGGGATAAAGGCAAGTTGTGTATTTGATTTCACCTTGGGTTTTGCAAGTTATATGAAGACTTCTGTCATCAAATAAAAAGCTTTGAAAATCTGATTTACAGTCATTTATGTTAGTAGGAATAAAGCTGAATAAGTAAATAAATATAAATACACAATATGATCCATATTTGATTTGAAATCCATTAGCTAAGTAATGGAAAATGACATTATAATACACAGGAGGCATAAAAAGTTTTGAAAATCTGAATTACAGTCATTTATGGTAGTAGGAATAAAGCTGAATAATTAAATAAATATACAGTAGATACCCAATATGATCCATATTTGATTTGAAATCCATTAGTTAAGTAATGGAAAATGACATTATACTACACAGAAGACACTAATTGTTGATATATACACTATTGTTGGTATATACTGTACACTAAGGTATTGTTTTGAATTCAGATTGAAGTGATGCATGAGGCTAGCCAAGGAGGTTCCAGTCACGTGCTTCTATCAAGTGAGACTGAGGAGAGCCTTTTCAACAGGCGTAGGTAAGGATGTCTTCTGAATTGTACACCTTTAAAAAAAATTACAACAAATATTCTATCCTATGTGTTTAGGATTGCGGTAATTGGATAGTTCATAATAGTTCACAATTGTCATGGAGTGCAAAAATACAGTACTAATGATGTGATGTTCAAGAGCTTTGTAAGGTACATGAATTCTCTGCAAGTTTCTGAGATTATAATATTAATTTCCCCACTAGTTAACAGAGTTTATGTATTGTGTAGAGAAATGACAAAGAATATAGGGAGGAATAAACTTCTTACACATAGCACCAGTTTTAGATGGGTATTGACAAGGTTATGTGTTGAATCTGCAACCTTTAAAGTGATGGCTACAACATGCAAGCAGGGCTTGCTTTCCTCTTCTGAGAATCATGGAGGAGTGAAGTCCTCACACACACACACTCATAGGACTTTCCCGCCACGTTATTTTGGTTCCATTGTGGGTAAATTCTCATGGTTATTTGTAAGACCTTGTGAGTTCTTTTGGGAGACTGGCAGACAGCCAGCCTCAGAGCCAGGCAGTGATGAGAAGTGAATCCATGAGGTTATTACTTTGGATGCCTTTTTAAAGTAGCCTGCTGGACAGTTTCTCAGTGTACAAAATCATAAAGGTCTTTACAGAGGTGTTGTGGGGATTTTTTAAGTGGGGGTACGCAATATCATGTTAAAAATGGAATGCCCAATATAAAATTGTTACAAATAGCCTACATAAATGATCTGCTTAGAGAAGTGGGGGTACTCCGTACCCCCGCGTGCAACGCCCACTACACCCCTGGGTCTTTAAGACTGTGTCAACCATAAAAAATAACAATTGGGCCTACCAGTACAATTAGGCTAAAAAAGTACCGGTATTTATGGGCTAAGTAAATCAGGAGATACCTTTGACCAGGTAGCCTGAAAGGGAGTGATTAAAAGT
Source organism: Sardinella longiceps (assembly GCA_027497455.2). Taxonomy (NCBI): domain Eukaryota; kingdom Metazoa; phylum Chordata; class Actinopteri; order Clupeiformes; family Clupeidae; genus Sardinella; species Sardinella longiceps. Next base: position 3,983,741 of record JAODXP020000022.1, on the reverse strand, counting down.
TAGAATTGAGATTAGGAGCTTTGAGGTACACCTCAACCCAGTTTCAGAATCTCTCTTGCACAGGAAACCCTGGTGTTCTTCATAAAGCCTACAGTGTTGAACCATACACAGGCCAAGTACTGTGTTAATTTGAACACTTTGAAAGTGCACAATACATATTCTGTGTGCCTGGGTGTCATTAAGAGTCATCTCATCTTCAAGTAAAAAACAAATGTCAGTCCTAATTACACCCCAACATATTCCAGGCCCTTGTGGCAACCTTGGGAGAGGGTAAGCGCTCTGACGCAGGGCAGCTCTTACAGTGTCCATGTGGAATTATTTAGAGAGCAGGATGTGGGTTATAGGGAATTGTGTGATGTCTTGGATGCCAGTGGCAGGAAATGTCTGCTGCTGGTTTGGGCTAAATGTTGGGAATAGAAAGGGGGGTTGGAGTATAGAGGTGAAGTTTGTGTGCTACTGTAAAGAGAAAATGAAACAAAACATTTCTTACTATCAATCTGTTTAATTCAGAATGATGGCATAGAAATCTGAAAAACACAAATCTATGAGGTACATCTGAATGAGTCTTCCCTTTCAGGATCACGGTCAGCACACCTAAAAGAGGGTCTTGCTCTAAGCCACAACTAGGGTATCAAATCACCTGGTCCACATAGGAAGTTTCAATTACGCTGAAAAGGCAGCTTTGGTGAACACATATTTAAGTACATGGCTTTAGCCTCTCATTTTGGGGTGGTGGTGGCTGGGGGGGTCAGGGGACAGCAGACAATAAAAAGAAATAACACATTAAAAGACTATAGTAGCCCCAAAGAACACTATAAGAAAGCCGCCTTACAGGGGTAGGTGTTCACATAGTAAGGTTTACAGAGGAGCATCACTTTAACTGCAGTGCAGTACAATTTCCCCATTATCCCAGAGGAAATGCCATTGATCTTTGGGTCAGTGGCCAACTTCCAGAGGTGCCGTACGTCAGCCACATGTCCATGTGAGGTGATCATCTTTTCATAGATGCAGGGATGATAGGGGGCTTTCCCCTCCCCTGAAAAATAAACGTGTTCCTGGGGAGAGACCCCCATGGATTTGGCACAAAGCCCCATGAACACATCGTCAATATAGAGCGAGGCGTTCAATGACAGAGAGGCCTGGTAAATTTTGGCAGCCACATCTCCCGACACCACATAGCCAGCTCCCGCAGTGTAATCTGGATAGGAAGGCCACTGGTACATCTCGTAAGGCATGTAGTACTTGCTTTCTCTCCGGCGAATGGGCGGGGCGCCTCGGTGAACATGGCCTGCCCAGAAGTCCCGTACGCCATCCTCCTTTAAAGCCTGAAGATAGCGCACCAGGTTGGGCATGTGAATGAAGATGTCGTCGTCTGCCGACATGAGGAAGCCCGCTTGGGCACAGTGAGCGTGTGCCCACCGAAACTGCAGCAGAAGCTTGATGGTTAAGTTGTGAAATGTGTCCTCAAAGTCCTGCTGCACAAGATCTCTGTAGATCCCATCTTCCTCATTGAGTGCCTGTTGGATACTGGCCCGTTGGTGGGGGTTCGGGTGGACACCAAGGGCAAAAACTACTTTCACAGTAACCCCTAGTTCCTCCTGTATGTAGCTCTCATTACCCCATGTAGAACGAATGGCCCGTCTCCTCTCCACATTCTCTGGCGAAGACTTGACAAAGAGGAGCAGCAGCACATCCTTCCCGTTGCACTTATCCTTGTGGTCAAGCAGATATGGAAAACTGCAGAAGTTCTCTGCTTCCTCTCGACTAACACTGAAACTCTTGTTGATAAAATCGTAACTGTTGACCAGGTATCGATAAGAGTAGGACTTCATGTGCCTTACTACATGGTGGTCCAACTGCTCCCAGCACACCATCAGCACAGACAGGACAAAGCACATGGAGATAAGTTGCAGACACTGACATTTTCTGATCCTCCTGAAGTTCATAAACATTCTGCAATCCTTCTGGTCCCGTCAGGTCTCTCAAGTCCAGCACAGTGCTTTAGATGAGTCACAGAAGCCCCTCTGTCCGTTACTCCAAACTATGACCTGGGTTTCATTTTCCATTCTATCCACTGCACTGGGGACGTGCTCCACAAGAGAGCTCCTCTCTCCCCAGTCTACTCTGAGGTCACGTCACCAGCAATTCTGTGTGATACCGACTGCCTGTTTTCTGTCCTCATTTTGCATCAAAGGGCTTCCATCATGTATCTGTTAAAGACAAAATTGATTAATCTTTAGTCATAATCACAGAGAAACTTTTCCATCCAACACAGTCTTGTAGGAGTTCTTGAATGCTTGCCAACAAGAACATGGGCCTAGCTCATTAATTCATGACAGCACACATTAATTGTAACACTGTATAGTAATACAAAAACGTATTTCGACAGACTTAGCTATGGTTAAATTACAATGAGTATCTCAACTAGATAATTTAGTGGCAAATCTGGGTTAATTAATACAAAGGGAGCGGTAAATCTGAAAACAGAATAGTCTGTATCAACAATCTAACTCAAAGCAATCTAGGTCACTTGTAGCCTACTTGGAATAGCCTACCCTCCAGGTAACCAAGAACCAAAGCGGTATAATGTGTTAAGTATGACAAAATAACTTTCCCAGTTTTTAAGCCTTATTTGTCATTTTGAATTTGACGTTACTTGATCATATTTAATGGAGGCTGCATTGATGGAGTTGAGAATTGGAAAAGGGTTGATTGGCAGCCCAAACAATGCCTTGTGGCAGCAAGCGAAGTTAGCTAATGAGCTAACTGGATTTAGGACCTCTCTAACCAAAACAATGCAGATGGATACCTATATGTAACAGAGGTATTAGTTCAAGTACCGTTATAGTAGTATTCAAGGTTGGATAAGAGTTAGTAAAACAGATCATTGTTCTAGTTGTTCTTATTCTGTATGATCCAAGAGGCGATGTTAGCCAATCGGTAAGGTAAAGCACAGTCATACCTGGCTTATTAGCGGGCTAGGTTAGAAATGAAATGTGGATATTGCCCGGGTCTACAGGTTCAGAACGTAACCTTCCGTTACTGCAAATAGATAAACAAAAATATTTCGCCACATGAAATTAATTGATTTAATAATGTAGGCCGAAGCAGTATGTCATGAGTTATGCCTTTTCTTTTTAAACCACGGCGATGGGAGTTAAAGGCACGAGGCCTCTCCAGGGCTAATAACTTACCTCACTGCAGATTCTACAATTTTGGTAGAACTCTAGGTGGTAGAAGAATGGTTTGGAAAAGATTGGGTAAAATTGCAGACAGACATAGGCCGTCAGTGAAACCCCGCCTTTTCAAATAGCCCAATCACAGATTGATTGAAATTTTACGGCATCCCTCTCCTACAGACACAGTTTTTTTGTTTGTTTGGTTTTGAAAGCATAGTGGGTAAAATCGTAACATTGTCGGATTTTATCCATAGCCTACTCGGAGCTCTAATGTGTTGTACGTAAAAATGGTTCTCCTAATGTAAATCGGTTTGGATAAAAGCTTCTACTAAACGCATAAATGTAATATAAAAGATTTATTTAGGCCTAGCATCTGGGCACTGTGCCCAAGCACAATTCACCCGTGGTTTTGATAAGCTACTGTCACGCCCTGATATGGACTGATAAACTTGGAGTGTGCGAAAGCAGAGACACTTAATTTGGCTAAAGTTTGCTGTAACGTTATTTTACAGGCGAATTATGGGCGTGAGTTTCATTGCCTTAGCTACTCATGTGATTTTAATGATTATGGTTTCTTTGCCCAGGTATTGTTTTTGCTTTTGCCATTTACAGTGTTAGTCTCGTTGTCAAGAGGATTGAACTGAATGGATGACCTCTTTGCTGACATTGCGTTGAAGTTGTTGCCACTTGCACGTCTGTGCAGTTTGTTCTAGCATTGCCAGTAGCCTGCACTGGAAAGTCCAGAAGAATGAAATTAAAATGGCAACTTATTGCAAGTCTTGTGACAATAACGTTTTGTACAATTGTTAGAATAGGAAGGCAAGGCAAGGCTGCTGCTCAGGAAGTCAGTAGTCTTGTTGAAGCAGCTGAATGTCATGTGTGGTGAAAGCCTGCCTATCCCTGTAATGGGTCTAGTTCGTGTGGGCTGAGGTTGTCTCCTGTGATTATGATGGCCCATTTCATCTTTAAATATAGCCTATGTGATACACATTAATACTGAGGTTTCATTGTTTCCATGTGCACACCAAAGGTCAATATCAAATTCATATCATTGAAGTTAATTGCAAATTAAATTTGTGCTCATATGTTCTGGTCATTGGTCAGCTCAAGGCAAAACTAGGTAGATAAATTGAATGGCCATAACTGTCAAGAACCCTCATCACACCAACAGGAATGGACAGAAACCAGCGTTATTTGAGAAAAAATTGTCAGAAGTGCCAGTTAGCAAACTAATAAGAAAGAGACTGAATACCGAGATGATCTCAATATGATTGTCAATCTTAATTATATCTCTCTATTTCACTCATAAGACCCTGTTCTCAAGATAAGGGAAGAATAGTTTTCCCAAATACATCTGAGCGCAGTGCGCAACTGATCATTGCCTGTCAATGTGACATGTCAGAGTGGGGGGTAACTTTAAACAAACAAAAAAAATAGTCTATGTGGAACGGTAGTTTGCTGAACCTTTTGTGAGTGAATGTAACTGCCAACCCAGCGTTAAGTTCAATAATGGAGGGCTTTCAGCAACTGTCTAGATAGAAGTGCTGAGAGCTGTACTAAACATTCATTGGGACAAAAAAGAACCGTTACAACAGCAAGTTTGCGTAAATCCACTGCTCACAACAAAGAGGCCCTCAAACCTCGCTTCAGTTCATGCCGTGTCAATGCAGAGGGTGGATAATCTGTTGCTGAGGTCTCACAGTGATATGTTAGTCCAGAAGACCTGGAACCCATTCTAGCGGTCAAAAGTGCACAAATGGAAATTATGCATGGATGGTCTGTTTACTTGATAGGAGGGCCAATGAAATATCCCTTTGTGTCATCCATTTTTAGGGGCTGGAGTTCTCATGAACTTTGAAGTTAAACTGATGATCTCTATGCAGATCATCAAAAATAACCCATGGGAAGTGTAATCAGTCTAGTGAATATTTCAAACCTCAGGATGCGTAGAGATAATGCTCCCCATCCCCAAGCAGATTGCCTGATATTTCCTAGCACCAGAATGTGATACTGAATTGCTTTATTGGAATTGTTCAAAATTAATTTTACCTTATTAGTATTCAGTCAGAGTTATTTTTTGTTTAACTAATGGGATTTCAAAGGTACATTGCTAGTGTGTGAGAAGGCTTCTAAAGCATTTTAGTGTCATTGTATCAATAGCAAGTTATTATTCACTGGTATAGCTTTCAGTTTCATTGATCACTCATTTAAATGAAGTAGTGGGAAGTGTTTAAAAATAGACCCTAAGAATTTCTTTTCCGCTTTGATGTGAAATGTCAGCTCAGCTTTAGCATCTCCATGGTAATAGTATGTAAATTTGGTACATTAGTCATTACAAGCACAGCAGTCTTGTTGAACACTTTCAACAGGTAGGCCTATATTTGCTGTGTCGGAATAGTTCCAGGAATTTGGTTCAGAACTGCACTAATCATCTTCATCAGGTTATTTATTAGTAGTACGGAGAGACCACCGCACCCCACTGGTCGCATATAAAAATAGAAGCGAAAATATGGCTGCCCCTAATGTCAGCGTTAAATTGTAAACCACCAGCAATTTAACACTGGATAGACATTTTGATAGGATTTAATATTAAAATTTAATGTATATTTTTGTTAGTAAAAAAACGCTAGCTGAATTAGATGAAAGGAAAACTCCACCTACTAACATATCAAAGAAAGGATAGTTATCACCTTTCCTTCGCATTTCTTTGTTCTTACACATTAGCTTGTGATCGGCCAACAGATAGACACTAAATTCAGCATGGTGTTGTTATTTCTGTTCTAGCCTCCCATTGAAAAGAAGTTGGTGTTCCCTCCACAGATTTTTATTGCCCTGTTTTTCCATTCGATCAGCCACCGCACAGCCAAAACTCAACACTTATCATGTGTTCGCCTTCCCGTAATATGCAGAACAAAAACCCCTCACATATCACTTACCAGTTAATCAGATACTCCCTCCATGTTGTAAAGGAAAAGTACAGCAGCTACTTTAGCTTTCCTCCTTACTCCTTCTGCTCCTGTGCTTGTTTTCTCCCCTCTCTGGCCTTCGTTCTCGCTCTCCTGCGCTCTCTTAGTCCTGCCTGCGAGCCGTGTGTTCTGTGTCTTTTGGTGTGGCTACCGCCTGCCAGTGGCCCTGCCTGTAGTTTCCTGCGAACTGAATGTGTGGCTGCTGTCTTTGCTGAGAGTGAGCGAGAGAGAGGGAGAGAGAGAGAGAGAGAGAGACTGCCTGTCTCCCTGCAAGGGTGGGGAAGGGGGTGGAAGCATAGGAGTAGTTGTTTGAGCTGGGAGAAAGGGTCGGCCCCTTTTCAAACTCCCTGCCTTCCTGTCTGCCTTCATGTTGAACTCAGCTTAGAGCTCCTCTTCGAGTTGTTCTATCATAGAGAGCAAGAAGAGCAGCCAAAGGAGTTGTGGTTGGATAAAGCCGCCTGCCAGCACTTAGAAATTTGTGTCATCTGAATCGCATAAGTGGCCCTCACCACAGCACAATAAAACTAATTCATCTCCTTCAGGGACCTTATTAGGCGAGGAAATGTAGCTAAAAGCAAGGTGAGGCATGGCCTTCTCAACATTGTACTACCATATCCGTGATAGGCAATGCTGTTTGTTTTATGTGTTTCATGGGTCCTGGGTTTTAAACTAGATTGCCTGAGGGGAGTGGCGACGAGCTCATCTAACCACCTAAGTTGTGTCCCTATTCCCAGAAGCTGTGACATGGAGATTGTTGAAAGTCAGGTTCCCTTTTTGGCTCAGTTCCTCAGCTTGTGTCTGATAGTAATGTATTAGGCTAAGCGCCAGACGAGTTCACAGCTAAATTGTCATCCTTGAGAAGACTGACAGTGTAAAGACTGCGAGACATTATACCTTGGCCTGTGTGTTTTGTGAGGTTGAAGTGGCTGTTGCTATGTTGACTTGGTATACTATGGCACCAGAAAGGTGATTTCTGTGTGTGGGTCTCTTAAGAGACACAGAGTGGCCTGTACACAAGCAGACACACACCTACTACACTCCCAGTGGTGGAACTTTATTGAACAATAAAAAGCGGCTGTCCATCAAACAGTACTCAGCAGGCTGACGTGCTCGTGATGGCACATAAAACCCAGGACCTCAGAACTCATACAAATGTGCACATTAAAGGGACCATTAAAGACTGGAAATGTTAGCTTTTCTCCAGTTCTTTGTTTTATGGCCACCCCTTCCCTTTAATTTGCTCTCCTTCCTCTCTCTCTCTCTCTCTCTCTCTCTCTCTCTCTCTCTCTCTCTTTCCCCACAACACTCCTACTTTGCAAATGGACTTCCTCTCTGCCATCACATTGCATCACCACTTGTCTTGGATAAAACATGCAGGCCCAGATTTCTCAATTAAAGTACTTTCCAGCATTTGAGGTCCCTCATGGGAAACTGAGATGAGCACAGACCCCCCCCCCCCACCCAGTCTCCATAATCATCTTTATTAATCCACCAGCACCCACAATCTCCAACGCCACCACACTACTGCTCCTGTATTAATGGATTGTAATGTTTCCCCTCCAAAGGCACATTATGACTGAGCTGATGGAAACAGAGAGACTGTATGTGGAGGAGCTGCAAAGCATCATTGAGGTACATGTGGTTTTTAACGGCTTCATCTGTCTTGACAATGGGCCAACTGTCTGGACGAAACCATGGCGATAGACACTGAGAAAGACTGATAGACAGTCGGCCTAATATTATGATGTTCCATATGTTGTCATTCAAGTACATATCCTTCAATATAATGCATTGTTATATCTATGTATTCTGTTTTGTGTTTGTTGTTTGAGAGCTTCATAAATGGCCACCATTTTTGTTTTCTGGAAGTACAGTGCTTCCTCATTTGACTTTGCATGGAGCCTTTCCTCAATTGTTGTGCAAATGACTGACTGTCTCCTCTCACCAGGGCTATGCAGCAGAGCTGGACAACTCTGAGCTCTCTCACCTCATTCCCCCCGCCCTGGAAAACAAAAAAGAAGTTCTCTTTGGAAACCTGCCTGAGATCTACCAATTCCACAATCGGTGAGAAACGTACACTTTCTCCTCACAGCATCTGTTTCTGCACCTTTTTTTTTTTTTTGGCCGTTTCTCTTTTGCATGCATGTACTGTAGCTCTTCAAGCTCATGCCTTTGAACTGAGCTACTCCCACCCACCACCCACAACCCACCACCAGCACCCGCCCCCATCCCCCATGCACCTAGAGACCAACCCCCAGCTCTCAGGCCCCTGCACAACCCCCACCCTCTGCCCTCCAGACTTGTGCGCGTTACACTTCCTACATTCCTGCCATGGTTTCCCCCAGGCTCACTGCAATCCTCTCCCAACAACTGCTCTGGGCTTCTCTCTCAGCCCTATATCTGATTTCCTGTCTGAACAAAAAGTATTCTTTGGACTTGTGCGATAAACTTTGCAGAAATTGCAGTGTTGGAACTGGTGTCTCTCTGTAATGACATTTTTGAGAGGGCACTGTCCAATGTTTTTATTCTATGTTTGTGATGCGTTGTGTCCATGGAGGCATGCAGTGCCGGGGGGATAGGGTCCTAAATTGCTCACCTTGCCGACCCCCTGGGACGTGACACCCATGGCCTGGATCGAGTTACATGGAGGGTGAGGAGGCCTAACAAAGGGGCCTTGGCTATAGTGACGGACCTCCCCTCCATAGCACACACATATCATATGCAGCACCTGTTCCAACAGTGTGGGAGCAGCCTTCCTTATCTGTCAGCTTATGGCTTAACTACCTAGCCTTGCGTTGCTAGCCGACAACAGTTGCTGTCACTCTCTGCATAGCCTGAGCGGTGCGCCCAACCGCATAATCAATTGTGTTGTGATATGAAGAGCTGTTTTGGTAACCAAGCAATGTTGATACTATCGCATGACCAGAGACAAAATGTCATCTGACTCTGCCACATATGACACAGGGGTGGAATAGTGGAGAATGTTATGCTGTTGAGAATTGCATAGTTAAGAATGCAGTTTGCTGCTGAGACTGATTATGTCCAACACTAATCTTCCTGTGTCGGTTTATATGTGGATGTGCAGAGCTGTCTCCAGTTAGTGGTCTTCGCCTGCTGTTGTCTGCGCAGGACATTGGATACACGCAATGTTTATTTGATTGTAGTCTTCGTTCAGACAAATAAATGGATCAACATTATCCTGGAACATTGTCAATTATTCATGAAATTCATTTATGCCACTGTGTGTCATTTCCTCCCTAGTACCTTCCTAAAAGAGTTAGAAAATTGCTGTGAAAAGCCAGAGCTGGTGGGAGCTTGCTTTCTGAAAAGGGTAGGTGTCCTCTGTTTGTATGTGTACACAAACATATCCCAATTGTCACACAGTCGAGTGACAATGGACTATTTCTTCAAGTTCACTGATTGTTGTGCTGTTTGATTGCAGAAGGAAGAGCTGCAGATCTATGAGAAGTACTGCCAGAACAAGCCACGCTCTGAGGCCCTCTGGAGACAGTGTGGAGACAGTCTTTTCTTCCAGGTCTGAGAGCGCCTCAACCTCTCCTTCTCCCTCTCTCTCCCCAGGACTGCCTCTGTGCTCTGCCCTTATCTGCTCTAACTTCTGTACCTCACGGACTCTGGAGCTCTCCTGATATACACTAACAGTTTTTTAATCAGTCATATTATCTGTATCTGGATAAATTTGGGGTGTGTGTGTGCAGAAATGATAAATATTATATGCAATGTCCTTTAATGTAAGGAGAAATTCTGTTTGAAGCTTCTTTGCCACTTTTTGCAAAGTGTTAATGATCATGTGTCTGTCAACGCAGGAATGTCAGAAGAGACTAGATCACAAGCTGTCACTAGATGCATACTTGCTGAAACCGGTTCAGAGGATAACTAAATATCAACTAATGCTAAAAGTAAGTCCTGTTACAGTAATCTAGGTCTTTAGTTTCCTCATTATTCTTCTTTGTGTGAGTGCACTCTGTTCAATGATAGACAATGGTATACTGTTGGAAAGGCAAATGCAAACCAATAATGTTAAGCCAATTTATTTCCATATTTCCCTTTAGTGGGTTTCAGTGGTCACAGACACTCTACATAATACTAAGTATAGGGTCGGCACTATTTATTCCTTTGTTTTCTACAACAAGCACCAAGTACTTTTGCACATCCCTGCATTTTAACTTTTGGTTGGCTTCCGTTCCCCTCCTACAGCTACTGACATTTACACAACTCTGACACTTCAAAGTATGTTAGAGATGTTATGTAACATGCTGTAGCTCTACCATTTAGTTCAACCTATAACCAACCAGTTTATCAGTTCAGAACATGACTGCACACTTATTGTACTTTATTCACTGCAGTTGTATGGGCCATAATTTTAGGCTGTAAACTGAATCAAAAGAAAAAGGAAGGGGAAATGCTACAAATGATCTGCGAATGACTGTAAATGAACAGTGCCTGTTCCACATTTCATACATATCCATAATTAGGTGATCAAAATGCATAAGGTATTTCGATGAAGGAGGATTTGAAAAAGCAAGCACACCTAAGCCGCTGATTAGCGTTGTGTGGTTGAGATAAACCTTATCAATTATCTTCTCTTTTTTTTCTCAGGAAATGTTGAAATGCAGCAAGAACTCAGAGGGAACCGTAGAGCTGGAGGAGGCCTTGGCAACTATGCTCGACATCATCAAGTCTGTCAATGACTCTATGCATCAAATCGCCATCACTGGCTTTGAGGTATTGCTAGCTGAGAGAGAAATGGACTTCACTCTGTATGGCTTGTAGAAGTGAACTGTGAAGTATTTAGAGGAAGTGTCAACTCATGTACAGAGTCATTACTCTGAGCTTCTGCCTTTGTGCCTGACCTATAATCTGCCTCTAACTTCCACTATTCAGGGAAACCTCAGTGACCTTGGGAAACTGCTAATGCAAGGCTCCTTTAACGTGTGGACGGACCATAAGAAAGGCCACAATAAGGTGAAGGACCTTGCACGCTTCAAACCCATGCAGAGACACATCTTCTTGTACCACAAGATGCTCCTCTTCTGCAAAAAGCGTGATGAGACGGCAGAAGGCCATGAGAAATCCCCCTCCTACAGCTTCAAGCATTCTCTGAAGGTGAGCTCAGATCGCTCAAGCTTCCTGTTGTTAAAAAGTTTACATCATGAAAGCTAAGTTTTGTTGTAAGCTTGGCAGTAACTGGCTGTGTCAATCCTTCCATCTACAACTCTTAAGAAATGTTTCCGATAGTATCCCCCCCTTTGAGAAATTTCAGTGATGAAACCGTTATTAAGAAACCAAATTTCAAAAATCATTTTAACAATAATTCTGAGCTGGCCTCCAACTAACCTTACATAATCATTGTATTTGAAAAACAGTTTTCAATTAACAAAGTCACTTTCTCAAGAGGACTGTCAAACACATCTGTCAAATTAGTCATATTTTTGCCAAACATAGTTAGGATACAAAAATAATCAATTACATCACCCTAGAGTAGCGTAGTAAACAAGGTCTCTCGATTGACTTATTCCGTGCACACACAGCATCTCAAACCGTCTCGTGCAGCAAGCGCTGCTGTGAGTGCATGTGCTTTGCGAGTGAGGTTTAGGGTGAGGCCATAGGAGGCAGGTACAGAGAGGCACTTGCTGTGAGTAAACATCCTGACAAGCTCATAGATGTCGTAGTGATAACTATGGCTGTTTTACGTCCTCGTTTGCACATGTGCCACTCAGTCTTAGGTGCTCTGAGTCTGGGGACCACTCAGTTGGCAGTCCTTTTAATGAAGATAGGACAGAAATGGTGTTGATTAAACATTAGAACTATAGGTTTTAAATAAACGGAGACAGGACCAAAATGTTGTTGATTAAACATTAGAACTCTACAGGTTTTAAATCCCACTGATGCCAAGTGATCACTTTAACCTTCTATCACTTAAGAAATAATATCAATATTCATTCATTCATTCATTCATTCATTTAACTCTGTAATGTTCTGGAAGACAAAATGGCTATAATAGTCTTTCTGATTTACTTTATTCTACAATCATACAAGGCTCTTAACAATTTGACACAGACACTAGCTTATATCAATGAATGCCTTTCTGTGTCCTGTAAGGCCTTAGATTCCCGTTAGTATTCTCAACCTTCTCAACTTCCTCAAAGATCTCCAAAGAAGCCACTTTTAGTCATCATCTCCCTAAATTAGTTATTAAACCTGAAAGCTGAGTCGGTCAGTTTTTTGGGTTAAATTTGCAATTCCTCTTTTAGCCAGCTTTTGACCTATATATACTGTAGATATAGATGGAGATAATTTATGAAGAAAATGAAGGATAAAATAAATACCCGTTTGCCAGCCTATGTAATCTAGTTGGGAGAAGCTGTCTAGAGAAAAGCTATTTTGCATCTACTTAGCGTAGTAGTGAATAGCCACAAAGCAAGTATTTCCATGGCAAATGCTGTGGGGCCCAGTCTCATCAGCTTAAACCACAGTGGTGTCTGTGGTGAATTGGCTATTCACTACGTTAGAACATTTTCTGTTCTGTTGTCATCAGTGTAAGTTACAGTGTGTGCACCGACTGCAGAGAACTGACCACCATCCCTTCTCAGTCTCCGCGGCGCTCATTCATGTTCAATCACATAATACAAATTGGATGCATGGTTACATGCAAAGCAATATGAAACTGAATCATTAGCCTTGTTCGTGTTCACAGTCCGGATGGCTGCGTCTGAATGCATAAGTCCAACAGGCTATTTCATTGGCCAGATTGACAAATCATTGACAGTAAAATAAGCATGTAAGCTCAGTGAGTATGATGGGGAAAAAAGCATCATATTTATCATTAGAGAATCTGATGAGATTTCAACCAATGGGAATAGTGATGGACGTCATGGGGGTGGAATACTGCCACTTGCAGTCGGTTGAGAGCAACTGTAAGATCTGGTTGCAAGCGGCTTGATCCTGTGAGTTTTGCGGGACATGACCTGGTCACATTTTGATGACACAGTAACAAATCTGTTGATCTCAGGTGGAAGTCGAACACCGTGTCTAAACAGAATACATCTTTGTCTACAGATGGCTACATGTGGTGGTTGCATGCAGCTTGACATGTACAACAAGTGCATTGTTGTCATTCAGTACATTATTGCCATTCAGTTCAGGAAAAAAAACACCATTCCCACAATTTCCCAGTGTCAAAATGACTTTTGTGTAGAACTGAAACAGGATCTGTTATCAATTTGCATATGTTTACACTCCTTGGATTAGCAATGGGTAGACATTCTATAGATGGCACTCATATACTGTACTTCCTTTTCTTACTTACTTGCGTTTCTTACCCCATTACATTTACAGGGGGATATATGAAAAACAACCTGCCTAGTGACTGCCTAGAAGAGATACAGTAGAGTTGATAATTGGGTACACATCAGCAGCTTAGAAACTTTATTCAAGTTCAAGTTCAAGTTCAAGTTTATTTATATAGCACATTATCATACTCAATAGTCATTCAATGTGCTTAAAAACAAAATAAAACAAACAAAAAAAATATTAAAGAGAAAAAAAAAATATATACTTATTGCTCATGTAGCTTGTTTTTTTCTCCCTGACGTTTTATCTTTATCTCTTTAATATTGGGCTTGCCCCCTCTCTTGTGAACTTTGAACAGGACGCTTCGGGGAATACTGTATGTTGCGATTATTTTACAGTTTGCCTATGTATATTGCTGTTTATGGTAACACTGGATTTTACTGATTGGAAAAGTATGTTCTTTCCTGACTACTCATGGCTAAGGGAAATGGGTCCTCATATTTGAACCATTACTCAGCTACTGCTGGTGGCTGTGGTGCTCTTCATGTTCAAACAGGCTTTTCTTTTGTAGTGAACATTTTTGATCTTCCCTGGTAAAAGACTCATATCAACACATTATTCCCCAGCACATCTGAAATATTACTCATACAAGGGTTATGATTGTTTTATTGTCTTTCTGGAACCCATTGTTTTCTAGATGTGATGGTCAAGGTTTTCCCCTTCCTCCCACTAACCTTTGAATTCCTTTGAGACTTTTGATACTTCCACCGGAAATCTGTAAACCTCAGCTCCCACATGTGGTATCATTTACACCTCTTCGCCACCCAGATCTTTCCATCCAGCACATAGTCGCATAGCAAACACATCCATCTGCCTAGAGTTCATCAGCTGTCACTCGCACATATATTGTGCTCACAAATGAATAAACGGAGTCGATTGTGTAGAGAGGAGACTTTTGACCCTTAGCCTTGTGATTTAGGCCAATAACCAGGTTATTGACTTTGCAAAGTCAATATTGTCGGACCTTTGTGGTTATATTCACGCCATTGATCATCATCATATTGGTTGCGGATTTGTTTTTAAAGTGCTTGACCGAGAGAGAGATGGCAACACCTAACCAAAGCCAAAGGCTCACTATAGAGCATGCTCATACTCTGTACACATTGGAGCCCCAACATGGACTTTTACTTAATCAGAGATATGATCTCTGTGGACGTCTACACCAAAAGATGCTATTTCATTTTGGTTGTTTAGTTTGTTTTTTGGCATGCTCAGGTCTTAAACAGTCTAGGTGTTTTCAGCCTCTGAAAGCAAAGCTACTATAGCAAGAATTTGAATGAAATGTGAAGTATAGCCAACAAACACAAATCTTGTTTTCTGTGCTGAGAACCAAAAAAGTTGCTGTTGCAGCTGGAGCGAGATCTTGCGAGAAACGAGCGAGAAACATTAGACCATGACGTTATCTGCAATCAATGTATTTTCTGCAAATAAATACTGTATGTCATTCAGCAAAAATATTTATCCTGAAAGCCACGCTCACTATAGTGAGACTTAAAGATGTCACATAGTCTATGAGTTAGGTTTATTTTAAATTAGTGTTTGTTAAAGGTTTGTTAAAGGTGCTGTTGATGCATAAAAAATAGAAGAAATCCCTTTGCACAGCTAACTTGAAAATAGGTGCTGGTGGATTGCAGGTTTGCACTTCATATATAAAAAGAGGTGGCCACCGCACACTTAAATTTTTTAGTGATTTTTATAGAGCAACGCGTTTCGCCAGTTGCTTCTTCTTCAAAAAAAAATATAACAGTGTGCGGTGGCCACCTCTTTTTATATGTGCTGTTGATACATGTTGAACAATTCTCAAGAACAAAAGTGAAATGAGCCCAATGGGGAAATTCCCCTTTTTCAGCCTCCATGGTAGCAATAGGGCATGCATTTAGCCCTCAAGCGATGAGTCAGGAACTGTTGAAAAAAAATCATTTTCTTGGTCAGAACAAAAGTAAATGTAAAATACCAGGCTTGCCAACCATACTTTTGTATTGACAAACCTACTGTTTCTAAATTAGAGTGGTAAGCCACACACATCCCCCCAGCTAGTTTTGTCTGGATGCAGGATCAGATAGCTGGCAGTCCAAACATTGTCAGAGATGATCTACACACAAAATGGCTCCCATTCCTAACACATACAGCTCTGCCCATTGTCGCTCTCCTCACAGGAGTTTGAGACCTTTATGTAAAGGTAAACTGCTACAACTGCTTAGTGTTGCTTTAAAAACACATGATAATTTTAATCTGTTTAGATTAAACAAATTCAAATGTTTGCTAAGGTGGAAATACATTGCCTCCTGACTGAAGGAATAAACATCTAGAAAAATAGTGATTGTCTTCATGTACAGCTGACAACTTTCCGGTAGTGAATGTAAAGTCTGGTATCTGTTTCTGTTTTCCCAGATGAGTGCTGTAGGTATCACTGAGAATGTGAAAGGGGACATAAAGAAGTTTGAAGTGTGGTACAACGGACGGGAAGAAGTTTATATCATTCAGGTATGTAGTCAAAATCTTTGCCATTCTTCTGACATTGCAGTGAGTTGTGCGAGTCAGTCTGGATAAGAGGCTATGCTTAATGAATGCTAATTAATATAGTGTAGTCATTTCATCCCTTTTATCCCTGTCAAGTACTGTATATATGTATTTTCTTCATGTCGCAATGGATCAAGCTCATTGTATTCCAGCTAAAAAAGGCCTAAACTCAAATCTTCTTCAGCATATGCTGTTTCAGTAGAGTGCATCTGTTCCCAAAGGGCTTCTGTTTTAGCATAGCATATGTTCTCTAAACGAAGTGGAAGTAGTATGGGAACATAATAGAATGCTCTAGCATTGTTCTTGTTTTTATTGTTGAGAGCTTTGGAGCCTAACGTCATTTCTAACGAAAATGGGTTGGGCTAGATGAATCGTTCTGAGATGTAGTGATGAGATATGACAACATGACGTCATCAAACAAAAGTGAAGAAGAGTGTCACAGAGGTTTTTAATAGTTTCAGACTACATGGTCACTTCACACTTCCATATCCAAATGCTGGGCCAAAACTGTGGTCATCCAAAGAGTGATGAAACCAAGGGTGTGTTCTCCATGAGAGTTCACAAAGTTCACTCCTCCTGACACACGCAGCCTTACAAACTGATAAATAAACAAATAAAGGCAAATGTGTTAAAGGAAAAATTCCGGCGTGAATCAACGCGTAGTCCTACTGTTTTATAGTGCCAAGCGCTATTGATAGCCACCTCAATCACTGGATTTCATGCAAGGCAGACTGAGATAGCGAAACGGCAGCTCACAGAATTGGGCATTTCAAAACAAAAGCAAAACGATTAGGCTTCGTTTTTGACTTGCCTCATTCAGTTAGTGTTTGCTGCCGTTTCGCAAACTCGGTCTACAATGCACAAATTTCGATCATTGAGGTGGCTTTCAGTAGCGCTTAGCAGTATAAAACAGCAGGGCTACGTGTTGATCGTGTTGATTCACTCCGGATTCTACCTTTAAGGCTTTATTTAATATTTCCAAACAATAGGCCAGTCCCTCACAGACGACACAACACAACCTGCTCCAGCTGCCAGGAAACTCTCATTTCCTCACAACTGCGAGTAGCGGCCAGAGTGAAACCCGTGTGTCAGATTTGTTTGGAGGGGGGCCCAAACAAGTCACATGAGCTTTTCAAACAATATGTGGAAAACTAGTTGGACACACCGTCCCCAGTAGGACAGGGGTCGAGTAGAATGTGTTTGGGTTAACAGGGGAGGTCCCGGCTATTAGAGGCACTTTGATTTGTTTTGTGGGCTGGTGGGCTTTGTAGGCTTAGAAGAGTTGTAGTTCCTGCAGCTGACCACTGGAGAGCAGTGTTGGCTTGTGGAAAAGCACACAACTCCCTGTGAGAGGCTACATTGGAAGGTGTGTGTGAGTGAGTATGTGTGTGTGTGTGTGTGTAAACACGTCTGCTTGTGTTGGTGTCACTCCAGGCCCCTTCCATGGAAGTGAAGAACATGTGGGTGTCGGAGATCCGCAAAGTGTTGACGTGTCAGCTGGAGGCTTGCAGAGGTAAGAAGTACCCAGCAGGGGGCGATGTTAGCCCCAACCCCACCCTCGCTCTTCCCACCGCCTCACACACACACACACACACACTTACACACACCCACACACACACACACACACACATTACAACTTCCCTGCTGCCATCCTCCGCTGGGACCAGGGTGGAGCCGTGGCTGTGCGTGTGTGTGTGTGTGTGTGTGTGTGTGTGTGTGTGTGTGTGTGTGTGTGTGTGTGTGTGTGTGTGTGTCTGTGTGTGTGTGTGTAGGGGTGGAAGGGTTCATTGCGAGGTAAAAGCAAGGGTGGAGGAGGGCTCCCACCTCCACAGAAAAGATCAAGCCTCTGATTGCAAAGCAGTGGGACCGCCCAGCTCTGCCTTTAGGCTGCTGGCCAAACAGCTGGCTGCAGTGCACTACTGTTTCCAGAGGGGGGGCAGCCTGTGTACAACCGGGTGGGTGTGAGTTTATAGTCTGTCTGTCTGTCTGCCTCCATCTGGAATAGTTTTTTATTTTTTTATTTTTTGAGTGGCTCAAGCTATTGCTTAGGTATTTCAGTATACCTGTGTGGGTGCGTGTTATCAGGGTTGTGTGTGTATGTGTACTGTGTGTGTGTGTGTGTGTGTGTGTGTGTGTGTGTGTGTGTGTGTGTGTGTGTGTGTGTGTCAGGGTCTAACAGGCAACTAGTATCTGCGGACACTGCCGGTGTGTGCTGGCTGATGATGTGTATGTTATGAAGGTGTTTGCCTGCCCTCTGCACAGTGTGGGATTTGCTGTCACAAGGGACATGAGCATCCTCGGCGCTCTAGACCAGGGAGCCTGTTAGTGTTTGCTGCATACACACCTCAGGCCTTGAGGAGGCTTGCCAAGAGCACAGCTACACAAACACACAAGCTAGTGTAAACACACACACACACACCTTCCGATGCTGACACACACACACACAACACCACACCCACATTCATCCACCTCTACACACACACACACACACACACACACACACACACACACACACACACACACACATAGTAGCACATAGTAGCAGCTGTCTGCTGAATAAACCAGTGGGTGGCTTTGGGGAAAGGGGAGCTGGAGGGACCAGCCGGCAGAGCAGCAGACCACAACAAAGTCTCTGTCTTTCCCCCCAGTGATCAGCCGACACCGACAAGCCTCACCGCCGCTCCTGTCGGCATTCGCCTCTCTGCTCCGCATGTCACAGCCATCCAGCTGTACATGGACAAGCCACATCTCCCCAGCCCACCTCACGGCCCCCCCTAGAGGGACTTTGGGGTATTACGCAATGGCCACACAGTTTACGCCGTGTGTGTGTGTGTGTGTGTGTGTGTGTGTGTGTGTGTGTGTGTGTGTGTGTGTGCCTGGGCATCAGTGCACTGCAGCAAATTCAGGGTTCGTAGTCCTCAAGACTCGACATGTTATTGTATTTTATTTATTTATTTATTTATTTATTTTCTTTCGTTATTATTATTTTTTTATGGTCAGTCACACCACCACCATGAAAATGGTTCTTCTGACTCAGAGATATCAAACACTCCCGACCCTTTGATTTTTCGTGATGGATGTCAAGCAAACTCGGCAGAGCCCAAAACAAAGAGAAGCTCACAGAGGGTACCTCATTAATGTGGAGCTCGGGAGAGGGTGGGGGTGGGGTGGGGTGGGGGTGGTGGGTGAGGCAGAAAATGTAAGATACAGTTCAGGCAGACTAAATGTGTTTCTTTTTCTCCCACAGAGGCGAGTCAACTTCATCAAAGGATCTCAGAGAACATTTACCATGCTCCCATGAGGTAGCTTGCCTTATCCAATTCTCTGTGTGTGAGCGTGAGTGTGTGTGTGTGTGTGTGTGTGTGTGTGTGTGTGTGTGTGTGTGTGTGTGTGTGTGTGTGTGTGTGTGTGATCGTATATTATGACTGGGTCACCCTGTGCTATGAACTGCACAAGAGACACACTGAAGTCTTGATGAACGTGTAGGCTGACATGTGTCCTTCTTCTCCTCAGAAACACACACAAGGTTGCCCTCAGGCAGTCCGACTCCTCCAGTCCAGAGACCGGCTTCAGGCGCTTCAACCCCAGCCCCAACATGCGACAGAAAAGAGGTAAGCCTTAGGTAACACACACACACACACACACACACACACACACACACACACACACACACACACACACCAACACTCACACCATATGTATGCAGGGCAAGCACACATGCAAACACAGAGTGGGAAATGGCTTGACATACCGGAGACACAGGGATGTATTTCATATGTACATAAGCACATATGTACTGTACATACACTCACACGTGTATGTAAACACATACACATACACATACACACACACATACACACACACACACACACATACACATACACATACACATACACATACACATACACATACACACACACACACTAATACACACACACACATACGTGCGACTTCTGTTGCCCTGGAAACCTTTCGACGTACCTGCAAATCTCCAAGCAGGCACTTTATTTCTTCATGCTCAGACTCGGTCAAGTCCTGCTGGTTCCCTCTCCGTTGCCGAGGTTTCAGCACGACCAGACCCGAACGACCCCCCCAACCCCCCCACGCCGCCAGCCAGGGTGCATTACCATTTCCCCACCAGTTAGCATTTCACACGCTGGCACACTGCAGCACAGCGTGTAGTGCTACAGTGGAGTCAAGTGGTGGTGATGGAGAGGTGTCTAATGAGATACAGGCTAAAGGGAGCTTTAGACGGAGAGCGTCAAGTCTTTCAAGTTGCTGTGTTAGGAGGGGGAACAAAATGCAAAGCGTCAGCGAGACAGCTGGTGAGCCGGGCTTGAGAGTCATTAACCCTTCTACGTGGGGTGCCAATGACACACGAGCACCTTTAGGGAACGACCTGCCACCGCCATCCCACACCCTCTGCAGTATGTCTTCATATAATAAGCAGCACGGTGACGGGATAAGTTCCTCTAAGTAAGAGCATTGGAAGTTTTAGCCCCCTCCCGATCCTCCGCCCCCAGAACCAAAGTTTTTTGTGCTGATCAGCACTTTGAAGTCGACTGTGATTTTTTTTTCCTCCTTTGTTTGAGGGTGTTAGCTGAACTTAATGCTCTAGTTAGCCACCGTCCTCACATCTCAAAAGGAACAGCCGAAGGATACGATCCTGTACAGAAGACTCAAAATGACCCTAAATCAATGTCAACTTTGCACATAATGCGCTTTTTACAGCAGGGCGCCCAGGTGACTAACACTAACCTCTACTACTCCGTGTTTGATATCACTTGTCTTTATTGAGCGGCGGTATTAGATTTGGAACAGGTGGGGGAGGATGAGTGATGCGAGGCCGTCGACAGGCAGGTGATGTTATTTAGCACGTGGAGAGGTGGGGGGTGCTATTTACATATTTACCCCAGGAGCTGATGCCACCATTGGGAGAGGAGCAACACATATAGAGCAAGGGTGTGGCGATGCTGATGTGAACGTGTGAATGCATCTTGCGAATGTGTGAATTCTGGTCATACCGCACTCTTTTAAACATAGAGGTGATAATTAGAGGATGTTATTTTCAGCATTTTCCTTATGAGACATAGGAGAGTTGGAATTGAATTAATGAAAGTTGTAGTCAAACTTCAGACTGATGGATCTGTCGGTTTCGATTTTTGCCCTGATATGAAATGTGAACATGATCCAAAGGTTAACCTCACTAGAGGTCTTATTGTAATGTTTTTTGTAGAGAGCACAGTACCATCTGAAGATGGCTAAGTGGATTGTGTGTTGGTTAACCTGTAAGACTGATGTGGTACAGAGAGCTGGAAAGCCTGGTTGCAGTACATGAGGGATGGATTGTTTGTCAGATTTTTGTGCCCAACTGAACTGTAGCAGTTTCTCCAGTGAGCTGCCATATGACCTCTCTGCAGAGAACACACACAAACACACACACACACACACACACACACACACAAAGACACAGAGTGAACGGAGGCTCTGGCGTTTGATCTCCGAGGTGCCACTCCTCTGCAGGTTGTCCCACTACCTACTGTAACCGCTGCTTTACCAGTGTTCCTTCCCTCTCCCTCCTCTAGCCGACGCCGCAGCCAACACTTATCCCGACCGCAGCATTAACGCCAACCAAACCACCGCTCTCGCTAAAAAGCGCTTCACCTTACAGCGCCTGTCTAACCGCAGGTCCCTTCCCGCAGGTAACCCCCGTGACCTTGTTTCCACCACATCATTGATCCTCCCCACCACCCTCATCAACCCCCCACCTCACCTCCCCTCCTCCTCCGTCTGTGTGTCACGTCCCACCGCCCTCCCACCGCCCCCCCCCCCCCACCGCCCCGATATGACCTTCAGCAGAGGGCTCCCCTCAAAGAGGGGTTCACCGATGCCCTCTCATTCAGCATTGATCCGTCTGTCTCCCCATGCCCCGACTGTTGTTGCATTGACAAATCCAGACATTGAATTTCATTTGGTCGGGGAGAGTGTTCTGTCACAGTGCACTTCTTGTCATCATTAAACCGGTCTCAAAGCCAGCAAGCTGTGGGGTGGAGGCAAGGGAAAAACATTGGCCTCCAAAAGAGATACTGGATTTGATAGCATGTCTGAAGTCTTTCAACCCAACAAAATGTCAGCTTGTTTTTTTTTTTGTCTTCATTGTTCTGTGATATAGCTTGTGACATTTCAGGAACTATTCGGAATAAGTGAAAAAAGATGTTTTGATTCACCGTTTCAAAGACGTTTATTAGACTAGATGGAATTGGAGGCCTTGGAAACGGGTCTGAATTACAATGTAAGCATATTTTAAATATTTGACCTTTTTGTTTTACCGCAGCCATTGTGAAGGAGTGAAATTGCATTACCTGGGGGATTTTTTGTCTCGAGCAGGTTTGAGACTTACACACATACCCTTGAGGTATTTTTATTGAGAGCAGAGGTATCCGCCATGTCTTTTTAAAGGAAACAGATTACTATGTATATTTGGAAATGAAAAGGATGTTATGTCCTTACAGTTACTGTAGGTGCTTTTTGTCAGTTCGTAGCACCACAACCTGCCATTATGAGCACTTCTGGAGCAAGCCGACTAGCTGATGTTTCTTCAGAGAAATGTGCTCTCAGACTGGCTTGTGGTTGTCTCCATGCCAGCCGTGCAGTGCCTGTGGCTGTCTGTGAACTTCAGCTGTCGGCTGATTTCATCTTGTTAGCATACCCTCGCCATTGATTTTTCCATCTGCGCCTGTGAAGTGGCCGTGCGTCGCCAAGTGCGCGCTATTTGTCTTTATCATCCCCCACTTCCTCCGTGCCCCCCCCCCCCCCCTGCATCTACTGCGTCAGTCTCCCTGTCCACCGTCTGGCCGTATCGCCTCCCTAAATAAAATGAATTAATAAACTTAAGCCGCACGGTGTTAGCAGAAATCATCGGCCTCTGCTTATTGCCAGCTTACACGCACAACAGAAATCAATACGTGGGGACCACAAGAAGGCTGAATCCTGGAGGCTATTGCTCCCATCGCTCCTGCCATTTATTAGTGTTTGTCTCTCATCGCCCTTCTCTCCATCTCTCCCTTCCTCCTTCCCTCCCTCCTTCCCTCCCTCTCTCGCTCTCCATCCTCCCTCACTTACTCCCCCTCCTCCCTTCCCCTCCCCATCCCGCCATCTTTGCTGCTAGACTAATTGCTAACCTCTGCCTGCCTCTGCCTCTCACCTCAGAGCCTGCGCCCAAGGAGACGGAGGTTCCTCGCCGCTTCTCTCTAGTCTCCTCTGTTAGTGCCTCTACCGCCTCCCGCACCACCAAAGGTATCTGGTCACATGACGTGTACACCTCTCATGCCGTTGCTCTTCCTCCTCCTCCTCCTCCTCCTCCTCTGCTCACGCTGTCCTTATGAAAAAGCCATAAGCAGGTGCATAAAGGCTAGCGCCGGCCGGCGCTATCAGGCAAACAGAAGGTGAGGGAAGGAGAGATGGAGAAAGAGAGGAGGAGTGAGAGAAAGATAGAGAGGGGGAGTCCACTCTGACACGACTACGAGGAGGAAATAGAAGCCCATTTTCTCCACAAGTCCTGTGCATTAGAGCTCCTCTAAGATTTATGAAATGACGGAAATAAAATCTGTGAGCTTCCTCTCTGGCAAAAAAAAGAGTCAGAAACATCAGAAATGTCATTGAATATTTTAAAAGAAATCTCATCAGTGATAAACGGAGAACGTTAGGCTCCTGACATTTTGAATGGTGCACGGCATCGGGGAGCTGCCTTGTAAGTCGGAGCTATTGGGAGACCTGATGGATTTTTTCCGTGGGTGATGAAAACAAAAAAAAGAGAAAGAAATGCATTTAGAGATGTTTCTCTCCTTTCCCCCTCTCCTTTCCCTTGTGATATATTCATAACTTCAGAGTGGCATGAGAGGCTTTGAGTTCCTTCTCTAATCTACTTGTCGTCGCTATGACTTACATATATGCATTTACTGCTTCATCCAGGTCGACTTTCTTCTAGCCTTAAATCCAAGAGACACCAGATTAAAAGTGACCCCACCCCACTAGGTTATGAAGGTACTGCATCTGTGTGTTGTGGATGCTGCATGTTATTTCTAAGAGAAACATGGAGAGAGATGGAAGAGGATGCGTTGTGTTGTGTTGTGTTGTGTTGTGTTGTGTTGTGTTGTGTTGTGTTGTGTTGTGGATGCTTAGATCAAAGCCCTCTCTTGTAAGCGATGGAAGTTGAAACGGTCGAAATGATTTTTCAGTTTTTTTTTTTTTTCTCCTCTCGCTTGTTGTTTAGGCATGTGCACTCAGGGTACAAATCGTTTGCTTGGAGCATTTCTGCATGGTTAAGTTCACAAAAAGGGTGACCTGATGCAAACATCCCAACATTTCTACTGGACTAATGAACGGGCAAAGAGGGTGTCTGGCATATTGAAGCTGTTTTTAATCATTAGATTTCTATCAGTGTCTCTGAAGCTATGAAGATGAAAACGGTTCACAGTCCTACGGCCAACACAGTACATCCTCTCACTCCCAGTTGTCCATGTTGATGTTGGGATGTGGTCACCCTCTCACTCTCAGTTGTTGGTGTTGGTGTTGTGTGATGTGATGTGTTTTTGGAGTGCTGTTATTGCTTTTTTTATTTGGAGCGTGATTACTGCATGCTAGCCTGTTCTGTTTTCATCTTCTGCATGATGAGGGCAAATCGGTCACTTGAGTGGGTCTGATTCATTTCTGCTCTTGCGTCATTGGAGGAAAATTTCAGAGAGAAAAGTTTTCTGTGAGTGTGTGTGTGTGTATTTTTGTTCCTCTGTTTGGTAAAGGCTGAGTGTGTGTACGGGGTTGTGGACTGCGCATGTTCCGTGTTTGTCAAGCGCTTGTGGCGGTTTGTCAGGATATCTCTGCTGTGTGTAAAGGCTTCGTTCTCTCTCAGATTTACATGGGGGTGCTCCAGTCCAAAGCAAACAAAAATGTACCCCAAGTACCAACTCAGCTGTGCCTAGATCCACCTCCCAGCCAGGTAAATGTTTAATGGAAGCCAGGATCTTTCTTGTCCCGGTGGGTGTGTGGGTATGCTATCTAAGAGGGTTCTGGGGTTGTATTTTGGGGGAGCCATTTCCAAAACCTGCCTTTGGTTCATCCTTAAATGAAGTGTTTTCAGAAACCCTAGACATGTTCACTGATGGTTGTTATTTTCTGAACACAGCAACAATCTAATTCCTTTTTTATAACCATTTCTGGACTGTTGTGTGCTATTTTTTTTAGGATGGACCCAGCGGCGTTTGCCCTCAATGGACACTGAGGATTTCGAAACCATCCCATCAAGTGCGGAGGAGCTCTCCAACTCATCTGATGGTGAAGAGGAGCGTAATAACAAAAACGTATGATCTGCTAAATGAGTCCTCCTCACGTGTGTGTGTGTGTGTGTGTGTGTGTGTGTGTGTGTGTGTGTGTGTGTGTGTGTGTGTGTGTGTTTCCGCCTTGTGCGCTCACTGCATAGCTTTTGAGTCATCCCAATCCCTTCCGAAAAGACTTTCTCAGGGTAATTATTTCCCAGCAGCACTGATCCTCATTATCATGAGCCGAGGACTTGACATTTAAAAGACAAAAAAGGAAAGGGATTAGCTTGGTGTTGGGCTAGCTCTCCGCAGCTTCAAACTCCCAACGTTTCACTTTCCATTACAATCTGTCTGATGTGGGAGACCATCAGAGGTCCTCTTTAATTGACCAGCTCCATCATGATAATGTAACGCGGGAGGGAGGGAGGAAGGGAGGGTTCCCCACACACACACACACACACACACACACACACACACACACACACACACACACACACACACACTAGCGGCTGGTCTCTCTTATATCTATCTACTGTATCTGTCGCTCTATAAATCTGTCTGATTTTCCTCTGCCTCCTTTCCTCACTTGATTCTCTCAGGGGGAGAATGAGCGTTTCCAGGCCCAGTTGGCGTACGAGGCGAGGACAGGGCAGGATCTGTCTCTGGAGTCAGGGGACATTGTGCAGTTCCTGGAAGAGGCCGAAAATGGCCACTGGTAAGTGCACAGCCTTCTCTCCCCAGTGGCCCCCCGCTCCTGTGTAGTGTGAATCCAAGAACATCTCTTCTCTTCCATGCTGAAAGCAGCGTTGGCCGGCCAGTGGGGGCCCTGCAGCTGCTTAGCCTATAGAGGGAGACATGGTTCTTCCAGTCGCCTGCTCCTCATGTTGCCCAGTCATCTTAAAGTGAATCACCAAGACCAGCTCATTGCCTCAGTCATGTGCTCCTCTGTGTGAAATAGAATCGCAGATTTTCTGTCACATGGTTTTAAAGTCTGAGATCAAAGTATTCAAATCAGTGTAGTCTCCATATGCTTCTATACATGGCTATTTATGGTGCACCTATAATAAGAGCTGCAGGAGATTTGGAAACTAACTGAAAAAAGATTCTCTTATGCGCCTTGTTCATTAATTGCCATGGTTGGTTCTGTTGCTGCGTCTGTTTGTTTACTTTCAACAAGTTCACTTTCTTACCACCATACCATATTGCTCATGAGCCGCCATTAATATTTTAAAAGCAATTTGTGGCAGTGATTTAGAGCAGTCTCGCACTTAAAAATCAAGCACTTGACAAGAAGCGGCTACAAAATAGTTTTTAAAAAGATGGTGCCGGCTTAATGAATTATGCACTGGAGTATCGCTTTAACCGAACTTTATCATGTTATTGGGGGTTAATGGTTTAGGGGGGGAAACCTACTGCAAAAATACTCACATTTCTTTACTTGTGGGACCATCTGAATTAAAAGTTAATTTACTCAGAAGCTTTTTTTTTTTTTTCCTGATGATCCGTTATATTAAAAATGTTTCTTGAGCAGATGAGTGTACCGTCATGGTGATGAAAAACAATGTTGAACTGAATAATTGATTGGGATATCCTTCCTCCTCCACAGAGAGTTGTTATTGCCACTTATAGAAATATCCTGCCAGCCAGCAATGGATGAGTCTCTCTTCCCCCTTCTCCTCACTTTTTTTTCCAGCAGGGAGGGGGTGGACTATGAATACCCTATGAAATTAGGCCTCCGCTTAAAAATGCTTTGAATATGCTCATATTTCATCAGCTCATGCATATTTCATCTCTGAAAACCACGTTCAGTCATTTGCGTCCTCGGGTCGGTGCCTTGAAAGTGTCATACACCCTGCTCACTCTTTTCTCTCCTTTGCTCACTCTTTATTTCTGTCTCTCTCTCTACCTCTCCCCCTCTCTCTCTCTCTCTCTCTCTCTCTCTCTCTCTCTCTCTCGCTATCTTCCCTCTTACTCTTCTCTTCAAGTTTTCAAGCCACACTTGTGAAGTAATAAAGAATTCATTGGGCTTTCATGGACCCAATCAACACATGCCTAGTAGTGGGTGACATGCTAAAGTCAGAGAGGCTGCGTTTTTATGGCCTCTGCTCTTTTTTTCCGCTGACTGCATCCTTAGCTGGATCCTCCCCACTGTTAGCAACCTCTCCCTCGGAGCTCCCTCCAGCCTCACCTGCCTCTCTGGATGAGGCGAATCTCTGTCTCACCTAGCCTCCCCGTGCAGACTGTGTCCTCTGCCTCCTGTTGCTAGTACATTTCGATTAGAGAGTAATGATGCTGAATTGTTCCAGTCATGGTGCTGTGTAAGTATCTAACTGGAATGCTGTTGCCATATGCATCTGCGTTGTATCCGTCAGGACTCTTCGTGCTGAGAGCTCATAGCAAGCTCACAGTCAAATTGGTTCAGATATTCATGAGGTCAGGCGAGGAACTGCCTGGAAAGTTTAACGTCTAAATAAATCATACACTTAACGAAGGCTTACTTCTTAAGGAGAGGCTGGAGCTGTTTCAGATCATCAGAGTTTTTGATATATATATATTTTTAAAACTGTTTCTCCAATTCCTTCAATCCATCTTAAAGTTCAGAGGGAGACGTAGAAAGAAGGAGGTTGTGATCAAAATTCATGGAAGTATCTGAAGTTTGGAGCTGAAAGGTGTCACAAGTGTCAGCTTTTCAGTGGCAGAGAGAGTAATCCAGTTCTGAGAATCTCTGAGTGCTTCAAGCCCAGGGAATGTGACTTCCTTTAAGCCCACCACTGAAGTTGAACGTTGTTCTTTTCCCATGTTATAGGCTAGTCAAGAACCTTATTACGCAGAGGACAGGCCTGGTGCCCTCCGCAATACTACAGTCAACTGCAGGAAGACATGACACTTACAGTAACACGGGTACTTCCCACTAACCCTGCGTCCATTGCAAGCAAGCACTTACACTGAATTGCCTTAACTCCGAGAGGGGTCGGGAGAGGGTTCACTTTGGGAACAGGGTACATCGGCTCGCGCCACTATGTTCGGAAGCATCAAGGGGAATAAAACCGAGCATGATGTCATCCACTGTGGCATGATCCCTCTCCATTTCCACTCTCCCAGCTTGGCCCTGTCATGTTCACATCTCGCACTTGTGTGGTTTGCCTTGATGCATTTTGTTTGTAATGGCAAGTGCTTTGTTAGTCATAGGCCCCTCATCTGCAAAACAAGGCCGTTAATGTCTAATGGGGGCAGTACCGGCTGAGGCTTATGCTTGGGGCATGTGCATAATTTTGCTTCAAGCTTCTCAATGAGTGTACTGTACACTTGCAAGCAGCACAACTCCTTTGTGGTTTGAAAAGCAGGTTTGATAACTCATTCTGTTTACAAGCATTAAGAAAATATGCGATGATCTCACTCTTAATCTGTGTTTTAATGCCCTAGTTATCGTTTTTATTTTTATTTGTTGTGCCATAGCGGTATTTATGTTTGATAAACTGCGCTCTTGCATACATAGTGCTAGTGCCCTAATTTACAGTATTAGTATGAGTGTTTTTCTACGACAAAAAAAGAGGAGTTAACAGACTACATTGAATTTTTATCTCGATATAAAAAGTAAAATGATGGTGTAGCTATCATGAGATGCTAATCTTGCAGTAATATGATCTTGGGACTCCCTTTGTTTGGTCGTAGAGTGTGTCCTAGCCATTGTCCCCGGCTATTTTTGTCCTGCTTGTCTGAATCTTTAAACTCCCCATTCCTCACTCCCCTGTCGCTTGGCACTCATTCGCTTCAAACAGCTGTGTTGTCCGAGTTTGGAATGTCTGTAGCTGACCCTCCCCTCTCCTTCTGCTCTCCCTTCTCTCTCTCTCTCTCTCTCTCTCTCTCTCTTTCTCACACACAGACATCTTCAGTGACTTGTGCACCGCGGCACTCACCGACACGGAGGAGAACGAGGACGACGCCGGGGGTGACGTGGCTTCAGCAAACCGACGGAATTGCATCTAAGACTGTCAATTCCACCGCCTTGCTTCAGTGCCATGTATTTCAGTGAATGCTGACGGACGTGTGCCTATGTGAAAAGGAAAAACAAAAAAAGCACAAAATATCTCACACCTTCATGTCGGCAATGAATGTCCCATCGTTGTGTATGGGCAACCTCTTTTTGCTGCTGCAGTATGGCCAACCATGTTGAATGAAGTGAGTGAAAGAAGGGGGAAATAAGGTAGTGAACTGCTCCCTCTGGTCTCAGTAGCCCTACTTCAGCTGCCAATGTCAAGCAACAAATTGCATGCCCAGTCAGCCAAGACCCCCCAGGAGAATCTCAAGCCCTTGTAAGCTGGTGCTCAATGCTTTCATTACCAAACTTCACTGTGCCTTGGTGGGGGCGTATTGTAGCCTGCCCTCCTTTGGCTCAAACTGCTCAACAGGTTTTGAGGAGGAATCACTTCAGTGACAATATGGACTACAAAATACCACAGTGAAACAAGGACTGCATACAGTGTGTCACAAGCTTGACACACTGTGAAAGGTCTGTACACACACACAGGTTTCGTTGTGGCATGACTGAGAGAACATTTATCAACTGTACTGTCCTGCTGAACTTTTTCACCTGTAAACTAGTGTCTGCTTCTATAAACAGCACTTCCCGACTGAGATGTGTGTAATGTACCTGTATATTTGTATACACTCTTTCTAATACTAAGCAGCTAAGCTAGTGTTTTCTGACTTTATCTCAATGCAAAAGTGTCAAGTGGTATATACTGTATGTAATGGTTTTAAAGATTATCAGCTTATATCTTTTATGAAAGCATCCATCTCAAATACTTTTACAGGCTAGCTGTAGAGGTCAGAATCATGACACTTTAAATAAAATATCAGACAATATTTACTACAATAGCTCAGTATTTTAATAACTGACCATCAGATATATTCCAATAGTACTGTAGGGACTTTTTGGCAGTACTATTTTGTTACAGTGTTGCATACCTGAATGTTTCAATGTAAGTTTGTATATTATGTCAATAGTTTTACCGTTGAATTCCATTTATTTTTAGTTATTTACATTGATGCCATACTATATAGATGAATGGTATCTAAATTGTCAAGCAAAAAAGCATTCCATTTATTTACACAATACAATTAAGTGGCACTATTCATTTCAAATACCTGTCAAATAACTCTAAGGAATATATGTGTACAAATAAAAAGATCTTTTTAAAATTTCTTGTCATAATTAAGTGATATGATACAATTCCATAGCAGGCCTTTGAAGCCCTCTCAAGCTGAGTATCACATTGGATATTTGAATTCTTGCTGAAAACTCAGATGATTGTAAACAAATGCCTTGTATTTAAATTGATTGTTACTATTTAAAACAACAGAAAAAGGGTTTATCTGACTAATTTGTTTTGAACATTGTCAATGGAATGTATTAATGAAGTGTTAATTACCTGTCTGTACATTTGTAAGCATATGAGAAATACATGGATTATAAGAGCTAGTTGGGACTTTTTTTTCTTCCTCAGTGACCACATTGCACTGTAGAGAGTGGTAAGAGTAACCATTAAAAATTGAAAGGAGCCAATCAGCCCATATTGCTTTGAGGCTGCCAAGTGCAGTCGGTAGGTATAACAACATCCACATTTGGTGTAATGTAGAATTTAAAGGTGAATTTAAAGACTTAGCCTAGAACTCTAGACATACTCTAGCAGTAGCAAATTGTATACATTTTATGTGATAATCTGGCTTGTCAGGCTAGCAGATGCAGGCTTTAGGAACTAAATTTCCTACAGCATTTACTAATGCTGGCTGCCTTTTCGCTGTTTGGTCTAGGTTACATCAAATTCTATCGTTCTCATACCTACCAACAGCTCTCAGAAACGTGAAACAACAAGGCTCCTAAAAATTGCTTTAATATAAAGGTGCAACCATTCCGCAACTGCAAGGCATTGCTCAAACTCTGCTTGTGTGTGAATGGGGTCTAACTTTACAGTCCATCACAGCAAGTATGATTTAATGTTTGAACGTTCACTTAACACTTCTCTATTGCTTCTACATAAAATGACTGATTAATCAAGATTAAAATAACACTAGCCTGTCTTCATACCACCGTTAGTCATGGTTTTCACTATAAAAAGGATATCTGATGTAGAGCTATTTACTCACAATTTGAATGCCAGATTTGTTGTTCTCCATATTGGGACACTTTTAGTCTCCCAAGAGACGGGCATGAACTTGTGGGAAACGACAACTTATTTTCCCCTACCAAATTTGGAAGCTTTTCTCCAGGACTCAAGTAAACAAGCCCTGACATTTGGGAGTATGAACCACTCTTGAAAGGATTTTTTTGCCACATGAAAATTTAGTCCACAACAGTCAATCAGCCTGAGTGAGTAAGGACATAGGTGTGTGCTTTCCGCGGAATCGCAGAGGGGGAAAAGTGAGGTGAAGTAGGCTTCACTGAGCTTTATTCTACTGAGAGTGCCTTTCAAGCTCCAAAGGGGAGGGAGGGGGAGCAGAGCTTTCACAAAGAACTGGGGAAGATGTGACGGGCATACAGAAGCATTGGAGTTTAAAAAAAAAAAAAAAAAAACACAGTGACGCTCAGCACTTTGTCCTTCAGACTCCACGCAGGTTCTTGGGGATCTCTAAAGGCACCCACTGCAGAAACTCAAGGTGCATGCGCAGAATGTCTAAATGCTTGTCCCTGAATCACAGTTCCAGAGATGGCACCCAGGGAACCCTGGGCAGAACAAAGCTGTTAGACTTCAGAGGGAGACTCTTGATTGAAAAGGTTATATTGTTGTATTCATAAAAACAATGAGCAAGAGACAAAGTGCTTCCATCTATCTGAGGCTTGTTCTACAATTTTCTATTAGCCTACAATAAGTCCAAGGACAATTAGTCAGTTTCATTTTATTTCACATAAACAGTAATTATAGTTGTTCAAAGAAAACAATAAAACTACCTTTGAAACTGAATATTGACCTCAAAGGAATACCAAAGCTGTTCAGAAATCCAGAAATACTGAACATTTTTCTCCATTGCACACACAGGGCAACATCAGACATCATCTGAGCAAAGTGCATTATAGTTTGAATCGAAAGACCAATCAGAGGCGCTAACGTCGTACTTCCGCCAAGCTCTCGAACTTCGACCAATCTGCTTGCTGCCCCTCTGTTTGTCTCACGATTTGAATTCTCATTGAAAGTTTAGTAGTTTGGGAGTGTACTGTTGCTAATATGGAATTTAATGTTACAGTTGAATAATTTTAATTTGAGAATAGATATGGCGAGTCTTCAACCATTTCGGCGCACTTAGGTCGACTGTCAGTGAAACCTTGCTCTGACACTTTCCTAACGTTGGGAAAACTTGCATCTGACGTTCAAGTCATTTTGCTAATGTTAACTAGCTGCTAACATAACACTGGTTAGCTCTTAGCCAACGAGCTTGCTAACAGGCTGCTCTAGTTTGGTTACCGTTGAAGCTGGTCTTCCAGCCAGCTTACTAACAATTACTTTTACATTTGTGAAGAGACAAAAGCGCTCACTCAGGATATTTTTCAGATTAGGTAAGTGTGAATTTCTGATAATAATTGTTGGCAATGCTGCCTGTTTATGCCCCTGTTCTCTGCCCCAGTGCTAACTTGGTGCAAGCGAGTAATCCACCTAATTTTTAGTGTGAACGTTCATAACGTTAATGAGATGGCTAATCTTCGTTTACGTAAGTGGCTTAATTTAAATCAATAGTTTGCTGTTTTGTCTCAACTGGTGATCAACATATAACAAAAAAAGTCTGACTGTAGCTTAGGTAACGTTAGAGACGTTAATACAATTGATGTTTTACCGATAACGTTAGTCCAGTTTAGATATTAGCCAAGTTGACCCAACGTTAATGTTGCAAATTTCAATTCCTAACGTTAGCTGACAGCGGCCTATTTGTGTGACAAGATAATGTTCACTGCTTGTTTCTATCTCTCAGGTTAACGTTACGTTTGTTATTGCTAGTTCAAGCAAATTTGCTCTCGTATGTAACGTTAACCTTTAGAAGATGTTCCCCCCCTTCATTTACAAGCTTGGGTGATGGTGTTAAATTACTGTCGTGGTAACACGTTGAGAGAAAAGTTGGCCTATTTGGGCAAAGCTGATGTATTTTGTAATCTTGCAGGCTTTGCCTACAAAATGGCGAACGACAGTAGTATAATAACGTTAGTCGTTCAACTTATTTTAATTAAGTAAACGTAAGCCCTTGTTTGCTGTCCAGTTCACATCCTTTTTTTAAACACACAAAACTTGCCTCCATATCGCACAGAAAGGTAAAGTTAGTTTTCCATGATATCCACTTGCCATTTGTGCATTATTTCTCTGAAAATTCTTTCACCTCTTTGTTGCCACTAAATTTTTACTTCTTTGACAGGATTGGGTCACCACCCCTTGTCACACTGCCATGGCTGACTGCAGCACAGTCACTGTAGGGACCGCCCGTAGCCTGCTGGTTGACTTCTCTGTGAATGACTCCAGAATGGCAGAAACCTCCAAGGACCACACTTTCCTGGGCCTGACACCAGACGATATGGATGGTAAATGTTGCAACAATTAAGGCCAGAAAGTTGCCCTGTCCATTAATAATGGCGTTGGCCACTGTTACTCCATGCACTAGTTTGAGATTGTTTTTGAATCTCATTATAACTTGTTCATCTCTCTCTCTCTCTCTCTCCAGACATGTTGCCTCAAGTGGAGACCAGGGTGGTTTTAGTGGGAGAGGCTGGCAACAATCCAGCATTGGTGAAAGCACTTCAGGTGAATAACATTATTGATCTCCTCTTATGTATATCACTGTTTGGTAGGTGGCATTTTGAAGCCAGGACTCGAAGGTTGCTTTCTCCAACCTCTCTAGTAGTTCTGTGGAACGACCTATGATGACTGCCGAATACTTACAAAAAATACAGAATTTCACCAAATATCAATATCTGCAGATGTTGTCAATATGTTGAAAAGTGCCACCAAACAAGTGTGAAAGACAAATCTGAGTAGTTTTGTTGCATGGCGAAGCTTTCTTTTTGTGGTCAGAACATGCTTAAAATGCTTCAGATACCATCACAAGGTAAATGTTGTTGCTGCAAGATGACTCTACAGCAAACTTGGTGACTGTCTAGTGCACTATGTGGAAAGTAGGCCTAGACTTTTGCTCACTGAAAGCTTATAAGTGGCACGTTAGGATTGCAGAACCTAGTGTCAGGCTTTTCCAGTCAGTGGTGGTATTCTGCCAAATGCTTTCACAGAGAGGCCTAAAATCCTCTCTTTGCGTAGACATAAGGGGATTTGATTTGTTTGCTCCTCGCTCTTCATTGGATGTGTTTACAGAATGCAGACACATTTTCCTGTTTTCACAATTGTAGCAGTTTTACTTTGTCTTCCCTCCCCTGTCTCTCCTTTGTGTTTGAGTCTGAGGGTCTCTGGAGAGTTGGAGTTGCGAGGGTGGGAAGTGAGAGACAGAAAAACTCAGAGAGAAATAAGACAGAGAATTTTAGTCTTTGGCTTCTCATCACCTGCTGTTACATGTACCTGAGAGAAGTGCTGCAGCCCTCGGGGCCACAACAATAGCTCATTGATGCTTTGGTGTGTGTGTGTGTGTGTGAGAGAGAGAGAGAGAGAGAGAGAGAGAGTGTGTGTGTGTGTGTGTGTGTGTGTGTGTGTGTGTGTGTGTGTGAGAGAGAGAGAGAGAGAGAGAGAGAGAGAGAGAGAGAGAGTGTCTGTCTGTCTGTCTGTCTGCGTTTCCTGTGAATGCAGAGTATGTGGTTGGTATGTGTGGCGGCATACTTTTATGTCTCTTGCTGTCATGAACAACGGCAGTGTAGCCGGTGAAGAAACTCCTTGGAGTAAAGTCAGTATTTGCTGTATAAAATGTGCAAAGTGCTTGTCAGATGTACCTCTTCACTAAAGCAAGCTATTAGCAAAAACATGCAGGCCCGTCCTCCCACACAGTGTCATGTTCGAGACTAGCTCCCTTTTACACACACACACACACACACACACAAAGACCTCCAGTTAAGCATACCTCACTGCTTTTAATAACATTCTTAATTTACCAAGGCCCTCACTCTAGACAGGCTTTTTTTTTTTTTGTTTGTTTTTTTTTGGATGAATTCACCTAGAACTCTTGCAGACATCTTCACCTCATTGACCTTGTCCGATCATGTCCTTTGGGTCTGCCTATTTTACGTTGGCAGAATTGACGTCAATGCTTCATTTTTACAGGCCATCAAAATAATGGAAGTCCCGGTGGTAAAGATTAAGGAAGGTGTGGCGGGCTCAGAGGCGGGCGAGAAATTGATAAAATCTATTGTAAATATGGTATGTCTCGGGATGGGATGGGATGGCTGCTCACTGTACTGCATGCTGAACATCACCTTTCCTCTTTTAATTGGCACCAGAGGGCTGGTGGGGTGGGTGCTCTCATCACTAAGTGTCAGTGTGTCCTGTTAACACCTGGTGGATGAAACTAAATGTTCTAACAAATCTGACCCAACGTGTTTCCCTTTGTGTGTGTCTATATCACTTCTGTTCTGGGGATTAATCGGGGATTAACAACGATAATCTGTGAGACCAGGGGATGAGGGTGTTTGAGAAATGATTTATGATAAATGATTTGAATACTTTTGGAGATGCTGATGCCTTCATGTTTTAGTAGAACAGATGTTAGGTGTTGCCACAAAGTGGCTCCTCGTTGTTTAGCTTGCTCA
This sequence comes from Sardinella longiceps, assembly GCA_027497455.2. NCBI lineage: Eukaryota > Metazoa > Chordata > Actinopteri > Clupeiformes > Clupeidae > Sardinella > Sardinella longiceps. Next base: position 3,947,668 of record JAODXP020000022.1, on the reverse strand, counting down.
CACGCCTCAGCATTGCAGAATGCAGAGAGCCTCACTGGCTTGTCATTTTGTTAACCACTTGTTTTGTTTCCACTTGACTTCACACAAGATCCCTCTTGCCGCACAGCAGCTTTCTATGTCTCACACGCCCTTACGTTAAATAACATAGCCATCTACACTAAATCCGTGTTTTCATTGAATTTTTTTTTTTTTAATAAAAAACCTTCACAGGACATCAACAAGCCATGCATCAAGACCGACAACGTGAAGGAGTTTGGCGACGGAGAAAACACAGAGTTTGAGTCGGTGTTCGTGCTGACTGACTTCAAGTCTCCAGACTACGACTATCTGTACAAACATGACAACCGCATCGTGGGCCCCCCCGTGGTGCTGCACTGTGCAGCCAGGGAAGAGGTAAGAGACTCCCAACCCCTCCGCTGTCTCCCTGTCTGAGCACCCACTCCTCTCTGGATGTGCTCCGGGCCAGGAAGTTTAGGCAGAGGTTAGAGATGCGGCGCAGTGTTTAGCATCCACCTACAGTGAGGGCGGGAAGTTGAAGGAAAGAAAAACATCAGCAGCCGCAGGGGGAAGTTTGGTGTCTGAAGTGAAATTGATTCTTAAGCTGCTTCTTGATGACTGGCTGTGAGAATAGAACATCACTGTTATCAGTGTCTGCAAAGGAGCACCTGCTTGCCTTCCCAGCTCACTGCTTAGAGCAGGAGAGACAGGGGACATGACAGCCGCAGCAGATCGCCACAATATCTCATCAGGCTACAGATACACAGCAATGCATCATGGCCATCAAGTGAACAATGACCATGTCTACTACCAAAGCTTAAAGGAAAAATCCAGTCAATCACCCCATATCCCTGTTCTTTGAGGCTGCCGAGTGTTATTGATAGGTATCAGAACCGTGGCATTAGGTACAATATTGACTGAATTATGCGAGCTTGCAGCTAACGCTAACCAATGCAGGTATATGAAAACGATACTTTCATGCAGTCATCAGTTAGAGTTGGCTGCCGGTTTGCCATTTGGTCTGTATTGCGCGGGATTTGGTCATTCTCATACCTATCAACAGCACAGGTTGATTCACTTATTCCTTTAACAGATGAAGTCTATATAACTCTCAGAATGATGAAATAGTAGACAGATTAAAAGTGTCTGGTGTGTGTGCGTGTGTGTCTGAGGAAGGACTGTTTAGTCCGAAACGTTACACAAAGTAAAATGGTAAAAATGGGAGCTCCGGTGTGCATATTACTTTGTTTTTTACAATGATACTTTTCTTTGGTACTGCACCCAACAAAAATTTGGATGTGCGTGAGGACTACATATTTTACTGTGCGTGTGTGTCTGCCTCCTCTAGCCCATTCCCTTCTCCTGCCGGCCGCTCTACTCCACCACTATGCTCAACCTGTCCTTGTGTTTCACTGGCTTCCGCAAGAAAGAGGAGGTGGTGAGTATTAAATCCTCAATGCACTTCCTAGGCCGTGTCTCAAAGCGTGCACTTGAACATTGCATTGCGTTAAAAGTGACTGTCCTTAGCAGAGCTGCTCTTTCCCATGTTTTATCAGTCCTATTTTCCTGCAGGTCAACCTCGTCAGTCTTGTTCACCACATGGGAGGCACCATCCGTAAAGACTTCAGCGCCAAAGTCACTCACCTTGTAGCACACTCAACCCATGGAGAAAAATACAGGGTAAGAGCCCTTGTACCTCTCTCTCTCTCTCTCTCTGCTCTCTCGTCTCTCTCTCTCTCTCTCTCTCTCTCTCTCTCTCTCTCTCTCTCTCTCTGTGTGTGTGTGCGCGCAGATGTGTGTTTGTCTGTTTTCTTGAGTTGACTGGAGTGAAGGTGGTTGCTGCCTCTTTGCATTCCCTCCCTTTGACAAGAGGATTCTGAGTGCTGTTAAGTGCTGCCATGATAGCCCAGCAAATGGATTGAAATCGGGGTTCGGCTGCCTAGCCTCTTCACTCTTTGGTGTGTGACTGTGTATGAGTATGAGAGTGAGAGAGTGTACGTATGGTGTTCGTCTTATCTATTTTCTTACAAAAAAAAAGAGACTTGACTGAACTGTCTGTGTCTGTGTGTGCGCTGTGTTGGCCCGCCGTTACCTGAGAGTTTTCACGCCATGCCGGCAAATTGTCTATGTTGATCCTCCCAAGTTTGCCCCACTTCTAAGTTAGTTGCTGCTTATTTTTCAAAGCTGCAAATGCAGCTCTCTCCTCTCTCTTCCTGCTCCCCAGCCAGTCTGCTCCGAAGGTGTGAGGGCTGGGTTGAGATAGATGGTCGCGGAGAGGAAGCTCCTCCATATGCATAGTTTACCACCACGCATTGCAAGGCATATAGTTGACAACGAATCTGTTTCTCGCTGCTCGAGTGGGTGAGAGAAGTATAATTTAAATAAGCTCGTGAAGAAACGGCAACAGTAATATCTGATGCTGCACTTTACAATGCCAGCGTGCGTTGTCAGGTATCTAACATTTACGACAGCCCACACATACCTCAGAGTGGTGTTCTTGAAGAGTCTTACTTCTCGTCTCCATCACTTTTCTGTAGTGTCTCTTCTCTACTTTTTTTTTTTTTTTTTTTCCAAGGGAATTCATGGCAGCAGATGGAGTCTTAGGCTGGCTGAATATGCCATTTGAAAGTTGCTCTCATTAAAAGTATAGCTGCTCATCGGCTCCCTCCCCCACACCACATCTGCTGAATGGAGCTGAATCATGCAACAGGACTCTCCTGATTCATAATAGATAATAAGGCTCCTGATGCCTAACGTCCTTGTCTGTCTCAGTTCAGTCTCAGTCTGTCCCCCCAGTCACTTCCATTCTTTCCATGGCTGAGTCTGAATGCACTTGTTCTCTCCTCCCCTCCTCTCCTCTCCTCTCCCTCCTTCCCTTTGTGCTCTTGCTGTCTGTCTGTCTGTTGCTGCAGCTGGCCGTGTGCATGGGCACCCCCATCCTCACCCCAGATTGGATCCTCAAGGCCTGGGAGCGCAGAGACGACACGTAAGCGACTGGCACACACATACATAAATGCACTCACATCAACACACCAAGCCACCTTTGACCAACCACACTGCTTGTGTGTGATGGCTCATATTTGTATGGTTTTCACATCTCAGCAGAGTTCTCTATTATTTTTTTTGTGTGTTCTTAAGAAGGTGAAACTGAAATTTGCAAACATCTAGCTAGTTTACTGGTGCTTCACATGGACTTCTCTTTATTCACTGGCTCTACATCCATGAATGACACTTAAGAATACCAATATACTGTACATTTATGCTCTTGAGCAGCCCTTCGCAGGGCAGTCAATTGCATGTCTGTGGGCCCGCTACGCGCTATACTCCAGAGCCATCATGCCTCGTTCATGTACCTCTCAGCGTCATGATTGTCGTCTTCTTTCTCCCCTAGTAATTTCCATGCTGGAGATGAGAGTTTTCGGACAGAATTCAAGGTGCCTCCATTCCAGGACTGTGTGCTCAGCTTCCTGGGATTCACAGAAGAGGACAAAGCCAACATGGAGGAGAGGACACTTAAACATGGTACTTACAGACCCCACCAATGATATGACTCGCGTGTCCTTCACTAGAAGGATTTCCTGAAATCGTGCCATTGTAGAAGTAGAATGTTTTGTGAATAATATAAGGATGGCCTTGTTCAATCTGAAATTGAATTGAATTGGCCTATTGGACAGATAAGCACAGCTGTTGCTCTTAGTAACCACTGCACACTGTACTTGTGGTGTATGAATCATGAAATGTAGGATAGAAATCTTTACCTGGCCTTAGTAGTTATTATATGATGCAAGGACAGCAATGTAGCATTATTATTATTATTTTGTTGTTTTTATCTTCTGTATTTCTTGTTCTCACCCTCTCTCTTTCCCTTTCTCCCTCTCTATCCTTCCCCCCACTCGTGTGTCCCCAGGTGGCCACTACCTGGAGGTTGGGAACGAGAGGTGCACTCACATGGTGGTGGAGGAGAACACCATAAAGGAGCTGCCCTTCCCTCCATCCAAAAGGCTTTATGTGGTCAAACAGGAGGTAAGTAAGTAAGGCAGCATCACTCTGCCAGGGGCCTGCCTGCTAAGCGCCTCAGAATGGAAGTGTGAAAGCGGCTCTTCTCTACCTGTTTTCTCCTTCCGTACCTCACACAGTGCTTGTTGTTGTGTTCTGAGAAATGAGGTCCACTGCCTTTCTACTTCCTCCCACACTTTGGTGGAAAATGTCAAGTGGCCTCTGATTTTTATTATTCCACTCAGGATTGGGATGCCATGTCCAGCATTACTCCACTCTCTCCACTGATCAATAATGTGCGCTCTGCAGACATTCCCAAGAAGGGTCCACCCAATTATTGACCGTCTCTGTGTCTTTTTTTTTTTTCTTTTTCTCCCCCTGCAGTGGTTTTGGGGGAGTATCCAGATGGATGCCAGAGCAGGAGAGTCCATGTACTCCTATGAGAAGGTATTTGAGAGGAAACGAAATACATCTATTTGTGTGATGCACTGGCTGAAAACATTGCCTTGTTAATGTTTCTGGTCCTCTGCCTTTCTGGTTCTCTGCCTGTTTTACCTTTTATTTTTTTAACCGTTGGCCTGTTTTGCCTTGCTCCTCCTTGTGTTTGGCAGGTGGAGAGCCCAGCCATGAAGAAGACGGGCTCGCTGCTCTCCCTCAACACCCCCAACAGCAACCGCAAGCGCCGGCGGCACATCTTGGCCCAGCTCGCCAAGGAGACGGAGATCTCGCCCTTCCCGCCGCTCAAGCGGCCCTCGGCTGAGCACTCGCTCTCCATGGGCTCCCTGCTGGACATCTCCAACACCCCCGAGACCTGCAAGGCCCTAGGAGGTGAGCGCTGACAGAAGTGGGGGGCACGAGGTGCCATGGGTGGAGACGCCCTCCCCTTGGCTATCATGTCATTAACATCAGGTCCTAACTCCCCTGTCTGTCCATCTTCTCAGTGCTGACTTTACTGAGATCAGTAGGAGGGGCAGGAAGGGTGTAGGAAAGCATGTCTAGTCAATAAGGGGTGAGTTTCTACACTGCGTCATTGCTAACCTCTGATGCAGCCATAGCTCTGCTCTTAGGTGAAGTAGTAGAACAGCCCTCAGGCAAAGAAAGTTAGCAGTGACTCTAGCCACCATCCCTGAACATTTGCAGTTAAATTCATTCACAGTGACACTGAGCATTTACCACAGGACTGTAGTGACGGTCATAGAATAAAGAGTATATTATAGACACAAACCTTAAGGCAGTGTCACAGTGAAGAATAGTTTGCAGTTAAGATCACTCGCAGTGTCTCTGTCTGACCATATAGAACAGATTGGGTCTTTTCCAAAATGATGAAAGAGATGGTTTTAGTTATAGAGTAAGGAAAATCCTAGTCAGTCTTTGAGAGTGTTGCCGGTGCGATGAAGCCGCTGCCTGCACTCTTGTCCATTCCAGAGTGCAGAGTAGAGAGCAGGTGCAGGCCAGGGAGGAGTGAGCCGCACCCTCAGCCGAGGAAGAGGAGGAGCAGCGGCGGCAGGGCTAGGAGACAGACAGACAGGAGACAGACAAACTGCTGGGCGGCCTTCCAGCGGACCAGCACCCCCCAGAGGCTGGAGCCAGTGGTCCCCGGCTCCCCCGAGCCTACCCCGGCAGCCGGCCATACGGAGCCTCTGCCCAGCCCGCCTCACGGATGGGTGGGAGTCAGCGGCGACTGGCAGGCAGCACCAGGTAGCACAGGGGCATGTCATTCAGGGCCAGCAGGGAAGGGGCTTACAAGAGCTGTATGAATATACGCAGCATTATGAGGAAGAGGTGGGGGGGGGATCAGTGTGCTTCTCCTAGTGAAGAGAGGCAGTTTGCCCTCCCTGATTTTTTTTTTTTTTTTTTTTCCCCTCAACCTCTCCTCGCACTTCGTTCAAATGAAATGGATTTATGTTATTGCAGTGTAAGGGCGACACTTGGATATATAGGCTTTTGGCAGCGGGCGGCAGAAATGTGTGTGTGTATAGACTGTATAAGCACATCAAAAGTGACTTGTGTCAAAAGTGAGTCGCGCCTGCTTCCTAATACCACTCTGTGACACTTATGTCAACATGACAGATTATTGTGCAGTATTAGACATTGTGTTCTTTTTGATCCCCGTGAAGAAGAGTAAAAAGCTCCCCCACTGCTGCTGTCTTATCCTGTGAGTTGTGTATGCGCGGCTGGCAGGCATAGCAGGCAGGCAGGAAGCGAGCGAGGGAGTGAGCAAGCAAGCGCAGCCAGGCTGGCGTGAGAGTTGGCAGTGCACCCTTGCCCGTTATCTCCATAGTCACCTCGGCGACGCATGTCCATCGATCTGTTTCAGAGATGGCTAAGCCGTCGAAGAGCTCCACGCCCGCCCTGCCCAAGCAGTCTGCCAGGTGGCAGGTGTCCAAGGAGCTGTACCAGACAGAGAGCAACTACGTGGGCATCTTGGATACAGTGCTCCAGGTTTGTGTCTCTCCCGGTGTGTCTGACAGACAAATACACACACACACACACACACACACACACACACACACACACACACACACACAGGGGGGTGAGGTAGCGCCTCGGTTGCTGCCTGGCTCCTTATCATGTGGGCCCAGTGCTCAGGAGCGGTGGGCTAGAAAATAAATGAAATTTCTGAGTAAGGAGTTTTTTTGCTCAGTGAGATCCAGTGTCACATCCCTCCCCTCTTTCCCCCTATCCTGCCCAACCACCTGAGGCCACTGCTGCAAGCCTCTCCCTGGGGAGGTGGCATTACTGGTGGCCTTCTCTGCTTGTGGACACTGTTGGTCCGCTAGGGGTTAAAACTGATCATGGCAACTATTTGACCAGTCTCTCTGGGAATATTCCTGAGTATTCGCTCATTTCAAATGATTGGGTTTTTTTCCCCCTTCAATTGACAATTTGACCTGCTCATCCAGTCACAACACATGGAACCTTATATGTGGTTGCCAGACCAGATTGCTCAAATAGTTACGGAGTGTCTCTTTCGAAATCAGTGCTGGTGGTGGAAAAATATAAGGGACACAAGTGTGTCTTTTGGCACATGTCGTTTGCATTCACATTCCAACTATAATCCTTTGGAGCAATCGCAACTAATTTAATTTAGCTTCGATATGCCGTCTGGAGTTTGAGCCTGTTCCACATCCTCATCCACCTGTCCCGAGCATTAAATGAAGTAACATTCAGCAGATGAGTTTGATGTAATATCCCATTTCCTTGTCCAGCCAGTGTAGGATGTAGCCGTAAAGGAGCAGTTAGCCCTTCCCTGGCGCTCTCCTGTAATTGGCATCGAGGCCGAATTACCTGCGGGGAAGACGGGGGGGGCGGGGGCTATGTGCACTGGGGGCCTCGTAAAGACTGGCGGAACACGTGGGAGGACCCTCCAACTCCACTCCTTTTATAGGAGCCATTAGAGAAGGAATTAGTTGGGAAAAGAGCACAAGGAAATTTAAAGCACGTATTTCCTGCATGAAATTGTTCGCCGGATATTTACGGCAACTGTTTCGGACACGGACACACACACACACACACACACACAAAAGAAAACATTATTAATTTACACAAGCTATACATGTAGTGTCGGCCTCAAGAAAATCTCTAAACACACAAACGCATAGAGAGAGCAGCCATTCCATTGTAACTGTTGTTGCTTTTTGGTCACTCTGCTTGGTCCCCTCCTTTCCCAGCTCTTCAAGCACCCACTGGAGAGCGAGGGTCAAGTGGGAGGCCCCATCCTGGCGCAAGAGGAGATGAAGACCATCTTTGGCAGCATCCCAGACATCTATGATGTGCACACCAGGATAAAGGTGTGTAGCATATCTATCTACAGACTGTGCCTGGCCAGTCGAACGCTATTTGTCTCATGTTTCTTATGGAGTCTTTTTGGATCTGTATTTATGTTCGCTGCCTTGTGTGACAGGCGGACCTGGAGGAGCTGGTGATGAACTGGTCAGAGGACAAGAGCGTTGGGGATATCATCCTCAAATATGTGAGTGCCAGCTTTTGGATGGTTGTAGCAATCAGTTTCTTTATTTTCTCTGGATCACGGCCATCAAGGAAAGTGTTTTTTTGTATTTGTGTGTAAAAAGAAATAAAATAATAATCTTTTGTCTTTTTCCATACAGTCGAAAGAACTTGTGAAGGCCTATCCACCATTTGTCAACTTCTTTGAGATGAGCAAGGAGACCATTGTGCGGTGTGAGAAGCAGAAACCCCGTTTCCATGCTTTCCTCAAGGTAGGGGGGAGGACGGTTCATTAATCTGTGTGCAAGACTCTCTCTATCTCTCTCTCTCTCTCTCTCTCTCTCTCTCTCTCTCTCTCTCTCTCTCTCTCTCTCTCTCTCTCTCTCTCTCTCTCTCTCTCTCTCTCTCTCTCTCTCTCTCTCTCTCTCTCTCTCTCTCTCTCTCTCTCTCTCTCTCTCTCTGACTGTCTGAAACTATGTCTGAGTCCTTAAAAGAGTTTCTCAGAGACTATGAACAATTCATGCTGGTTTTATTTGAGAACCGGATGTGTGTGTTTAGACTGTGTGTGTGTGTGTGTCTCCATCTGTCAAAGTGTACTTTTTTGTGTGTATGTGTCAGTGGCAGACTCTTTGAAGACTCTCTGTGTGTGTCTCTGAGCTCTGAAATGTTTGTGCTTTGAGTTAAAGGCCCTCTCATGCCAGTCGTCTGCCGGGCTTTATATATCTGCCCCCCTCCCGACTCTTCCCGCAGATCAATCAGGCCAAGCCGGAATGTGGGCGTCAGACGCTGGTGGAGCTGCTGATTCGGCCCGTGCAGAGGCTGCCCAGTGTGGCTCTCCTCCTCAACGGTAAGCCCTCTGCCACACTGACTCATGTGCCCACACGCAACACTCATTTTAACTTGCTCAGACAGACAGACACACACACACTTATTTACTCACATTTGCACACACACTCAATCAGACATTCACTGATATTCACGCACTCACCTTCACGCTTCCCCCACATATGAGTGCGTGTGTGCATATTTGCATGCATGACAGATGCTGTTGAGTTTTGTCTGGTCCAGAGAAGTCCAACTGGGCTCAGTAGGAATGCAGGCCCCCTTGGCGCATGCATGTAAATGAACACGCATGCTCACACTCATTTACACGGCTGTGTGCTCGCACTCAGCTCCTGCCACACACACACACACACACACAAACACACTCCCATACCAGGCCTGTCTCTCCAGGATCACCAGTCCCCATTATGAGCGCTGTCAGGGGCACTCTCTGATTGCCATGCTGAAAGACAATCTCACACAGCCTCCAGTACAATCTGATTCGTCGCGAGCAGTTTCATTGTTTGGATGCGAGTTTGCATCACCAAAGCTGTTGTAATGCTCTGTGAATAATGGATATGCTGCCATCTTTCTGTTGGTTTTTCAGGCAGCGAGTGTGTGTGTGTGTGTGTGTGTGTGTGTGTGTGAGAGTGTGAGACCCACTGCTCATGAAGGAACTTTTCACACCTCTCTTCCTCTCTGTTTCTCCTTTAGACATAAAGAAGCACACATCTGAGGATAACCCGGACAAAATCACTTTGGAGAAGGCCATAGAGTCGCTGAAGGAAGTCATGACGTAAGTTTAATGGACTTGGTAAACTTTTTGCCTCCTATTCCTTCAGCTTCCTTTTTTTCCCCCTTCTCCTCCGTCTAGCCTAAATGTTCAGCCCATTAATCATGTTCAGCGGGGTTAAGATTGGAGGACAACGCCTGCTTAATTAGGTAGTGCACCTGTGGTGGCACATTAGACTGGGGTGTTTTAAAATGCATCGTGTTAACTGAAAGTCAGAGGCCAAGCGTCTTTGTTTTTTAAGGATGCCTTGTTGTAGCCCAGAGAAGTGGTTGGGGGGAAAAAAAAAAAAATTCCTCAGAAATATTTTTTCCTCAGGCACATCAATGAAGACAAGAGGAAAACAGAAGGTCAGAAGCAGATCTTTGATGTTGTCTATGAAGTGGATGGATGCCCGGTAAGCCTTTAACGTCATCTACAGTTTCAGTATAGGCCATAATGAGAGAGTCTTTTTTGAGGCATCACAGCTTAAAACACGTAATTCTTTATAATTGGTTTTGAAGGTCTCTATAAGTGTGGTCATTATAGTGTCTGAATGGTTGAAATTGGCATAGCTTCCTGTTGTTCTGAATCATAGGCTGTTTCCAAGATGGTATACTGATATGCTAATTTCTGAATATGGAGGCCCCAAGAGCATTTCCTCTCGTATGCCTCGGCCAACCAGCTTCAATACACATACAAATGATTGCATCGCACCCCTTTGCACAACTTCACTTAATTAAAGGAAGTGACTCATTTCCTTGTTTGGACAAGACGCATGGCATCAAAAGTAAACTCTTTTTAAAATGCCTACAAAAATGAAATCATCTATCCAAGCAAAAATTAATATTCAGACAGCTAACCTAGACATCCCTCCCACCCCCACCCCACCAATCTCAGAGTTGGATCAACATTACCTTCCATCTACAAAATCCTTTCCAAATTATCCAAAAGAAAAAAAAAACAAAACTCTGTCTACCATATGAGAAATGGAAATCAGACTTGTCTGGCGCCTGGACCCAAATCTGTAAAAACATCTATTTGATGACAAAAATACCAATACAGCGCTAATATAATCCAAGGTTCTCCAGATTTCACCTCACTGCACAGAGACGGTCTAAAATGCTTTTTGGGTCAGACTTGCAAAATAACCCAGACACATACATTCATGCTGTCTGGCATTGCACTCCAATCAACCAGTTTTGGGTAAGCGTCACAGAATCACTCTACCATCTTTGGTTGTCACATCCCAGCAATCTCTTCTCTGTGCTTAGGCTACAGTTGTAATCAATTTAAGCACCTCAGACAATAGAAATACTGCCGTTAGTGTTATCTCAAAAGAAATCAAGGAACAATGTACACATTACCCATTGGAAAAACCTCTTAGCCGATTAAATGTATATTAATGGCACGCAGTACCTCCCCTTTGTAGTCGCATGGGACTAATAGTGTACAAATTGAATATTGCTAACAGCATAAGGAGGAATATTTAAAAACTCCAAAATGAATTGAAGCAAATGCCAACATGAATGGATTTACCTTGGTAGGACCAATCATAACAGACTCTGTAAAGAGTCATTGGGCAAGTTTAGCATGATTACCACAAAGCTGTTAGGTGCAAAACCGCTGTTGGTTTTGAATACATCTCCTTATAAGTTTGCTTTGATCCAATTACAAAGGCTGTTTGAAAGACAACTGCTGATTCCACGCTTGAGATTCAGCTTGTCTATCGCTTATGGCCATACATTTTGATATTATACTTTGGATTGTCAGGTTAATTATTCCACTGAATGGAAGAAACATGTACAGAATACCTGAGCGACCCAAGTGATGTCAAAGCTGGCAGTCCCTAACAGTGCACTTGTTATGGTGCTTATGCCACTGAATCTGGTTATGGGAAGCCGCTCTTGCTCAGAGATGAGTCATTTAAGTAGCATCACCTTTTCTGAAATGAAAATATTTTTGTGTGTGTGAGTGTGAGTATGTTTGTGTGTGTGTGTGTGTGTGTGTGTGTGTGTGTGATCGATACCCCACTTCATGAGCCACCCCCACCCCTGCAGGTGCACCTTCCTGCTAATAGCCCTGTAATTAGAGCCTCTATCAGCAAATCTCCCATGTGCAGTTCCCAGTTACTATCCATAATAATCTTCATTTTCACATTGATACTGTTCTTCACCCGTTATAGCTTATCTTTGACTTGACTGCCTTTGAGGTGTAGAATATGATCTTTCCGCCTTATGTAAGCCCATCTAATTTCTGACATCATAGATAGGTAAGCCCTCAACAGTGTGCCATTATTACGATTTATACCTGCCATTATGGCTTTCTCACAAGTCAAAAACAGTTTGGAAGTGTCCTGTATATTTTTTTTTCATGATTTAATTGCTATCCTATGTAATCATTTTTGCTTCTGTTAGTGTTTTAATTCAAAAGTATTCAAGGAGTTAAAGTATATAGCTTATCAAGTGAGAAACTTTTGAGGAACACTACACATAAGATTTAGCACTCTGCACACAATTATCAAGCTCCTTGACTGAAATGAATAAATTGGTTAATATGCAAATGCATTCAAGTGCATGTTAATCATAATTGTTATGTGGTGTGTTTGGCCAAGGACTCTAATGCCTTTATGCAAACGCTGCTGTCTGTTTTGTGACTGGTTGACTTGCAGGCCAACCTGCTGTCCTCGCACCGCAGCCTGGTCCACAGGGTGGAGACAATCGCTCTGGGAGACAAGCCCTGCGATCGAGGGGAGCATGTCACCCTCTTCCTCTTCAACGACTGCCTGGAGGTAACAACGGCCACTCCTTACACACTGAGCACCACATGGGCCGTGAAATTCTCAGCTTTTACACGACTGTCACCTGGGGGGGATTTCTCATGTGAGACAGCAGAGAAGGTTGTAGTGGAGTACTCAATGGTCTTTGTATACAGGACTGCAGTAGACTCAAGCTTGTGTCTTTTGCAATTGTGTCATGAAAAATGGCACAGGGTCAGTAAGCAAGAATGTTAATGCCATTTACCTGTGTACTGTATTCTCATTTCTGTGCTATTTTATGCCTACACTGCCGCTGAAGAATAGGCACCGTTGCATAACCCTCTTAGGCAGCTCTCAACAAAGTTTCAGCCTCCTTTAGTTTTTGGTCTATAGCAACAGAGGGTTTGTTTTTTCATTCCTGCTCTCTGGTTAAAAAGTTAATGTAGTGGGCCTTTGTCTGTCCCAGTGGCATCAAGACTTGAAAGAGTTTGTGCTGTGCGTGTGTGTGTGTGCGTGCAGAATATGAGTGCACTGAAGGCCATATTTATTGTTGAAGGCCACATTTAAATTTGTGATGTTAATGACACGGCCTCTGTACTCCCGCTCGAAAGTTCTGCGGTTCTTTCACCAGAAGTTTAAGCATGCTGTGGTTTTACCTCGCACATCCTCCTTCGGTTAGGTCGGTTTCAAAACCTGCCTCACCGGCTCTGTTGTGGCAACACTCCCTTGACGACACAAGATGCTACAGTCATGGCATTGTTTCATCAGTTTCTGCCTTCCTCTGCCTTTGCAGTTACAGTGCTTTCTTCACAACGTTGTAAAACTGTGAATCTTTTGTCTTCACCGCAACTATAATCTCCCTTTTCCCACAAATCATGACAGTCTTCACCTCAACACAACTGTGAGCAGTGTTGTGCCACCTTGCTATAAATCGTTGTGCTGTGATAACGGTTCAAAAACAAGCACCCGCTCCTGCATGCTTGTCGCGTCCACAAAAGAACCTGTTTACAGCTTGTCATAGTTACAGTTGACCTGACAACCACAGCAGCATTGCACTCTTCATAACGTATTCATTTTAATATCATCTCAATTCTAGTTTTAGACTTAAATCCCAGGAGAGCCATTAATAGAATAATAAATAATTAGTGATAAATTGATTTAGTGGAAAAAAAATAATTTTTGACTTAATGCTCTTTTTTTTTTTTTTTTTTTTAAACCTTTCTTTGGTCATGAAGGAGTAGATTTTGTAGCTTGTCTGCCCTGTTGCTACATTTACACAAGTGAGCAGAAGTTGAGATTAGACTGCATTTGTTAGGGCTTTGGTCAAGTGTGTCTGTATCTTCACTATGGACACACACACAGTGTGTTTGACTGTAGATAGCCATCCCAAAATGGCTTATCTACCTCCCCAGCTTGGCTCTTTGTAAGCCCTATCTACCACCTTCCAGTTTGTATTCATAAGACTAGGAGACGTCTGCCGCTACACGCTTTCTTTTGAGCTCATTTGCTGCATGCCTCCTCGCATGTTTGAAGCGCTCCGCCGCCGTCCTCCAGCTTAGCAGAGAGATTGATGTCACTGGTGTGCTGCAGCACGCCTGTCAGAGGAGCACTGGAGCCTGGCCGACATTAAATAAAACATTTCTCATGAACTAGAAGCCCTGCTCCTCCATACCAATGCCATGCCAATCTGTTCAGACCGGCTGCTCTATTGAGCCATCACTCACTTGACGGCACACGCTGTACGATATTGCTCCGACTCGCACGACTCTGGCCACGTAAGTACGGTATGTAAACACGCACCTTCATGTGGAAGGCCTCTCCAGGCTCGCTGAGCGCCGCAAACTCACTCCCCCCTCGGATGGCAAGGATTCTTAAAGTGCAAATTCAGTACTGTTGGGGTTGAGTGGGTGGGTGTGTGTGTGGTGGGGGAGAGAGGGGTGCACAGTCCCTGTTTTAAAGAATGTGAATTATTTATGTGTGTGTGCAGTCTATCGCTGCTGACACAGCTTCTTATGTATTTCCTAATTAGTGAGGGTTCGCATTGGAATCGGGAAGGGTGGGGAGGGGTGTGTGTGTGTGTGTGTGTGTTGGCGAGTGGGGGTTTAGCAATCACGACGGTGAATAGAGTTTGCCCGGCCGACCGGCCGCTTCTGGAGCGCCAGTCACAGAGGGGCGGACTGGGCCGGTAATGAGCGTGGGGAGAAGTGGGCTTGCACTTTTCAATTATTCATTGATTAACTCCCCTGCCCCCGCCACCACCCTCCCCGCTTTCATATGGCTCTCCTTCCCTCCTCCCCCTCTATCACCCCTCCATCACACCACCCCGTGCCTCCCTCCCCTCCCCTCCCCTAAGCCCTGGTCAGCTTGGCCACTGTGCCAGATCATTAAAGGGAGGATAATGAGGGGGATCGTTTACCTTCGTTAAGGCACTATTGATTTGTCGCAGCAACCGCAGATATCTTTGTCACGTACAAGAGAGAGACACACACATGGACACCATGAGGCTGCATTCTCACGTGTTGAATGCTGTATCTTCATGGCAGACCATCTGTCTTGACTCCCACCCTGTATTTCCACTAATCTCTCTCTGTCTTTCTTTCTCTCTGTCTCCATCCCTCCCTCCATTTTCTCTGTCTCTCTATCTCCTCTGTCTCCATCTCTATCTCCTCGTCCCTTTTGTCCTTTCTCCCTCTGACAGATTGCGCGGAAGCGGCACAAGGTCATCAGCACATTCCGGAGTCCTCTGGGTCAGACGCGCCCACCTGCTCAGCTCAAGCACATCGCCCTCATGCCTCTGTCGCAGATCCGCCGGGTGCTTGACCTACAGGATACTGAGGGTAAGGCTCTCTGTCTCTCTCTCCCGCACACACACACACGCCTATGCCATCCATAGGGTGCCAAACATCAGGCCAAGCAAACATCTGCTATATTTGTTTGACTAGCTGTAATATTACAGTAGTGAAATGGAAATAGTGGCTCAAATATGTGACTTGGTTTTAAGAGGGAAGCTACATTCTCCACTGGATGCGTTAAATCAAAAACAAAACCATTAACAAAACAATCAGTTTCCACTATAAACAATGCTACTGGCTAGACCAGACATGGCAGCAGCTGAAAGCTCACTTCTGTAACGCATTCCAGTGTTGCCCTCGGGTAAGTTGAGGAGTGGTTGATCATGATTAGTACTGGTTATGAGTGTATTTGAAAGGGTCCACTGTAGTCACAGAAGGATTTTCTCCCTACTAACCCCATTGCTGTACAAGAAAACTGTATCCCACATTAATACAATTGCACCACTTAATTCAGCAGTCAGGAAATAAACTCTAGGGGACCCTAAGACCAACTGGACTAAAGGCCCTTTTCCACTGGTCCGCTTAGTAGTTACTCTGCTTTACTCTAATCAGTTGTACATGCTTGTGGTAGCTGGTACCATTTTTTTCGTACCTAGTTTGGCCAGTTTCCAACCAGGCAAAGTTGGCACTAAAAGTGATGTGAATAGACTACTGGCCACTGATAGGTCAGACACTGTGTGAGAGGGCCAGCGCAGGTGGTATCGCTTACAGGCAAGAGTCATCTTCTCACCTGTCTGGTTCGGTTATTTGTTTCCTTGCGAAATATTCCGAGCCATGAATTGCTACGATGAAACGGCCATCGTGAAAAATGTTATTGCTGGTTAGGCAACATTCCAAACTGGCTAGTTTGGGCTACCCCTCGCCCCTTCCTACAAAATCCTGGCCAAAGTGGTACTTTTATTGAGTTGAAATGTGAGTGGAATATGACCAAACCAAGCTCAGTGAGGCCGAGTTGTGTACGTGTCAGTGTTAAAACGGATCTGTGTGCTCTTTCTTTGAAATGGCACACAACTGTTAAATTCATGTCATGACTCAATAAAAGAAATGGTGTGATTGCATTGACTTTGTTACTTAATGTATTAAGTAATTCACCACACAGTATATTGCCTTGAAGAGGTGTTGTGATTATTTCAGCACACCAAGGTACAATTTGTTTATTTGTGTACCAACTGCAAGACTTCATTTGATAAAATATCCTAAAAGCCCCAGAGAATATTTTCTAAAGGCGGAGCACTGGTGTCTTCTTTTGAGCAAGCAGGTTGTGTTCATGCAAGACAGAATGATGTAGAAAATAAGGAAAGGGGCAAGATTCCATTGCCTAGCAACAAGTGCTCCCTTGATCTTCCTCTGTGCGTTTCATTTTATCTGGTGTATGTTCCTGGAGCCAATGGATGTCATGGAAATGAATGGCCTTAATGATCACATCTGGGCTTGGTCCCATTTCATATGAGGACCCACTCTTGACTTCCTTGTGAGTCTTTAACTGTGGGAATAATATTAAGAAATGTATGCATTTGCACCTGGATTATTTTTAGCGGAACTTCCAATAATAGACTGCGTCACTATAGAGATCATCACAGCCTTTTACTATGCATGGGCAGCTGGATCCACACTATGGGCTTTGGAGGGCCAGGCTTTGTCTTTTGTCTCCTCTTCCTTCCCTTTCTTTCTTTGTCTTCCTTTGCATGTTGTGTTTCAGTTCTCTCTCTCTCTCTCTCTCTCTCTCTCTCTCTCTCTCTCTCTCTCTCTCTCTCTCTCTCTCTCTCTCTCTCTCTCTCTCTCTCCTGCTGGCACTCACTTAAACTAGTGAACAGGAGGCCAGTTGAGCACATAAGAATGCTTGATACTTTGTGTGTTGGAATGCAGTGAACTGGCGCTGTGTCTCCCAAATAGCTCAAATCAGATCTGGGCATCTCAGTTGGGCATCATCACGAGTAGTTGCGTAAGAATCTGACAACATGAATAATTAAAAATCCATTGATCAACACAGAGCCTATTAAAATAAACGGGGTAATCGAAAATAAATCTGGGTACACGGATTCATTATCCTTTTCCCATTCCTGTGTTGGAACATCATTAAGGCCGTGTATCTGACTTATTGTACATTTGTCCTGGTTTAGACAGAAGAGGTGAACAGTCATTTTAGTGGTGTGCTTCCCTGTCTCTCTCTCTCTCTCTTTCTCCTTTCTTCCCTTCCATGCTTTCTGGAGCTCCTCTGACAGCGCTGCTAAAGGTTTGCTCTGGTTCCTCTCTGGGCTGTAGCCCCCCACTTTAGCCTGTCAAATAAACCACACAACATGGGATGCACAATGAGAGGGGTTATGGGGCAAGGAGAGGAGGTCTTGTTAACAGGGTGCCCACTGGTAATGGAATTTATGGGAAATCATATAGGGTGCTTGCGCAAGTCTTGGGAAAAAAATGGAATCTTGAATTGCTGTCTTCCAGACCTTAAAGTTTGTGGTTAAGTTTTGGAAAAGTCTGGACATTTAGCTCATCCCATCACCACACATGTGTTTGCCATGCCATTATTTGTTTCACGCCAAACTAAATAATCACCAGTGATATTTAGACCCACCCGTTCATTTTCTCTGAGGTGAAGCATGGTTTACGATTGTCCAGAGCTGTTTATTGGGTGCCACAAATGTCTATCATAAGAGTCTGTACGTAGCTCATGTAGCTCAGTCAATCTAAAATGTAATGGAGCGTGCAATGCAAGGCCTTGTTCTGCGATGATCTCACTAAAGCAGGGATAAAGATGGGTTTGACACCATGCTGCTTTGCAGAGTTGAATTAAATGGAATGTCTTGGAGTTTCAATACCGTCTTTTACATATATGAAAAGTCTGGGAAATGTATATTTTTGTGGACAAAGTCTGGGTACTGGTATATCAAGAAATGTAGGTAATGGCCTGTAGTTGTCTCCAAAATGAAATATTGAAATGATTGCATGATTTTTGGTCTGTAACCTCCGTCATGCTTTGCCTGAGTAGTTGTGAGTTTTAAAGCTATAATTAGATATTACATAGGGCCCCTTCTTTGTTAACAATTCAAATCCATTGAACTTGTAAATCCGTGGAAAATGGATGACACTGCCTTGTTTGGACATGGTGGCCGTCCAGAAAATGACCTCAATTATTCAAATGACTCAAAATTACCAGTGCAAAATATGTACATTTCTAACCGACCATTTCCTGACATGGTATTAAAAGGGAGATCTGTACCTTCTGCAATACAATCATTAACAAGCAAGACAATGCACCATCCCATGCCTCCCAAATACTACTGAATCCAACTGGGAACCTTTGGGGCATCCTTAGGAAGGCTGGAATCCCTTTGCATTATTTTACCTTCTATCTCTACCCACTTTATTTTTCAACTGATTATTTTTGGGTTGAACTTAATGTGGTGAATTGTCCATGTTATCCTACTTAAAAGTTGACCCTACTATTGACTCCACCCCTTAACTCTTACATTGTGGTTGGCAGCAACTGTACTTTCC
>JAODXP020000022.1:3906528-3924028 GCA_027497455.2 Sardinella longiceps | reverse complement strand
TATTTGGGTAAAAATGCATGACCTACAGTATTGTGCCTATTAAGAGTGCATATTATTTGGCAGTAGTTACTGTCTGTAAGATGTAGAAAGATGTCGCACTAGGCCATTTTCTTTTGATTTAAAAGTGAAAACGACATTGCTCAGCTGGATACAAAGAGTGCACGGCTGTTTTTTTTTTTTTTTTTTTTTAAAGAAAGAAAGAAAAAAAAATAGCTTTGACACTTCCCTTGGTGTGGTCTGAATCTTTTTCCCGTCCACTTCACCGTGTGGGCTCAGGGATCAGTAATGACTTCCCCATTACAATATCCTCCTTCGTCTTCACAACATCTGCTCGGCCTTAAGAGCTCTCTGATCGTCACTGCTGGCTCACGTTAATGCAAGGAGTAAAGGGAATGTCTGTGACTCACCGACTGGTGATGGCTACACCTATGGACGTCACACGATTGGTGGTGGAATAAAATTGTCTTGCTTGTGGTCGCCGACCCCCTTCCCACCCCGTGGTGTTCAAGCAGGCTTTGGATCCTCAGTCCACTAGCCTTTCCATTGTGGCTGTGTGGCTGGCTCCGCTCCCCCTGCTCTCTCTACACACAAGGGCAACGCACGGTCAAGTGTGCATTGTTCTCCAGCAGAGATCTGGGCACTAGCCGGAAAGCACCTTATATTTATGTAAGGCCTTTTATGTGCACCTCGCAATTTAGTCTCTGGATCATTGGATTATTTAGCGTCCGGGGGAAATAAAGAAGGTGAAAGTCAGCCTTTTCCTTAATGCTCGGGTGTATCATTGCCCGATATGAAATGATGAAATTGACAGAAGCTGGCTTGCTCTGTAATCGGTTATCCTCATACATAGTGAAGCGAACGTTAAGGTTTTGGTTTCATTTCTTGTGGTGCACATAAAAGAATTCTTGTCTGTCATCCCCATAGCACTTGTCTGATGCCTCCCCAAGCCATTAGTGTCTCTGTATAAGCAAATCTTTGATATAACCTGGTGGTTGTAGGCCATGGGCTAAATAGGGTCAGAGTACACCCAAATCTCTTAACCAAACCAGCCCTTTTCTGCATGCGCTGGCCATGCCGGATGTAAATTTGAATGCAAACAGTGATAATTCTGGGATGTCAGCCAGCATTGCCAGCACATGTTAAAGGGGTGTACTCTGACTATTTGGCCTAGTGGTGTTTATGTGTATTCTGTGCATTGTGTTAATTTGTTTCAAACCTTCTCTTCTCTCTAGGCTATCCACTCTCCATCCATGGTGAACTTGCATTCCATGTTCGAGAGGAAGTACCACACCTTTAGCCGATCCTCGACACACCTGATTTAAGCCTCATTGCCTGGGTCTCAGTGGTCCTTAAGCTCAAAGAAAGTACTTACCATTAACTAATCCTCAAAGGTACAGCAAATATCGCCCATGCTTTCAAGTGTGTACCTTAACACAAGCTTGGACAAATATTGTCTGGTTTGAAACATGAAGGATAATTCTATGTATTTGTTTCACTTATCTGGTATTAAATGTTTCAGGCACATTTAATTAACACATAGATATGCAGTAACTGACCAATTTATATATTTTTTTTTCTTTATAGAGGGATAGAGTAGCTTTCCATAATAATTAACAAATGAAAGTTTGCATCACATTTAATGGGAACAAGCCTGTTGGTTTCGGTTGCCTTATCTTCCAGCTTTTATAAAGCTATTATGTATTTTACTTTTATTACCAGTGATCAGGATTAGGGGGAAATGAGTCACTCTAGCATAGGCATTCATTCACTCTTTTTGCATACGTTTTTAAAACTGATTTTATTAGTTTGTTTTGTCCGTTCTATGTTTGTTATATAGCCGTACCTATTTATACGTCAAAATCATTTATATATATACAGCCTATGTGAATCCTCTTTCTATTTATGTAGTGTGAATGTGTGTTTTTGTTTTTGTTGATTTTCTGTTCTTTGTGCTCTCAGTGGCGCCACACTATATACTGTCAAACCTTCTTTTTCTTTCCTTTTTTCTTTATACCTTTTTTCTAAAGAAAATATACAAGGACGGGCAGTCCTGTAAATCAACAGACGTGACTTAAAAATAATGACTGTCTA
Organism: Sardinella longiceps; assembly: GCA_027497455.2. Taxonomy (NCBI): domain Eukaryota; kingdom Metazoa; phylum Chordata; class Actinopteri; order Clupeiformes; family Clupeidae; genus Sardinella; species Sardinella longiceps. The sequence goes on along the minus strand of JAODXP020000022.1, from coordinate 3,921,937 downwards.
CTTTTAAATATGCTCCATTTCAATAAAAGAAGCAATGCTAAGTAATTATGCCCTGTGTTCTGGTGTGTTCAACCTGTAGTACTGTTCATTCAGTACAAAAACTGATGAAAATCCTTTCTGCTAATTTAGTAAGCATCTACAAATGGCTGTTCTAGGCAGGTTCTTTAAGTCAAATTAGAAGCCCAATTTTGCCTTGTTAGCTATGTTTGGAAGTCCTGATATTAGCAAGCTAGTATGCTCGTTTCTACATTGTTCATTCCCAACCATAGATATCCATACTCGTTTTGTTTTATATCTCTTGATGGCAAGGCTGGTTAATGCCATATACACGCAGATGTGGCATTCAATCAGACATTGAATCAAATTCATTCAATTTCATGGTCACTTTAAATTGGCCAAGACTCATGAAATTCTTTCAGTAAAATCAATGTTCATCTCCACAAATGTTACTGAAAAATCAAACTAATGAAGCGCATGAGAGAGGGTGCAGATAAAGGATCATACTTAATGTCAGTCTTTTCCATTAACCATTGTTCCCACTGATGCCAAGAACTTACTCGGGTCATTGTGTCCTCCATTCAGCTTCAACAAATGTCCGTAAATGAGGCAAAACACACAAAGGATAAAAGCCTAACTAAGCCATCAGGACAGCTTGGAATTGTGCTCACAGATGTAGCAATGCATGAGACTCATGTGAGTGAACTCCCTGCTGTGTCTACTGGCATCCATTACTGAGCTCATGGCAGACTCAAGAAAATGCTTGCTCACCCTTTAGAAAGAACCTCTCACCAGGAAGAGAGAGAAAAAAAAATGCCTATGTTGTCTTCTCATATTTGCACCCTGTGGTAAAGGAGTCAAACCATGTATAAGCAGGCCTCTTATTTCTGCAAGCTTCAGTGACAGCTCCCAGAGTTCATTGCAGATTCAATTCAACTAAAGAGAGAATCAGGGTCTTCGGGGGAACATTTCCCCAGAAGGGGATTGTGAGCAGCCATTATATGACTGAACACCCACTGTTTGACCCGGTGAATAAAATTCCCTTTGGTTGAAAGAGCGATAGATTTCAGGTTTAATGGCTGGGTCATGGCAATACTATATGCATGGTGCCTGATCAGGGATAGCTGGGTTTCAGAAGGAGCGGCTACAAAGATTAGATGGAGGCCCAAAGGCTGAAATCAATGACCCTCCCTGCTGACCCTTTGAAGATGCTGGTCTCAGTCCAGGCTCAAGCAGAAGTGTTAAAACCGATTTATGGGATGGTTATCAGTTTACAAAATAAATATCTGAAAGTGTTGTATTTCGTATAAAAGTACTGTAGAAAGCTCAGGGAATCACCAAAGATGGAGCCAAATGGTGGTGTATGTTAAGTCTGAGTTTAATGACCATTGGTTCCTGTGCAGTTACCATAGATTCTCTTTTGTATCTCTTTGGCAGCAAGCTTCTATTTTATCGTGTGCTGAAGAGAGGCACCTCTGGCCCATTGGATATAGCACTGGCAGCATGGGCAACCACTAGAAATTGCTATGGTAGAAAACCTGCACACGTCTTTCCCCCACTTGAGGAATATCATCTGCTAGCAAACAGTTTTTGTCTATTATTTTTGAGAAGGCTGGGCTTCTGCACCTCCAGCAAGTACAAGGTTGGAGATCTGGTGTTTAAACTTTCATCTTGTTGTCCAAAAGCTATCTCTTTAGTACGGTTTGTTGATATGGGTGGGTAAAAAACCTTAGCCTCTGTATGCACTGGGCTCTCAGTCTTACATCAGAACATCCATGATCAGAACAGCTTTGCAGCTCTGGGCAAAATTCCCCATGCCCCATGAAGCGCATGCTAATTGCAAGTGCTAACCTCTCCCGTGCATGCTGGTAACAGGGAACAGGTGCCAAATGCTACAAGTTCAGTGTCTGTTCATGCTGCTGTTCCCATCAAATGCGTGTCTTCCCTGTGGCATGACTAGCAATGCTTGTTAGCAGTAGTGGTGCATGCATACTCTGAAAAGCAAGCAGGGTGGCTTACTTTTGCCTGCTTGCCTACTGCTGCATACAAATCTGCACTCGGGCTTGTTATTTACTCTCAGGGAATCACTAATGAACAGGAGACGGGTGCAAGGTCAAGTATGGACAGGTAATGAAACCAGAGCACATAGGAATGCTGTGTTTACTGTAGGATTTCAAGTGGAAGTGGCATGTTTTGACTGACATCTTTGAATGCGAATGTTCAATCCACTATGCACCCAATACTTACTTACCTCACTCAAAAGGATGCCTGGAGGATAAGGTGACAATATGTTATAGGTTTGGTACGCAATACATTTCTGCATTCTAATATGCAGCATCATTTGAATTATAGTTTTCATTGAAACTCATAGATTTCCATTATTTTATCTCCTAAAATAATCCATCATCCTTCTTTTCAGCAAAAAGGAAAAACATCCTGCCCCCTGCCACTTGGGTAAGTTAGAGAGTAAATCACACAGGGCCAATCAGGAAGAGATTCCACCGCAAGCCAGCTATTGCAGTTCCACACACCTTTATTGCACTTCAAAAACCCAGAACTTTACCTCCAGGTCACAAATTATTCAGTGCTCAAAGAGCAGATGCATATTTACATAAACCTGTGTTCTGCATGGTACATTAACCCCCACTGCGAAACCCATTTCTTGGCGAGGTATTCATTACCTTGTGCTTGTGGATGTAAATTTTCTAGTGCCGGCCCACAATTTTGATTAACGAGGTGGCCGCCACTTGATTTGAAGGTGTTTGCGCACGTTGATATCAGACCCAAGCTAAGAGAATTCCCCTCTCCAGCTGGAGGGGAGGCGATGAGACTCTGGAAACCTTCACAGAGGAGGAGGAGGAGGGGACCAGAGAAGCATTATTGTTTAGGGAACTAATGGCACATGCCATCTAACTGACAGCGTTAGTATGGATCCACCCACAGGGCTGGTGCTGCATAGGATGAGGATGGAAATGTAGGCCTCCATAGCTCAGATGAGCAACCCATGCCAGCCCTGTTTCTTGTGGCTGGAAGCCAAATGCGTGGCGACGCAATGCAAGCCCAACTTCAGAGTTTCCCCACATCCATACAGATTGGTCGGCACAGAATCATTACAGTGGGCCTCATTAGAATGCAGCGTGTCCTTTGTACATAAAGACACTAATGATTTATTGATGATGTAATCCTGGTGGGCTCAACAAGTCCCCTTTGAAGATCTCACCGCGGGTGATTATCTAAAAGCGATAATGGAACGGACCAGGCCAGAGGACACCACGGCGCACAGAGTGGGAGGACGGAGTGGGAGGACGGGTGGAGGCGTGAGCCGGAGTGTCAGAAGTGGCCCTGGCTTGCTGTCTCGCTCTCATCAAGACAGGCCGAGGGGATGCCTCCAGACATTTTGCCCTAATCTTCAACAGCCTGCAATCTATAAGCGCTAAATTTCTTATTGGCCTCTCATTCCAGTCCTATTCTCCACTATGATTGCCTCTTGGAAAAGTTCCATGGTAATTTGAAGTGTTTTGTGTGCTCAAAAGACACTGATTTTCCCCAAATGAGTTTGCACCACATTAACTTTCCTGAATTCGCTTCATATCATCTTCACTCCAAAGTGGATGCAACAACAGTACAATCAGTGTTGCTCCTCTCAAACAATGAACTTGTCCTCTGTGGCTCTTTCTCTCTGTTAAACGGCGCCAATTAAATATATTTTTAAAACCGCCACTTCTGACTTGACGGCCATTAAAAGCAACAGCCTTTTGAATTCAGTCAGTTGTGCAGACAGCACACCCATGTCTGGAGACTGACTGTTTTTACAAATCTCTTTGATGGATCAGAGAGATGTGGTGACTGTCTAACAGAGTGAGCTCCAAAGCTTGCTTGCACGCCTAGTGCAGTGAACATGTCTGCAGATGATCCCTGACAAATGTGTTATAAATACCCACCTTTTTCTCTTTTACTTTGGGTAACATTGCACCAACTATTTAAAGACCCGAGAGCGTCACAAGACTTTTCCATAGTTGACAGCCTCAGAACAGTTGGAGACAACTCAAATTACAATCACCCAACCTCTTGAGTGTGTGTGCGGGTAGGCGCAAATGCGTCACAGTGAATTTGGTTTCCCTGCAGTTGTCCTAAAATATGTTGTCATCAGCAGCGCACTTCTAAGCACACACTGACTTTGTGCTGAGGGAAATAATTATGAGGTGTCTTTCGTGTCAGGTTTGTCTCACCGATATTTTTGTGAGGATAAAATAGCTTTTATTGTCCCCAGGTTCATTGCTTCGCTTCAAGTAGTGACAATGAAGGCATTATGTTGTGAAGGCTACTTCCCATATCATGACTAAAAGATTTTGATAGTGTGAGATTATTTCAAAGAATATGAGAATTAAATGAAAATTTAAGGTGAATGATGGATGAGGGGTCAGTGGAGACTGTAGCCTAAGCTTGTGTTATGTCCACATCTACTATGTATAACAAACTTCATCTGGGTTATTTTCACTTGTTAACAATTGAGCACATCTAAAGGCACACAATTACATGTCACATTTAGGTGACAAATAGCCATGCAATGCCCATGTGTTGGAGGGGGAGGGGGCATGTTGCAGTTGACACAAGCAATTTTTGCCACAGGAAGTAATCAGTGTAGCTGTTTTTGACATATATAGGACATTTAAAAGCTATTTGGCTGTGATTCTGGCCATGAACCAAACAAGCTTCGAGCAGCAGTGGAATGGTAAAAATGGAAAAAAGATGGTCACATTTGTATGCTTTCAATGCAGAGCTTTCAGCAAAATTCTTGCACACAGTTTTTGTGTGGATTCGGAGTGTGCTCAAATAAGTTCTGATTTACTGACCAAAAGACTGGAACCTCAGTGGGCAGACAGTGCGTGTGTGAGATGCTGACGGGTGCAGACCAGAGCAGGTGGGCACTGGACAGACACTGTGAAGCACTGATGAACCACATAGGCTACTTGGTGAAACTAGACAGTTCCATTTCCTATTGGGATACAGGATAAACGTTTCATGTGTTGAAAATAATTTCATATTGAAAACACCCATTGTCAACCCAGAATGATGTGAGATTTTGATGTGAATGATGTTGATCATTTATATACTATCGTCAGTGTCTCATACATTTGGTCTATTTGATCATGCAATGAATGGACATGGACACATGATTCTGTTTGTGTACACACTGCACTTATGGTTTGTTGTTTTTATCCTTTGTCTTATGTTGTCTATCTGTTCTTGATGGCTTGATGTTACCATTAGTAACCGTCTTGTTCGAGGATCAAGGACCACTTTGCCCAAAAATATTCCTCATTTACCCTCGCATCCCCTCACCAAGTCGCATGCTCCAACCTTTGACCAAATCAATAGGTATTTCTAGATTGGCCTTTCACATATTTTTTGGAAATCCCCTCGCGGACCACTTGAGCTTGCTCGCGGACTACCAGTGGTCCCCGGACCACACTTTGAGAACCAATGCCCTAGGCCTAGAGTTATGGCGTTTACAGATGGACGCAGGGCCGGTTCTAGCCTTTTTGGTGCCCTAGGCCAGGTCTGAGTTTTGCAAAAGGTAAGAGATGTAATTGTGATGCTGCCCTGATACTTGGTGCCCTAGGCGGGCACCTCATTTGTCTATGCCTAGAACAGGCCCTGGATGGACGTGATAGCTGTCAGTAGTGAGGTCAGATCCTGATCCAGATCATCATCAAAATTGAATGGGTTCTTCCTTGGGCAAAGACACACCTCTGTTAAAAATGTCATGCAAATCCGTCAGCAACTTTTGCCATAAAGTTACTAGCAAACAGACAGACAGACAAAGAAACAGACACACAAATTACGGCAAAAATATAACCTCCATGGCGGAGGTAATAATAATAAACATAATACTCAGTAATTAATTTCCAGCCATTTTATCAATATTTGGTTATCTAAGAACCTTCAGTCAAACTCTGATTGGATGGCACATTGATATCTCTTACATTCCAAATACTTGATTGCTTCCTACAGGATTGATCTATAATTGTAATTAAGCTAACACATGTATGCCAATGTCATTAAAGTCAGAAATGACAAGATTATTTGCTTGTTGGGGTATGTAGGGTTACAATGGCAGTGGCTGTTTTTGTCCAGTTTAGTTCATTTGTCTGTTTTCACCTATTGACAGCACACTGTCTGATAAAGTTTCCCGCCTGGGATGACTTTATATCAAATACACACATTGGGATTTTCTCCCTTTTTTTGGCGCCGTCAACAGAATTGAGCTTTGAGCCTCTGCAAGCATTTCCTGGTTATCAGGGGCCTGTTATCTGCAATTTAGGGAGGGCTCAATGCCAGTCATTTCAATGCCAGAGGGAATCCCTGCTGAGTCAATGAGGCTGTTGTGGGTGTATTAGATTGGGGGTTCACTCTGCTCTGCTTATGGCCTAACAGCACCTTTTCCTCCGTGTGGAGTGTGCTTACTCTTCCAACATTGACTTGAGAGTCTGTAGAGAGGCAGAGAGTTGAAATAAACTAAGCTAGATGAGCCCCTGAACACTGCTTTCACCGCTAGTGTTGCTCACAGTTTAATTTGCTGCAGTAGTTGTTGTTTTAGAAATGGTTACATGCAGAGGAAAGACTGACCACAAATGTGCAACTGGGAGAGCAGCACTTTCAAAAGCAATGTTATTGACTTCTGCAAACTTTAAGATTGAAAGGATGTAATTGTTGTTGTGTAATTCAATTTCGTGGGAGACTTATTGTGTTTTAGTTCAAGAACTTAATGAGAAAGCAGATCTTAACAAACTAGTCTGTCATTCTCCAATAAAAACCTATTCCATAAAAAGTCAAATTGTTAATTTTTTAGTGTCATGTACTTTGTTCCCCCAACTTACATACAGTAGGCTACATAAATGAACAATATTCAGTCATGAAAGCACCCGGGCCACACTTTCTGTTATTTACTTTTATCTTTAAATATTTGTTTTCTGCAGCTTCATTAAAGTATGTTAATTTTAAGTCACTTTATTCATAAAAAATATATTTTTCTTATTTTTTTCAGTTCCTAGTTCATAAATCATGAATAACACTTAATCCCTATGCCTACAGTATGTGTATTTTCCGAGCTTGATACTTTTATGAATGTTTATGTATAGCACTGTCTATAAAGTTTGCTATTCAAATGATAAGCCTGTTACTGCATTTCTTGGAACTGAAGCCGCTATAATTTATGTACCCATCGGTAAAAAAAATTGTGGAGGTTAAAAATTTGTTTTATCAACTATGTAAATTTTGCCACAGCATCCCAGTCATCAAGAAAGGTAGCCTTAGGTCTGTCCAATCTGGCACACTGGAGTGGCAGTTGGTTTCTAGGATGTAGGTGTGAACAGTAAGCAGACATGGACTGCCCATAGGGCATACAGGGCAATGCTCGGTGGGCCGACGGTCATTTTTGGGCCGGGGCTGTCATTTACTCATAATTTTCATGAAAGATATTGCGCTAGTTTAATGAAATCTTTCATATTCATGCAATATATCCAACTTACAGTGTTATTTCAGCTAGCCACAACGTTGTTAGTGAATAAAAATGATGGTGTGCCGCCATGGCTGAAAATGCCCGGGCCGTTTTTTGGACCCAGTCCGGCCCTGACGGTAAGTAGGCTACTTACGCTTTGAGGCTGCTGATTCCAACGACGTGGTTGTAGCACTCCCCACATCTTGAGCAGAATGTGTGACTGTGACTGGAGATGTGGTGCGAACACGGAAGATGAGCTGTTTACCCGTGTGTTCCCCAAGGCCCAGAGCAAACAGTTCATCTTGGTCTTCTGTGCTTTCCACAGAACCGCAGTTTCGAGCGCGTAGTCTGTCAGCCACGCGCTCCCTGTCTAGATGACGAGCGTGTATGCTACTCAAATACATTCTCTTGCCACACCAGCACCCCCAAACGTTCCACGCTCACTTCTAGAATATTCTTTTGTCTTCATGTTGCCCTGTAACTCTACAACCCACTTTGCCAATTCATGTAAATACTAGGCTATTGTGAATTTGAAATGACATGGACTCATACAGTTTCTGCCTCCAGAGGCAAAATGGTATTTTTAAAAACATAATGCTTCTGTGTCAAGCCCTGATCTGTGCTTGAAGCAGGGCAATTCCCTGTCTGCTGTGAATGATTTCTGTAGCATTTTCATTCCTACATCGCCTTATGTTTTTTTCCGCTCCTGGCATTTGCAAACCGAGGTGAAACAGCAACAAACAGAAAAAGGTTCAGGGGAAAAAAATAAGAGAAAACAGCAGACCTCACAGCTGACATTTAAGCTAGGCTACTGGTCGCAAAGCTTTCACCAGTTACCTGGCTTGACCTAATCATGTGTGTCGATTTTCTGTTGGGTTACACAAGTCCTGAAATGGCTTTCATTTTCAGGTAACCGTAGAGGCTGAGGCCCAAGCATTCAGGCTTGTGTTGGCCATCTTCACTAATGGCGCCCTTAATGGTGTGGCCGGTCAACCTTGGCAAGGGTATTGAGTCTGTGGCCACAGCACGAGCGTCCATGACCTATTTTGATTTACTGTCCGGTCATTACCTCCAGACCCCAGCTAATGCTGCAGGTGACATAGCAGAGCTGGGTCATTCATCCAAACCAACTAGTAGCACAAATACTCAAGACTAAACAGGGTTATACCATTCTTTTTTATTCTGGAGTACCACAGCAACAGACTTGAAGAATAAATCAACTTGATCCTCCAAAGTACAATAAAATCCAGTAAAACTCATAACAAATCAAATTAAAAAAATGAGAGAGCTCCCTAGAAAAGCTTGGTAGCATATCAGTAATGGGATGATATGGAATTCCTGACCAGAGCGAGATGGGAAGATCAATGCCTGCTAAAAAGAGCTAATTAACACTGTACACACATTTACACTGTAAATCTGTTTAGTCAAAAAACAGGCATCCAACGCTCCTTTAAAACCACTGTAGCCTACATGATAGCCCCCAATGTCCTCTCATGAATTAATTCATTGTATGTGTAAGCAGGGATTATAATAATTGTTTACCAATTACAAAACACCCGGGGCATAATTAATCTCTACAAGATGCCAATACAGTACAATGCAAATGGTTTCTTTTTCTGACCATTCGATACATGCCATTAATTTATGCTGCGTACAAATAAATGTCTCATCCACTAATTGCTGACCATGAGCATTGCTGCTTGTTCATTTTCGACACAAGTGCCACTGGGATCCTGCTGAGGGTGTGCTGTGCTGTGCTGTGCTGTGCTGGGAGTCCTTTGGCCAGAGACAAGTATCATGACAAGTCCAGTCTATCAGCACTTGCATACTCAACTTCTTTTTGTAAGCCCAGTCTGTGTGGATGTATGTATAGCATGCAAGTGTGTATTTGTGTGTGTGTGTGTGTGTCTGTGTGTGTGGAGAGAGGGAGGTGATGGCAGAGCAGTGAGAGCTGTGTATTATTTAGCAGTATTGGGAGAATGCGCTTGTCGATACTGCTGAATGCCGGTGATTGGCTTCCCCGGAGGGACCCTGGGTGTTTGAAGCCGGCAGCGCCGAGGTGATCGATGGGGCCGGCCGGTGTGTGAGTGACGCGGGGCTCCGCCGATTCTGTTTACTCGCAGGGTTTGCACTGGCCAAATCAATTGTGCCGAACTGCACAATCTGCATTACGATGATCGTGTTACTACAGACTATTAAGATGGTAATAACAGCTGGAGAGGTGGGTGTTTGCAAACACAATCTCTGAGCAGTTTCAACTTAACAGAGGGAGATGATGTCTGGTTTGTGTGTGTGTGTGTGTGTGTGTGTGTGTGTGTGTGTCTTTTGCAAATGTAACTGCACAGTGGTCTTAGCTTAAAGCAGGCCTGGCTGGTTGGGTAAGCATGCGCATGTAAACCGTTTGTTCTCCAAACCAGCTGTTCACACACGATTATCATCACTTGATTTCGACTGAGGTTGGTTTGCTCCCATTCCAGGCGCTTTCTCCGTGCCACTGAAATAATTCTGCCTGCATTTTCAGCAGTCTCCCCCGTCGAGCTCGCCGAGCAAGAGGAATACATTAGCACGACTATGCAGTGGAGCGATATGGATTTTTTCTGTTTGCAGGCCCCCACATTAGTCCGCTTTATATTAGCGCCTGCATGAACAGGCACAAATGAGGAGGCACTCGCATGAACACATTTTTGCTTATGCAAAAAAATGCACTCCCGCCCATCCCATCCCATCCCATCCCAACCCCACCCTGCCCCACCACACCACACCCCACCCCTCCTCTACAGCACTGAAAGCTTCCTGGTCTTTCATCTCCAGCTCTGCACTAAGGGAAGACACACATCTCTCTCTCTCTCTCTCTCTCTCTCTCACACACACACACACACACACAAGCTGTGTCTAACAAGTAAACAAGGGAGGAGTGTTAAAAAAGAGCCCCTAAATCAGAGTGAAGGCAAGGCTGGCGAGTCCATTTATTTCTGTCTACTGAGAGTAATGGACGAGGGGAGAGGAGGCTGCTGGAGATGAGTGTTTGCAGAGGGGATGAGGAGAGGAGAGGAGAGGAGGCGAGCAGTGCCACTACCTGCTCCTTGTTTGTCTGTGTGTGTGTGTGTGTGTGTGTGTGTGCGTGCGCTGGGGACTCATTCCTGTGGGGATTGGCTAGAATTAGCGCTGTCAGGGCCACCAGGGCTAGGGGTGGCCTCTGTGGTTTCTGGTTCCACTGAGGAGGGGGCCTGAGGTGCAGGGCAGGCTGGCTGGGCAAGTGGAGGTGAAGCTGGAGGTGGAGGTGTGGAGGAGGAGGTGGTGGTGGTCATAGAGGGGTTCTGCTGCTGCTGCTGCAGCTTCTTGGCCTGGCGTCTCTGCCGTGCTTTCTGTCTGCGGCTGGCTCTCATGGCCTTGTTTCTCAGGTAGGCTTCCTCCAGCTCATACACAACATTCTCCAGAGCCCCCACCTGCACAGCCACACACACACACACACACACACACACACAGAGTCGATTAACACAGCCAGCTAGACACACACACATAAGCACAAGCACACACATAAAGTGTGAGAGTGAACAAATACACTGTAAGACATTGAAGAGCTGTGATGAATACTCAATGTTTTTAAGACCTTGAGTTTTGGTGTGATTTTTTTATTGAAAAAGAAACCACCACTTTTTTTGTGTATACTCTATGTGTGTGTGTCAGTCTCAGCTTCTTTTTTAGTACGTGCGTGTGTGTGTGTGTGTGTGTGTGTGTGTGTATTGCCCCTTCTCAGTCCCTTCGGGACTTAATTACTTCCAAGAGATGGAGGTGTGGGTCTGGGCCCTCCATTCATTTGTGAGCAGACAGTCGGGCGTGGGAATTTATTGTGCCCGCGTCGGGAGTGAGAGAGAGAGCTGAAGAGGAGGAGGCAGCCAATGAAATATGAAAGCGAATGGACAATGAAGAAATGAATTAAAAAGCCTATTTGAGGGTTGGTGCGAGAGATGTGGTGGGGTGGGGTGGGGTGGGGTGGAAAAGGAAGGGTAGGAATGCCGTGGTCTTTAAGCACGTGGCGCATGGCGGTGTGGGGAGGGGGCAGGGCTAGGTAGGGAGAGTTGAGGTGAGGGAGAGACAGATTTAGGTGATCCAGATTAGCAGAGGCTCAGGTCAAATGGCAGCGTCTGTGTACCTTGGGGAACTGAATCAAACCCAGAAGCGAGAGTTTATTTGTGTGTGTGTGTGTGTGTGTGTGTGTGTGTGTGTACAGTAATTCTGTGTGTATGAGTATCACAGACTGCAAGACTTTGCACAAGGGAATAGGCTTAACCAGGCTGAGCTTCTGTCGACATAAAACTCACACATCTGTAAAAGCAAACACAGATGAGATATACAAACAACACTGCAATACACACACACACACACACACACACACACACACACACACACACACACACACAACCCTTCAGCAACACTTTATCCAGTTGAATTTCAACCTATAGCTCTGCCAAGAGGAGCACCATGTTCTATTATTATTCCAGTATAATACATGCTCTTTGTGTTTCACTTCTTTGTGTGTGTGTGTGTGTGTGTGTGTGTGTGTGTGAATAGAAATGTATTACTAAAAAAAGACATAGATGAATATTTAACAATAACAATATTTATATAAAACATGCTCATTTAGAATGCCAGGAACATGTCAACAATGTGTGACGAGGTCAACAAAGCGCTGCCACACTGCAATTGTAAAAAAAAAAAAAAAACACCAAAGAGAGAACATCTCACAACATCTCATAAGCGATAAGAATGACTAATACCATGGCTGGGCATGAAAAGAACATCCGAAAGAAGGTGTCTCAAAAGCCGTCTGCACGCCGGCTCTGACAGCATTGTGGTGCACTTTCGACTATTCGACTATTTCGCAACCAACCTAGTACAGTAGCCTGTGGAATCAACAATGGATGGCTCCGACAAAATAGACTTCAATCGTAATTCACAATTGACGGCGGAAGAGTTCGGCGCTGGTGTGCGGGGTTGCATTGAAAACAATGGAATAGTTGGAAGCGGACTGCTGAGCACTGTGTCTAAGCCGGTGTGCCTCCGCTTAAGAAGTAAAGGTGTAAGCAATAAAGCACAGAAGTTGGTGGTTATGTGTTATGTACAACACAGAGCAGAGGAGTTCTGTAAAACCAGCATAAGCACCAGCCTCCACCAGCCTTGAGTGGTTTATTGTCTCTAAAACTGTTACTACATTAAGCTGACATGGTTTCTTAATATTGTGGCTTCAGTTTCTCAGTCTGTTCGCTGAATTTGGCCCGCACAGATCTGTGTCGGTGAAAACGAAACTCCATTACACTATCCCTGACTAACTGGAGGAAGAAAATGAAATGAGCGGAGCCGGTAGGCGGCGTCTGTAACATGCAGGGAAGAAACCATGATCCACATATGTGGGCCTGACCGCTTTGATGGCAGAGTAAGACACAGATCAATAGCTCTGTGAAGAGGGACCATCCAAGTGGTTATTAGTGCACAGTTGAAAAACCAGCATCTCTTATGGCAAGGACTGCTCCTACTGCGTGGACAGGCCCAATTAATGTAATTCACAGGAAGAGTTCAGGAAGAGTTCAGAGTCCATTTGCAATTCATTTACATAAATCATTTCCCATTATATTTATAACCTTTTAAGTAGAGATTACTTTAAAATTATAAGAGAAACAACTGAATTTTTGCATATTTCTGAGAATGGGTTTTGCATCTGAACATAATGCTGCCATGCAGACAATGTCTTACAGAGAAGACCTAGAATATTTCTGGGAAACTGGGCCAAACTCCATTCTGTTCATATTCCACATCATTCAGCTAGTAAAATGGCCTGTTTAGAGCTGTCATACTGAGTGCATGATGAAGTGGAAAAACACAAGCTGAACCCAGACTCTTGAGCAGCTCACATCCCATCATGCAAGAACTGGACAACTATTCATTCATAAACCTGACACTGGTCTCCTCAGTTAGAAAGGAAAACCAACTTGGGTCTCTTAAAAAGAGTCTAAAAACGAATGAACACTATTCTACATGATTTGAAAACCATTCCTTTCTATTCCCATTTTACACATCACATTTTTGCCATTGGGTTTTCTGTGTGTGAGAGAGAGTGAGAGAGAGATGGAGAGAAAGAGAGAGAGGAGCGGTGGCACAGAGCCAGTCTGCTTGATGTGTTCCCACCACGACCGATGCGATGCCATGGCGCCCTGATCAACAGGCGGAGGAGATGGCAGCCTTGAGCAGAGGGAGGCAGGAGGTGCCCATGAGAGCGGTGTGCCAGCCTCAGCCTGGAGCAGTGCCCAACCCAAAGCTGACACCAGTGGGCAGCAGCAGTTAGCGGTTAGCAGCAGCAGCAGCAGCGCCGCCAGCCCACACCGCTGCAGTCCGCGCCACTTTGTGACCTTTTGGGGAAACCTTTCAAAGTTTTCTCCCACAGTCTCTCCAATCAATGACCAACGGATTGCCTGTAGGTCACACCCTACGGTGTGGGATGCGTGTTTATTTTTCCTCTGTGTGTGTGTGTGTGTGTGTGTGTGTGTGTCGGCGATGTGGGCCCAGACAAGTCTTCGCGGCGCCGTAAAAAGCTCTCGCCAGAGAAAGTGGGGTCATGCACGGGCTGTACCAGACGTCTGCATATATCCAGCGCTGGGAACAGTGCTTTATTTACAGACTTGCTCCCCAGGCCAGATAAAAAATATACATAAAATAAGAGCCTGCTCCGGAAACTAGAGGGAGCAGCTCTGAGTGCTGTTATTTTTATGTAATGGACTTTTACAGTGGTGACAGCAGCTTCTAATGACTCACCCAAAACAAACAGAGAAATCAATATGTTTGCCAGGCCACAGTATGTCAAAATCGAGTTGTCATCTGTAGGTGTTGGTTAATGCCTCCTTGATTTATGTAAAACAAATAGAGAGCTTGGACAAGCGAAAATGAAGTCTCCACCTCCAATATTTCCACAGGACCTCTGCTGGAGGCTCCATAAATAACTAGCCTTGTATTGGAAGAAGCTAGGGTGCCACTTGCAGGGAATACGGAGGAAATTGATCACTGATTATAGATTGAGGTTGTTTGTCGGAAGGCTGCTTTTTAAAGGCCTTTGGGGGCTTTTTTATGTGAAGGACTGAGACTTTCGCATTAGCAGATACTGACCCAGGACCAGTAAATAAACGCTGATACCTACAACACAACACAGAGCAGTCTTGTTGAGAATGTGGAGGAACTCCACAGACATAGAGTGACTCATGCATGCAGTGTTGTGACTGCCGTCACCTCCTCTCACATGCAAACGAGCCGCCGCCAACATGCATGGACGCTCCAGCACGCACACACACACCACTACACACACCACTACCGCCATCCATGTTCTCACACATACTCACTCGTAAACACTGTAGTCCATGCACATGCACACACATCCACACACAGAGACGCAGACAGACAGACAGACAGATAGACAGACAGACAGACACACAATCAATATTGGCTTTCTATGAGGTTTCCACATAATTCCATGCACACACATGCTGCCAAGGCCAAGCTGGCAGAAAGAAGCTTTGTGAGAGTGTTTGTGTGTGTGTGTGTGTGTGTTTTCTGTGTGTGTGTGTGTGTGTATGAGTGCGTTTGTGTGTTTGTGTGTGTGTGTGTGTGTGTGTGTGTGTGTGTGTGTGTGTGTGTGTGTATGTGAGTGCATGTGTGTGTGTGTGTGTGTGTGTGTGGCCTCACAGCCTGTTGGAGCTGAGGAGCGATGAGGTGCAGTGGTGGGGGCCGTGCAGCTGCTGTGATGGAGCGCGTGTGTTAAGGTGAGAGTGAGCAAGTGCCAAAGAGACAGCCAGACATTTCACTCCCTGTCAAAGCACAAGGATCAACACAGTACACAACAGAGTACACACACACACACACACACAC
>JAODXP020000022.1:3891528-3899028 GCA_027497455.2 Sardinella longiceps | reverse complement strand
AGAGAGAAAAGCGCAGCAGGGAAATAAAGAAGAGGAAGGCCTTGTCCTCTAATACTAGTCCCTTTGCACTAAATCCCCCCCGACTTCAACTGCTGATCGTGTGCACACACACGCACTCGCTCCAGTCTACACCCACACAGCACAACAGCACACCCCCTCAACACATACACACACATACACACACACACACACACGGCCTAATCCCCCACCTGAACTGAGCTACTGATGGCTTTAGTGTTTGACATGACACCCCTTTGTGCGCTTCGTCTGCCGGAGAGGGGGTGGGGGGTGGGAGAGAGGGGTGAAGGGAAGGCGCGGGGGGCCGAGGCCCGAGTATGTATCACTGGCGGTCTTTATGAGCGCTGCCATTGGTGAATGGAGAGCGTCAAAGTGGCAGACAAGAGGGAGCGCTGACCTTTGAAGCGCAGGCTAACAAATCAGATTACACCTCGCCAGTGTGCCGAGCAGCTTCCTCTAAAAGGATTAGCATATCGCCGCAGCATCCTGGCAACCTGAGCACTCCTGGACCCTGTTCCTGCGCACGTACACACACACACACACACACACACACACACACACACACACACACACACACACACACACACACACACACACACACACACGCACCCACACTCACACCATTAGCCCACTCTCTTTTCCCATTATGGGAAAGTTACACAGGGCACTAGATCCCGTGTCACAGAGTTTCCTTCTATTTGTTAAATGATTCATCCGCCTAAATGTCTTCTGGCATCTCCTGTTGTGAGTAGTCTGAGAGAGCACCCCTCCCCTCCCCTCTCTTCCCCACCTCACCCCGCATCTCTAGCCTGACAGGAGGTGGACTCCCTCTGCACTGACTAGAGTCCCTCTCTTTATTCTCCTGTCTTCTCATCACCCTCCTTCCTTCCTTCCTTCCTTCCTTCCTTCCTCCACTTCATTCCTCTAAGTGGGTTATTGAATCTCTGACCACCTCCCCACCTCCTCATCCTCCCTTTTACAGGTAGGCTGGAGGGGGCTGGAGGCCACGGATGCCCCATGTAGTGGAGCTTACGGCTCCCACTGTTGCTCCAGTCCACCCTCTGCTCCTCCCCCTCCCTCCCTCTCTCCATCCCTCCCTCCATCCCTCTCTCCCTCCCTCCACGTGTGCCTCTCCCAAACTCCTTTTCTTTTAGTGGGAGGTTGGCCTGCTATTATCCCTTCTGTCATTCATCCTCTTTATGGCCATTTTTATTACAGATACATATCCCCCAGCATGCATCATTTTTCACAGCCTCTGTCTCTGGCCCGAGCAGGGACCGTCCGACCGTGTGTGTGTGTGTGTGTGTGTGTGTGTGTGTCATGCCACCACCAACCCGGCACTGTTTACTTTCAATAACTGAGCAGGAGAGGGGAAGCAGAGAGTGAGTGAGGGAAGAGATAAATACAGAGAGCGAGAGAAAGAAAGAGAGAGAGAGAGAGAGAGAGAGAGAGAGAGAGAGAGAGAGAGAGAACAGCCGTCTGCTCTCCGACTTTATGAGCGATGTTGTTTTTCCCCTGCTGAATATTTCATTCGTTTTTTTTTCTTCTCCCCCCTTCCTCCTTCTTTTCAAACACCCCCCCCCCCTCTCTGGAGCTAGAGGGGCCCGGGCTGAGGAGGATGCACAGCCACTGGTGGGGATAATCAGAGATGCTGGGCAATTATGGATCACTCTCCATTTTACAACTGCCATGCTGCTTGCTTAATTGTCCACGGAGTCCTTACATAATGTGCTGCTAATTGTTTGCCTTGCCATCGATGCATGCTGGAGGTGGCCAGACGGAGGGCTGCCCATGTTTTGTTAATATTTATGTCGGGTGGAGAACTCTTGATCTGGCGACGGCACGCCATGGCCCCCTTCCACGCGCCATAATGAAGACGGAGCGCTCCCAGGGCCCCTCTCCTCGGCGCCTTTAATCTGCTGCTGTTTACACATCCACCTCATGCCATGCTGGCCCCGACAAATATGTTTGTCAATTCTTTTTATTTCTGTGCGTGTGTGAGAATGTGTGTGTGTGTGTGTGTGTGTGTGTGTGTGTGTGTGTGTGTGTGTGTGGTGGGGGAGTGTTGATTGGTGTGGGTGGCTGTGGTGACTTAGGCCTGTAGGTCCCCTACAGAATTTGTCTGGGTGCATTATTAGAGAATGAACGGCTGGCTTCCCCACATCAGATGAGATCAATTCCTTTTTCTAATACCGGCATAATGGGATTTCCGTTGGCTGCGACCACCTCGGAGTGAGTGACTAATTTAATACACATCCTGTCGCTTGGCATCTCATGCTGCCACTGCCACGCCTGTAATTGAATCACAACCCTCCAAAATAAACGGCAAGAACGCTCTGCAGCACAAATGAAATCGAACATATCGCTCGCTCGCTCGCTCTCTCTCTCCCACTCGCGTGCTTTACGCTTTGTTTTTTCCCCCCTCCTTCGTTTGCATGAGCCCATTGTTATGTCAGGAGAGGAGAGGAGAGGAGAGGACAAAGAGAGGCTGTTTGCTGAGCCTGAATTAGTCAGAATTATAGTGGCACAGGAAAGCTGCTACTCACTAGTTTTACTCACAGCATTTTTTTTCACACACACACACACACACACACACACACACACACACACACACACACACACACACACACACACACACACACACACACAGACAGACACCCACCACTCAACACTCACAAAAACATACACACAAACACAAACACACACATAAACATGCACACATGCACACACACACACACACACACACACACACACACACACACACACACACATACAGTCCCACATTTTTCTCTGTGTCTCCATTCTCCGGGCACTCCAAAGGCCCAGCGAGTGGCGTCTAATGAGAGAGCGGGTGGCGGCGGCGGTGGCAGAAAGAGGGACAAAGAGGCGACGAGCGGACCCCCTGCGGCGCAGCAAATGCCGTCCTTTAGTTTCTCCGCCGGCATCATGACAAAAAAGGGAACCTGCACAACAAGCTAATTACAATTCATTACGCGTCTGGAGCCAGCGCAGCGCACCTCTCTCTGGCCTTCTGTCTGATTCCTCTCCACCAGCAGCACTTACCAGGACCATGTGCTGGAGGAGGCAGGGAGAAGGGGGGGGGGGGGGGGTGGAGGTGGAATAAAAGAAAAACACTGTGCTGTGATCTTTTTTCCTCCCTGAGCCTGTCGTTTGCGTATTTGTAAATATTCGCTCTCTTTTAAACACAATCCATCACTGCCTGAGCGAGGAGAGGACAGGAAGCGAGCGCGTCTGAAGCTCCAGGCAGCGCGGGGAGCGACGCGCGACAGATGCTGCTCCGCCGGGCTCGAAAAGCCGCCTGCGCGATGAGGCAGCGTGCGACACAATGCGCTCTACACCTGTCCCTGACTGAGACTACAAAACAGTCTGCTGTTTTTCTTGCTACAGTATACAATCTCAACTATCTACATTTGGACTTTTTCTTTCAGTGGAAAAGGCCCCTCTCCCTCACTCACACTACACCCACCACACGACACATACAGTGGGCCTAGACAAATACACATGTACTGTATTTACACACATACATTGTCCACTAATGCATGTACTGTACATTTATGTGCTGTGTGGGTGGGTGTATGGTAGACAGATAAATGCAATAGGCAAACTGATAAATCATTGCTAAAAAAGATGGATGGTTTGTGCTGAATGGGTTACGGTAAATTGGTTGCAATCGGACGCTAAGTACAGGTGACCATTAAGGCAACCACTCCTTTCTTCTGGTCAAGACAGAGCAATTAGCTGGAGCCCTGGAGCGCCGCTGCTCGTCTTTGGTGTGTCAGCCTTACAAACCTCCATGGCGACCGTTGCCAAGACTCAGCGGGCATGCAGCGCCGCTGAGCTGCTATTGAAAAGGATACCCACTGCTAGTTTGGTGCACTTAATAAAATCAAGAACCGGTAGAATCCTTCGGCCCAGGCTCTCGCACGTCTTCTTTGCGTCGTCTGCTGGCAGCGGTGAAAAAGGAGCTTGCAGGCCTTTGAAAACAAAACAACACAAACATGAAGGCCATTCTGTCTGTACTCCTCTTAAGCATATTTTCTATTAGTACAAACAATCTTAACCATAATGGCACAACCTCGACCTCACTCAATGTATGGGTCAAGCACCATAAGTACTGTACAATCGCCCTAACATACATGTAATGACGAATGAAGTTTTTTGTGTTGGTGATGCATTTTACAGGAACAGGGACAGGCCTTCACGACAACCTTTTTTTTTTTTTGCTTTCTGTGGAAGCAGCAGTAAGAAAAGAAAAGTCTGTAATTGTTGCAGCAACTGTTTTTCTTTTGAGGTTGGTGAAAAAGTGCCACTAATTCTGCAGGCTGGAGTCCAGCAAAAGGATTATAGGGATGACTGATGAATTGATCTCCTGCTCAAACGTACCTCTTAATTATGACTTGGTGGTGAATTCAAATGTAAGAAGTGCAGTCCTCATTCATCTCAATAAGTGCACCTCCCTAATAGCTCCTACGCTGCTACGCTACTGCACTGCTAAACCTACTGCACACCGACACTCCATCGTCACAACACACACACAAACATGGCAGACATAATGTGAGGGGATAAAAACACACACACACACAGAGAGAGAGAGAGAGAGAGAGAGAGAGACACACACACACACACACACACACACACACACACACACACACACACACACAAACAGACACACACACACACACACACACACACACACACACACACACACACACACACACACACACACACACACACACACACTGGCCTCCAGTGCACACTCAGCAGTGGCATCCCCAGCATGACAGAGCTACGATGTGGCACCATCCTGGCGGCGTATGATTGATCACCTTAAAGACCCATGTGGTGCCTTAGCCTTTGATACATTACACAAACGCATTGATTCCACAAACACACACACACACACACACACACACACACACACACACACACACACACACACACACACACACACACACAAACACAGCCCTCCACCAGGATCACACAGCTAACCACCAGAGTCTTGCTGCCACCGTTGGTACTGAGCTCAAGACAGCCTCTTCATGCACTGGCACTCACCACACTCACCACACTCACACACACACACACACACACACACACACACACACACACACACACACACAGTTAATTAAGAAGTTATGTGTCATTGCAATCAATACATTGACACATCCCTGCTTTGCTCTTGCAACCCTCTCCTTCCGAGCACAAACAAACGCAATCCACACCCCAACTATTGTTGTTTCTGGAACAAGAAAACACAATGTTCGATGTCACTTCTGAACAAATCCCACCTTGTCTCTTTTTGTCACAAAATGGTGCTCGGCTTGGCTAAAAATAAAACGGCAGATAGATCTGCGTTTTATTTCTTTCTTGTTGCCTCGCCGTCTCGTAACCTCAAGCGAGCTGCCGCCAAAGCTGCAAACATCTGACTAGGTTGGCACTTGTTCTCTTGGGTACGCGTCACCTCCCCCATGTTTCCCCCTCCTCAGGGTAGCCTGTTCTGTAAGCTTGACATGTGCAAATGCCTCTGTAGCACACCAGAGGAGGAGAGGAGAGGAGCGGAGCCATCCTCATCCTCTCTCTCTTCCTCGCCCTCACCTCTAGGTGTGCGTAGGGTCCCTGCTCGTGTGTGCCGACAGAATAATCCCATTGCCACAGAGGTCAGAGGGACCGTGTGGGTGGGGGGGATGGTGTCCATCTCTCATATTTATACGCCCTGTCACATTCGCCCGTATTTCAGCCCTCACTGACGGCGGCTCTGCTGTAAGTATCTCGCTGGGCTTAAGGTTAGTCTCACTCACCACCCTCTGTAAACACCCTCTGTCTGCCAAATACAAAATGCTGTCACAATTATGCTGTCTCGCCTCATTCTGCTAAAGCAATACTTTTACTGTAAATTCTATATGAGGGTGTTTGTTGTATTGGAAATTTTTCACTAATAAATCATACATAAAAAAACTGTGTTGTAAGATGTTCTCCTCACTCTTGTATCACTTCCGAAAACTAGAGAAGCGCTCAGAGAGAGCAGACCTCCGCCAAGGCAATGTGGTCACAGACACAATATAAATTCATCTGGATCACCGATCGCCACCAAAATCGAATCAGTTATTGCTTGTCCCAAAATACACATAGTCTGAAAATTTCATCCAAATCCGTGCAGTACTTTTCGAGTTATCCTGCTGACAAACAAACAGACAAACAAACAGACAAACCAACGCGACCGAAAACATAACCTCCTTGGCGGAGGTAACAAATCTATTGAAGTGAAACACCAGTATTAAATTCATGCTGAGTTCACAAACATTCTTAAAGAAATACACTCTGTGTAGGCTTACATCAATGCTGTTCTCAATGCTGGAGTTCATGCACAGGGACCTATTGATAATGGCACCACCAAAGTGTTGTAATTTTGCTCGTTCACACAACCTTATACTGTAGCTTCCATGCCGATGCTTCATTTTAAAGTAGAGCATCGTTAAAGTTCATTGCAGCTTTTGCTAGATCATTTTCACACTTGTCTACTTTTTCAAAAAGACATAACACTTTCACAGCAGCCATAGACTATTGGAGCCAAACAGTGTTCTCTTTTGCATTGCTTTAGGACAAATGCATTCCACCACCACTTCATCCAAAATTCATGGATACTTCTCTTAGTCAATGTTCCAATTTTAATATTATGTACAAATACAGGAAGTTTTGCAGACCTTTACATTTCATGCCAATCGTGTGCACACACAATTACACCAGCGAGAGTCATTTTGGGAATGAAGTATGAACAGTTTTGGTGTCTGTAGAGCATTTTGCATCAAAAGTTACAGTAACTGGGGTGCTCATTGATAAGCATAATGTAATGAAGAGAGAGAGATATCACCATCAAGGGTCATTATGGTCTGTCCATTTCTAGGCCTGCATGGTTTGCCTTGTCTTACCTGTGAACTCCGGGCTCCTCCTCTGAAGCCTCTTTTCCAGGAAAGCCCCGTCTTGGCTCCTCTTGAAGCCCAGTGTCAGGAAGTGTGTCTGCGGTGTGGGCTCGTTCCAGTCTGTGGTCTGGGGCAGGAAATGGCCCCCGCTCGGGTCTAATGGACAGGAAGACAGGAGCCGGGATGAGAGAAGCACATCTACCAGAAGACAGATCTCGGCCAGCCACTGCAAACCTGCATCGTGATGAGCTGAGAGTGATTGTAATCAGTAGACAAAAGCAGTGGGCTTCACAAATCATATCTATGGGTCCACACTGATGGAGGGAGACACTAAACCTAATCAGAGGCCAGAGAGCAGAGAAGAGAGAGTGTGTGCAGGCCAGCCATGACTAGCACAAATACACAGTGTTTCTAATGAAGAGCTATACTCTAGGGGGGGGAGAGAGAGAGAGAGAGAGAGAGAGAGAGAGAGAGAGAGAGAGAGAGAGAGAGAGAGAGAGAGAGAGAGTGTGTGTGTTTGTGTGTGTGCAAGGTTAAGGCTCAA
>JAODXP020000022.1:3749263-3886428 GCA_027497455.2 Sardinella longiceps | reverse complement strand
TCAAAGATGTTTTACCAGTGAATCCTCTCTGAGCATATGGTGGCGGTGGTATCAAACACACCAAATACAATAAGATACCAACCTTATACATTTCCGTCTATGTAGATGCCAAAATGAACCTTCAACTAGCTATCCTGTTTTTCTGGTAATCCATGTATAAGATGCACAGTAGCAGCCTGGCTGCATATATTAGCAGGACAAAAATAAAACCCTTAGTACCTTGCTTGAGACAGATAGCCTTTAGACCCCTGAATCCTGCCATTTTTGTCTGGCAACGTGAGTACTTTATCAAATGAGTGAAGTGGAGCATCTTCCATGTGCCTTGCCAGAGCAGTTGTCCACTACACTTCTCCCTGACTAAGCTCTCATTGTTTCACATTTTAGGATAAATACTAGTTAAAAGGAAGTTAAGACAAAAAAAAAAAAGCAAGCAGATATATTTCATCATAAGCACTGGAAAGAAACACACCAATGACTGTCAGGCACCAATAGTTGAATCTAATGACTCCGAGTGAGAATCTCATGCAAGGACTCTGGTTGGAATCAAGTCCAATGCTCTCCCTCCCTCCACAATGTTTCACTTTCTCTGGCTCAGAGTAGAAAGAGAGGCTTTTAAAAAGAGAGACCAAAACATCCTCTCCCCATTCATATTGGCCAAGACACCAATACGAATACCAATATGACAGACGTCTTCAGTCCCATGGTAATGTTCTTAAGAGAAGTAAAGGAGGCGTTTTTGTGTGGTGGAGGGCCTGTTGGGGAGGGAGGGAGGGGCTGGGGATCAGTCAGAGTGAAAAGGCAAGAGAGACTTGGGATAGGATGGGGGGGGGGGCATTATAAAGGGGTTTGTGTGGTGTTGGTGCTTGCTAAGGACCATCAGGACACACACATGGAGACTAAATGAAATCCGTGAGGGATGGAACGGATGGACAGAGCAAATGAAAAGAAGGGAGAGAAGTGCTTGATGCACCCTGAAAGCTATCCGGCACTCATCTCACTTCAAGCAAATGCAAATCATGGTTTGGATGCAGATACAACCTACTTTTAGGATGGGGGAGAAGGAAGGGGTGTGTGTGGGCGGGGGGGTTTGGGAACAAACACATTCTGTTTTATTTCCCATTTCCATCTCTCTCTCTCTCCGACTTCCCTTCAAGCTGTGAATTAAACTTGCCCATTTTCACACAGACCCAAATGGGAAAAGAGCAACTTTACTAAATGTTGCTTCTTTTTGTTTTGCATATGCTGGCTGTAGTGTTGGAAAGCCAGCTAGCGAGGTATGATGCCAGTAGCGCAGTGGGCCAGTAAACACTATTTTATTGCTATGTTTAAAATGGGTCAATTTAGTGGAGTCCAGGGCACCGCAGAGAGAAAGAGAGAAAACAGAGTTTATCTTTTTTTTTCTGCAAAGCTGCATAAACAATGGGTTTAGCGAAGCAAATTAAATACCAAACTAATGAACTGCCACCGCAAACTACCTTTGTATTCTACAGGCTCTTTTGCTCAGTCTCTGAACGCCTTGGTGTAAGGAAGACAACAACGTCCCTATGTACCCTTTTGTCTTAATTTAAGGGGGTTGAAATGCCCTGACACATTGGCAGAACACATGTAATTTATTACATACTGGTAGTGTTAGTATCCTGTTCTGAGGTTAGTATCTTGTTCTGAGGGAGAATCTGATATGATACTGACACGTAAGGTTAATGGGGGAAAAATATTGAAAGGAGTCCATTCTAAACACCTGACTGCTCTATGGATGTGGGTTGATTGATATGCTAAGAGTTACCTCAGTTGGCAGTCTCTTAAGTGGTAATCATTCACTGCGCTTTTGATTGGGGGTTTGGGGGAGGGCCCAGGGAGGGGCCCCAACCTCCCATCTACGGGGCCATCCGTTCTCACCTGCCAATAGAGTTTGATGAGCTTGCTTATGTGCTCCTCCGAGTCCCCCGACAGCCAGTGCAGGTAGTCAGCAATCATCGCACTCCTAATGGCAAGGACAAACAAAAGCACATGGTCACACACACACTCACTCAAATACACATACACACATATAAAGTACATCTGTACATACACACATACACATACACACACACACACACACACAGAATGCTATACACTGAGCAGTCAACAACTTTCAATCACTAGATTGCTCCTTCTACATCCGTGGACAACAGTCCAACAGTACAAGTCTACAGTTTGCACACAAAGTGGGCCTTATATAACAACAAATCTCGTTTTTATTTGTATCTTTTTTATTTGGTTAAAACCCACTGACAATCAAGGAATTTTCATTCTTCCCATTAGAAAGGACATCAGTGGTCAAGAGCATGTTCACGAAGATGAGAGAAAAACTTTTTTTTTTTTTTTTCTCAAGTCAGTGCATGGAAACATAGGTTGAGATGTAAGGAAAATAATGAATATCATCAGATGTTCCAGGATAGTTTCATTTATTTGAATCATTTAAATGATTCATAGGTGGCTAAGAGGATTAAACAAATGAGGGGGGGGGGGGGGCATGTCATGCTAATAAAAAAAAAAACAGCCCATTGTCTGAATTGGAGAGTTGGTTTGCACATTTGGTGTAATGCAGCTGAGTTTAAAACTAAATGAGGAATAATAGCAGAGTGTTGAAGCAGAGCATCGAGTATGTAATGACCTTTGATAATTAGCTGAAGAGAAGTTTTATTTAATTTAAGGCTTTTGACTGGTATTTAGCAGACCCCTTATTTAAAGCCACACAAACTCCGACCATGAGGTTCAGGAATCTGCTCCAAAGCCCGCTTTAAATGTAGCTACTTGCAAAAAATGAGAAGGAAAAGCCTGTATATTATTTATATCATTTAAAACTAATTGGTCAATTTGTTACCACAAAAGACAAACAAAAAAGAATAATAAATACACTAGATTGCAGCAAAAAAAACCTTTAATATGCAGTTTGTTACCCCTCTTTTCTTTGAATGTCCTGCTCACAGATCATTGTTTTGTACTGTAATATAACAATGATCTGGTTTAAGGGTTTTAAGAGGTGGATGACATCACTCAATAAAACCTGTACATTACAGAAATACAGTAGACAGATACTCCTTTGTCAGAATGACAAACATCTTCCAGATCTGGGGTGTCATGGCATAGCAGGCTAGTGCATCGTACCATACAGTAAATACGGGGAACCAGGTTCAAATCCGGCCCGAGGTCCTTTCCCGATCCTTACCCATCTCTCTCTCTCTCTCCCACTCATTTCTTGTCACTCTCACTACTGTCCTATTGAATTAAAGGCAGAAACCCCTAAAAATGTTTTTTTTTAAAAACAAACATCTTCTGGATCAAGACAAAATGGAGACATACAGTAACACATCCAAAGCCTTTGAGCCACAGAGGTGCTGCCTATCTCCCCTTTCTTCTCTCACACACTCACACACGGAGTGCTGAGTGCAGCCGAAACAAGTGTGCATTAGCAAGCTAGTTCAAATTTGTCAGTCTGTGAAAACAGTGACAAAAAAAAAAAAAACGGCTCCCTTTGTTTTTGAATCTCTGTCCCCTTTGTCAGCAGCCATGTTTGTCAAAAGAAAAAGGATACTGGCTGGCACTAAGAAGCTTTTATCCCACTATTTTTTTCAGTTCTCAGTATTTTTCAGCATAATTGTGCTGCTCCCAGAAAATCACACGGATTGATTGTGGCACGTTAAAAAAGAAAGACAACTCAAATAGCCTTTTTCTTGTTCCAGCTCTCTGAACAGAACGCTGTGAAAGTTAAACAGATCTTGTGAATGTGAGAAGTTGTGTTGCTAAAATAATTGGCATGTTCCGAAACACTTCAACAGAATTACTCTTTTTGTTTGGACTGTTCAAATAAACAATATTACACTGACCAACAGTGAAAGTTTAACCTGCAATTCTTTGATATTTGCTGCCAATGCTGCTACCACTTGATTGCTTCCTGTTGTTCTACCACTGCCAATATTCAAACAGTAACACCAAGCCCTCTGGTCACAGACTGCTCTGCCATCCTACCAGCCAGAAACATTAAGCCTTTGCAGAAAACAGTAAACATTTGCAGTGAAGAGGAGCAGCTCATCCAGAATAGCCTGTCTGTGACAGAATCAGAGAGAGGGGATGGGCAGGGCCAGACGCATCAGCCAGCACAGATCTGACAGTGTATGACACCAGTCAGCAGTGGAATGGGTGGGGGAACACTACACGCATCACACGACAACACAGGAGGAGAGTGGGGGCTTGAAACATTCAATTGTATTAGATCAGCACATCCTCAGAATGCTTGATGTGTATGTGTGCCTCAGTGTGTGTGTGTGTGTGTGTGTGTGTGTGTGTGTGTGTGTGTGTGTGTGTGTGTGTGTGAGGTGGGGGGGGGTCAATATATGTCTGTATGTGTGTGTGTGTGTGTGTGTGTGTGTGTGTGTGTGTTTTTGCAGTATCTGTGTGTGTGTGTGTGTGTGTGTGTGTGTGTGGTGGGGGTCAATATATGTCTAAATTATTAGGTTAGCTGTTTTATTCCTCATTACGAGATGTAAAAATGAGATGCCTGCAAAACATTACTCTTGGTCAGCATTGTTAAACACAGAAATCTAAGCAGGATTTGATGATACAGCTGCAGCTACACATCTATGAATTTCAAATGAAGGCAACATTTACTCTGTGAATATTTCAGACAGGATCCTGAAGTAATTTGGAATTTACAAGCTAGTGTGGAAAATGACTTCTATTACTGAAGTATTTAACTGTTGTCCAACCTACTGGTGCATATTTATGCCTAGTATGATTTACTACAGCTGTGGCCATTTGATGTAAGAAGCAGAGAGAAGATACTAGCCTAAACATCAAGAACTGTTGTTGTTTTAAAAGCCCATCCAGGGACTTTGATCCGAACACCAACCTTAGACAAGTACAGGTCATTCTGTTAGCCCTCTATCTAGCTAATCAAGAGCTATTTTTCACTTGCCATCTACCCTCTACCTTTGACCTTTACATACACACACAGATGCTCACTGCTAAGTGTCACATTTCCATACAGTATAGACAAAGATCATGCCTAAATATGGGAACTTGACCCTGGTTCAGAGCATGGTGTTAAACCATCCAACCAGGGTGAAGTACTGAACCCAGAATGGAAATGATGTGATGGCCATACATCATGTGTAGTTGAACTACCACAGTATGAAAGCTGTAGACTTTCCATCTGTAAAATGTTAGCACTGCTTTCTTTTCTGACCACAACAATTGGGAGTGGGAGTACATAATGTATGCAGTTACTCAACGAGTCAGTCATCAATAAGCAGTCAAATATACATTGAATAAGCCTTAAACACCTTTCAACTGCAGTTAGCACTAGCATGGAGTCGGCTCTATTTGTCTTTTTCACAGTTGACAGATTCTGAGAGAAATACAACCTGAAAAAATAAAGTGGGGCCCCAATTGGATATCTCAGTGTTATCAGCAGAACTGACACGGATCACTACCTTTTATTGGCTAGTATTGATTATTTTTCTTCAAATTTAGCAGCGCGCATTAGTTGCATGACCTTTGCTGTTCATTTTGTTAAAGATGCCAATTGTCCCTGAAAAGATGCCACGTGGAATGGCTGTGTCTGTCCTGAGGTCAAACATTCACCCTGCGTGGGCCTTTGAAATAGATTTGAAAGCGAGCAGGGCGGGAGAGGAGAGTCACCTGGGTTGAAAGGACCAAATGTGAGGGGGGCTCTGGCAGGGAGAGCCTTGCTCAGATGCTGTGTGCCATGCTGGGACCACTTAATGATAATCCCAGGGATTAAACAACATTTGATCCTTATACTCAAAGCCATGGCAGCTGCCCAAACGAAAGCCTGAGATGGCCGCTTGTGTTTGCTGCTGAGGCAAAACCTGTCTCTGTAGCCTGGGGATGGAGACTGTTTGTGTTGGGACTGAGCGTGTCCAAACAGCCAGGCGTGGGGGTGAGCGAGGGTTGTCTGTGTTTGAACAGTCTATTGACATCTGATGAGCCCGCAGGACACCTCACCATTCCAAAAATCACCTTTAGGGTCGCACATCCTGGAGTGTCTTCAGAGATCTCCAGCTTTGACAACCCTCTCAAATGTGTTTGTCAATACCGGTTGTCGTCATGGGTGTTAAATACAGCTCGGTTTGAGCCGAGCCTAGCGCTGGGGTCAGACATGAATGTGCATGCCACTGGGCGCCCCTAGATTGCCCACGGCACATGGGACAGATTTACTGCAGTCGTATTGACGAGTTTAATCATAGTTGATGACCCTCACAGATGCATTCTGACCAGGTCGATAGAGCAAAGCCCTGGGGTGCACATGCAAATCAAATATTTACAGTTTGGGCGACACCTACACTTCTTCGCTCTCAGATGGAATTGTTAGTGGTACACCCTGATAGAAGGTGCATCAGCTAAAATCACTGGTCACTGCCATGAGAGTCCACTGCACACAGCCTGGGGAGCCCATTCGTCACGTTCTCACAGATTTGGCCGCAAGGCAAGCTTTAACCCTGTTTTAAAGTCCCGTCATGCTACTAGTAAGCCACGTTATCACTGAGCTATAAAAAGCGCTTGCCAATAATGTAAATTGACTGCTTAATCCGCGCCTCTCAGTGGCAGAGGTACCAGGGTGATAACGGTCAATAATTCTATTACACGAGACTTCCCCTCTCTACTGGGCCATGAGGCTGAGTGTCTGTGGCTGCGGCCCTCTTCAGAAAAATGGCTCCACAGTTGAGAAATATTTCTGGGCTCAACAGTAGACCATAAGGCACCACCTGTTTGTATCCCCCAGACAGCCTTTACTCCTTTGTCTTGAGAACAATGCAGCGAAGGGAAGCACACTTCTGCAGTGCTGATGCGCGGGCAGTGCGGCAGTGTTCACATCGGCCGGCAGACACAAGTCTCACATTCATTTAGTGCTTGTTATTCAATTCTCCCCGTTTTGAGCATGAGGACAGAAGGGGGGGAAAAAACATGTCAAAGTGGGAAACAAAGAGAGGTGGGGTGGGGGGTTGAGGGGGGGAGAGGAGTAAGATGTAAAAAAATAAAAAAATAGTCTGGTCTGCAACTTGGAGTCTGATTCCCAAGTCAGTCACTTCATATCAAGATAATAACCAACTTGACAGCCCGTGCCTTTTGTGACTGCAGTGCAGAAAAACGGAAGAGGAATGTGTCATTATGGCCAGTGTGGGGAGCCTCAAGCCTGTGACAGACTAATGTGTCCTCATGAAATGGGAAGTGCTGGCTGGGGGAGGAGGAGGAGGAGGAGGAGGAGGAAGAGGGAGGGAGCGGTGGCCACAGGTGGACCACAGGCAGCGGCCCCCTCTCTCTCTTCCCCCCCTGCACTGCTCTCCTCTGCTCTGCACTCCATGATAACAGGGTTTGGGGGCTCTGGGGCCTCGCTCACAGCCCTGACAGGCCATCAAAGGAGCAGAGGGAGAAAAATGGAGAGTGTGCGAGAAGAAAAAAAACAAAAAACAAAAAACAAAAAAAACAAAACAAAGAGAGGACAGAAGAAAGGGGAACAGAGGGGATGAGTGATGAGCAAAAGAGAGCAGGAGGAGAGGCGGTGAAAAAGAGAGAGAAGAAAGGCCATGTTCTCCCCAAATTTCCACTGAGGTATGCAGGACAAAAAGTATGCCTAATGAAAGACGGCCACATACTTCACAAAGTCATACAAGCGCGGAGATTGGCATCGCGCACTCTGCATTGTTTTCTTTTTGTGTCAGCATTTTGAGAATTCTTGGCTCTCTCTGTGCAGTGGGTTTTGGCATGCAGCCCCCTCAACCATTCCCTCCACAAAATAAAAAACTAAAAAAGCTTGACTTACAAAATTTAATATGGCTACAGAGTCATAATGAAAATATTTTCGTAAAAAGAAAAAACAAAAAACTATTCAATTCCCTTACAAATGTGGTCTGTGGCAATGGAACAAGAGGATTACAGTCTAAGTAAACCAGCCATGACGCAGCTCTGCAAGAATGCCATCATTCACACCTTAACTCACTGCAGCCCCATGTGATGACGTGCTCCCTTTAGTAAGCCTCACATCTCATTGGCCTCACTGTAGTCATGGAGAGCCTTCCAATATGAGGACATGTGGAAGAAAATAAAGGTGAGGTGCAGTGGAGGGCTTTACAGTGCAGTCGAAGCCATTGCGGTGCAGTCAAATGCATTACGGTGCAGTCAAATGCATTACAGTGCAGTCGAAGGCATTGCGGTGCAGTCGAAGGCATTGCGGTGCAGTCGAAGGCATTGCGGTGCAGTCGAAGGCATTGCGGTGCCGTGGAGGGCATTATGGTGCAGTGGAGGGCATTAGGGTGCAGTGGAGGGCATTATGGTGCAGTCGAGGGCATTGCGGTGCAGTGGAGGGCATTAGGGTGCAGTGGAGGGCATTATGGTGCAGTAGAGGCCGAGGGCATTACGGTGCAGTGGAGGGCATTACACTGCAGTCGGGGGCATTACGGTGCAGTCGAGGGCATTACACTGCAGTTGAGGACGTTGTGGTGTAGTGAAGGGCATTATGGCACAGTCAAGGACGTTGTGGTGCAGTGGAGGACGTTATGGTGCCATAGAGGGCATTGTGGCGCAGTCAAGGGCATTGCGGCACAGACAAGGATATTAAAGTGCAGTGGATGGCATTCTGGCGCAGATGAGGGCATTACAACAGAGCAGGTCTGGAATCTGCTGTTGTTCACAGTTAGAGCCTTGGTTAGCTAAACCATGAGGACTACTGCACCCTTAATTGCCCAAATGGCCTAATTAAGATGTCGGAATGAAAAAAAAAAAAGAGGAAAAAAAATCATACCCTGAAATGGTCTTTTCACACAAAGAAAGAAAAGTATCCAGCAAAATGACTTGTGAAAAATGAGCTGTCAAAGCGGAGGAATAAACATTCTCATTCTATCTCGAAGATGGCAACCTGTAATGCACATCTCCGGAGATGAGTATCTATTGACGGGCAAATGGACACGGTGTCAAAGAAGTAACAAAGCTCCAGTCACTCAAAGCACGGTCAGTTTGGGACTGAAGCAAGCCAGCCTAAGAATGGCACACATAAAGGAAGACGCCTCACTACAAGAGACAATTTCCATATAAAGGGAAAAAGCCATTTATATAAAAGCCAGCTACCAGTCAAAAACAGCAGGAGCTGAAATAACAGTTTAATCAACATGAGGATTTTAAACAGATCTGCATAGTCATTGTCTTGACCAATGAAACATGGCTGAGGCATGAGAGCAATCTGACACGCTGCCAAATGCAAAGGGGGGTGGATGCTCCGGCTAGTGGTGGATGCGCTATGCTGCATGCCCTATCCATGCACAGTGGCCAAGTTCCTGGAAAAGCCATTAGCATGCATTCTTCCCTGACAGGAGGCATCCTTCAATCTGTTAATCTGCGATGATTGGTGGTGGTGGTGGTGGTGGGGGTGTGTTAGCGAGAAGGTGGTTGGAGAGGGAGATGCAGAGATGCTGATTGGCCACTTTGGAGTGGTCTTGAGCGAGCCGTGTCAGCACAGGATGACCGCAGGGGAACGCTGGCCGGACGGCCGCTTGAAACCCGTCCCAGCCGCATGACTGAGCACCGTCCATCCCCTCCCATCCCATCCTGCCTGAGAGCCTGTCTGTCCGCCTGCCTGCCGCACACACAGGTAGAGCACAGAGCCAGGTAGAGCAGCCGGCATCTCAACCCCCCCCCCTCCACTCCACTCCACTGCTATGGCACTGTGTCTCATACTACAGGCTTGGACTCCTCACAGACGACAGCCATGTGAGACACTCGCCATGAACCTCCAACCCCTGCTACATGACTATGCCCTTACAGTATAAGCCAGCCTAACCCTCAGCTCTCTTACCTTCAAGATGTAACCAATTAAAATGTCAAGCCATTGTGGCACACAGGGAGACTGCTCTCCACTTGCATTAAGAGTTGTATTCACTGGTATGTAATATAAGGAAGAAAACCCTTGAGCCTGAGTACCTAACATTCTATAGAATTTCCAAGGCCTCAACAATGTATGGAGAGTCTAATGCAGCTATGCACCAAATAACTTAACCCTATGGAGTGGTTGCTCTCAAGGCAAACCTGAACAGCTGATGCCTTCCCTGCCTTCAGCTGTTTTGTTTAAGGGACCAGTAGGAATGGAAAATGCAATAGAATATACATCAGAGAAAAACAACACTATTTGTCTTTGCTTTTGAGAAAAAATATCAAAACAACATCATTATAGTAGAAACGTTCACGTTAAAGGACCAACAAAGGAGACTAAACATTTTGCAGATGCATGCTCACATTTTGACATGCTGATTACCGGTAGTATTATATTCAAAACATTTGAACGTCTGCAGTATTTGACTTGCTGACTTCCCACAAAGCACACTTCGATGACATCCAGTGAGTAAGTCGACAGTGAATGAGAAAGTTGGAGTGTCATGAGAAGAGCAGAACAACAAAGGTTTCTCATGACATGTAAAAATATAATAAGAAAACAAGCTTTGTTTTCTCAAAATCATCCTACCATGAGGGAGTAAATAAATAGACGGCTGAAAAAAAAAGCAAATGCTAAGTGTCCTCTGCAGGCTTCCATACAGAGCCAGGAGGAAAGACAGAAGAAACAAGCAGCTCCTCAGGACTCCCCTGGTTCAGCTGAGGCAAAATGGTTCAATAATGATAAAAAAGAAAAATGATGGCCACAAAAAAACAAATGGCTCTGTGGTAGAGCATTTGGCCATGGTATCTGGCACCACTGATGGCTTTTAACAATTTATTACCGTGCCATTCAATAACAAACGGGGCGCTGTCAAGAGTAAGGGACTACTGATGGCCACATGGAAAGTTGCTAATCATATCATTAAGATGCAAATAGCATATTAACAGCACACTGGCTGTAGGAAGAGATGGGGCACGCAGTATCTGGGTGACGTGACCATTAGAAATAAATGTGCTCACGGGCTCTCCGAAGGGCTGCTCTTCTCATTCACACAGAGACTGGACCCATCAGTATTTATGTATCTCAGGGAACATATTTCCCCCGGAAGGGCAGATGGAGCAGCTGCAACGTGACAACCCGCTGAGCCGACATGTGTTCCCTCCCCCGCCTCGCGTCCCGCCTTCTAAATGACTTGTGAACTCTTGGCCAGAGTGGATCCGTCTTCATTTCCTCCACTAGGGAGCCGGCAAGGAAAAGCCCAGCTACTTCCTCATGACCCCCCCCCCCCATTCCCCCTTACTCAATGCTACCCACTGGCCCATCAGTCAATGGGGCTCACCTTGCTGCCTCACAGGGGTTCCCCAGCAAGCGGTAAGCCATGGCCTGCTGCAGGTGGCTGCGGAAATGCACAGGGTTGAGGTGGATGCTCCTGGAGAGGGGAAAAGAGAAGAGAGAAGAGATTAAACGCGCGGGTGAGTGGGGCATTGGAGCCAGCAGCACACAGCTACAGCTACACACACACAACTTTATCACACACCTCCTGATGGAGTTCAGCTCTGCTGACAACAGCGTGTTGAAAGAGGTTGTCATTTACACCCCATTCGTCTCTGTATATCGGACAAACCCCAAAAGTTCAACAACAAAAGAGTTGTAACGAAACACAAAAATGTTATTGTACCTACTGACTTCAATAACCTTTTGGACCAGAGAAATGTATTATGGTGTCATAATAAAGATGATGTATTGTGGTCTTTCCAAAGAAAAAAAAGTAAAAAAAAAGAAAAAGAAAAAAGAAAACCGATTATGCCAACTTGACAGTATTGCGGGTCATTCAAAGTCACAAAAATTATGTTGCCATTCATTGTGCCACAATATGATGACAACAGCATTTTGATGAAAATTGCTGTTTCCGAAAATGGCATTTGGATATTTGTTAGCTGGGAGGATTGGAAAGGATTTCTCAAACCCATCCATTCCTCCCTCATTTCTTCCCCTCGGTCAACATCGGAGATGACAGCAAGACTGCGCTCCACTCTGCACACACTAAACAGCACAATGAGACCACCCGCCTGACACAAGAACGCACAAACCTACAACGGCTTTGTCTGTGTGTTTTCAAGTGCAACAATGACAAAACTCCCAGCAGCGGGATGACAGGCGTCGCAAACGTATGCCAGAGACCGCTGCTGCAGAGAATGTATGCCAAGCTCAAGCAGCAAGAACCCATCACCACCACCACCATCTCTTTCCCAACCACTACTCCCCACCCCCACCGCCACCCCATGGCTTGCTTTACACGCGTCTTCTCCCCCTCCTCGCCTCCATCAAGTCTTTCCCCGCAGCTTGCCAGCGATGATAGCCAACTTTGAAGGCCCATTAATTGCTCTGCCTCACGCTCTGTCATCCTGTGTTGAAACATGCTGGGCGTTCCTCCCTGTGCACACAGTTTGGTGAGCGCTAGCACCTTAGCGCCGCTGCCGCCGCCGCATGCCCAAAGCAAATGGCCTGGGTAAATTAATTGCATGTTCCCCGGGCCTTAAATGTGCTGATTATGGAGCAGGTTGTCTGTAATTAAAACGCTCCTGACAGACTGCCTTTGATGAGGCCTGATAAATCGCCATTCCTGGGAAGTGGCGTAAATCCCCCGCCCTTCAACCCCCCCACGCCCACCCCCAGTCTCTCTATCTCTCTTTTCCTCTCTCATCCTCTCTTTTTTCCACCTATATCTCAATCTCTCCTCCCCTCTATTTATCCCCCTTCTCAAAAACAGTGTACTAACCCATCTCCTTATCTCCCACGCACCCACCAAATTCCCTGAATTATTCACCATTCCGGAACATTACAGCTATTAAGTGGCAGCCGCATTAACCTATAAAGGCATTCCATGTTGCCTGCTGACCTGGGTACCCTTTAGCCAGACAGCCCTAATGACACGCTGGGGGTCCCATGGCTCTTTTGATTGACATCTTCTTCATCCTATCAGACTGTGTGGGAATCTACAGGGTGCATTTCTGAGGCGTATGTGAAGCAAAGATGCACTGACGTGAGTGAGCATAGCATTGCCAAAAGAAAGCTGTTTAAAGAGAGTTGCTTTAAGGAAGGAGACGTGAGGCAAAGCAAAGGGAAGACTCTCAGCACAGGCTCTTCCCTGAGCTCTGCAGGGCAACTCAGAAACATCTGGAGCAGAAAAAATAAGGTGCTTATTTTTTATTTAGAGACTCCGGGGTGAAACAACAACTCCAATAACAACACACATACACACACATACAGGTTCATGCACACAACCACACACACAAACACATATGCGCATACCGCATACAAACACAGACACACTCACACTCACACCCACAGACTCAGACACACACACTCACACACGCACACACACATACACACACGCACACCGCATTTTAAAATAGCAAAGGTATCTGACAAAACTGCGTCTACACTTCTTTTGCCAGAGGCCTTAACTGAGGCCCAGAGCATAATCCTTAGCCTATGTTTATCCCTGCTACAAGCTAGGTGATGTTAGTCATGGTGCAGCACCAGTAAACACATGCTAACAAACACGATCAAAGATCTTTGCTATCAATAAACACACACACACACACACACACACACACACACACACACACACACACACACACACACACACACACACACACACACACATTGCCTGCAAAAAAATACAATGCTTTGGGTAATTGCTAATGGTTTGGGTAATTAGCCCAATACTTAACAAGGTCAAAGCAGTGGTAATGTTTGTCCTTGTTTACCTGCTGTTGCTCACATTTTTTTACACATAACATCTGATTCACAGCCAGGGCTTTTAGACGCGTTTCATTATTTACGCCCAGAACCATTAGATTTAGTAATTAGTCATTATTACAATTTAGTTCAATTAAATTTGCTTAGTGTGCTTTTCCTGGGGAAAATGTAGTAAACAGAGATTTTTTTTTTTGGTTAAATTTACTAAAATAAAACTTTCACATTTGCCTAAGGTTAGATAAGTCAATTTCCGTCAAAAATACATTGAAATTAATGGTGAGGTTTTTTTTTTTGAATGTCGGCTGTGCTACCGTGTCTGGTATAACCAGTTCCATTGTTCATAATGAAAATTAATTGTTATCACAGATAAGTGTCAAACTTGACGCATCCAGTGTAGCTTCCCTGTAAGAAAATCTACACATACAGTATGGTCACTATCATATAATTCTGACTGATATGAAAAGGACCCTAATTAAAGTGGCTGGCCTGTTCCCAATAGCCACAGTTTTGCCTGGTATTTGTGCCAGGCTCGTAGCAGCACCATCTGGATGATTTGGTCTTGATCACCCCATCAGAAATGTTTACATGTCTTTGGAGGATGAGTTTGGAAAACTCAGAGCATGTCATACAGAAAACAAACATGCCTTCCCTCCACAATGTAGCCCATTGTACTTTGACGCACTCTCTAAGTGATATTATTCACGGCCATCCAATTTCATCCCAACGCAAACAATTACCCATGTGTAGGCTGGCTTTTTAAAATGTTAATTACTTCCATTAATCTAGTGCTTTCAACTAATGGGTGATACTCTGTGGGAGCACCTATTTGTTGTTATTTTGGTTGGAACATTCCCCCCCCCTCATCATTGTGCTGTCTCCCCAACCATGACCAAAGGCCAACCTTGAGCAGAGAAACTAACAAAAAGTTTGGCATAAAGCATGGTGGTGAATGAACTTGTGTAAAGGCTAGGTATCGTCATGATTCCTTTGATTTATAAAGATCTTGTAAATATGACTAAATGTCAAATACAGCGTGTATAAAAATGTCTGTTCCAGTCATTTACTATTCCAGACAAAATCGTTCTGCCTTTCCCTACCAAGGAAGTGGTGTCAGAGTCTTAGAATGATTGTTTAGAGATGACAACCTCTTAGCTGTGTGTCAAGGAGAGAGCAGTCTTGTTAGAAATTCGGCATGCGCAACCTGCAGACACAGACGTACACACACCGCCCCCAGAATCTGAAAGCGGCACTGGGAACATTGTCATCGCACTGAGTTCAAAGACCACAACATGGTATTTTTATCTGAATAGTTTTGCCGTGTTGCAGGTGTCTATCCCGCATAGAGAAACTAATATATACAAAATCCTTTTAGCACAAATCGACAAAGCCTTCTTTGATCGAATCCAGCTCCTACTCTCATCCCCTTCAAAGCCAGCACTGGCTGACAAAGAGGAAAGTGGAGACTGCGGGAAGAAAAGGATGGCTCTACCAACTTATTTTCTGCCAATGCACTAATGACACAGCCAGCAAATGTAACAAACTGAGGCACCCATCCATTGGGGATTTCAAAACACGGGCTGCTCAATGCTCATTGCCGATCTGCTCCTGGCTTTGGGAACCTGGGAGACCTAGAAAATCTCAAAATACTTAGATCGCACTACAGACTATTTTGGTGCAGATACTGTGCCAAATAGGAAAGCCAAATGCCAGGTTATCTGAAAGGGACACTACTAAAAAAATTTTTTTTTTTTTTTGAAATAAGATCCCAAAGAGCAAAATGAAAATCTAAGTTTTTGTGGTGCTAGTGCAATTCCTACCATGTTCAGGTGGAAGGGCTCAGGGGAGTAAGGATTCTGACTTCCTCCCACTCCCAACCCTTCTCTCCCTTCCTTTTCTTGTCTCTCTACACAGCAGCACTATCTGAACAGGGAACGCAGTCAAAACTGATCAAAAACCTCCCTACAAACCTTACAGGTGGTATATCTAATACCAGGAAGATATGAACTAAATGGAATAGGAAGAAAATAAACATTACAACTTTTCTGCCAAGATGAGACGAGGAATTAATTAACATTTGGAAGAGATAATGCACCACAAACACGTGTGGATAGAACACGTACAGTCACATGTACGTGGATAGAACACTGACATCTACTGCAACAGAAGGACCAGTTAAACTTAAATCAAAACTTAACTAAACAGCACTTAAAAATCAGTGGCCTGCATAGGAATCATGTCAACAAGAGTCAGAGGTGCTAAGATAATGAGGAATTGTGATAGTTAATACCGTAGTCGCAATTTGTTTGCAATCAATAGTTAAAAAAGGATAAGGGTAAAAGATGTTCATGACCATGACACGGATGGAATGCAGACTTCTCTAGGCTATTTTGAAATAAAAAGGGCCTTGAGTACCATTCTTTGAGGTATGATCATTGCCTGTCTATTTAATTGGTGCCTATTGAATATGAAAATGTTATTCAACTCCCTCCAACTAAAAAGAAAAAATTCATCTTTTATTCACTTCCATCATTTAATCACTTGTTCATCTAACCTTGGTACAGTAATTAATTTTGATTGCTGCAGAGGGTTCAACTAATGGTTGTGACGAGAGAGGATACATCTATGTCCGAAAATGACCCTCACTTTATTTAGTGTTGCCTAGTAACAAAGACAAATGGTCAACAAATATGCCTTAAAACAATCCAAAAAAAATTTTTTTTGAACTTTGCCAATGACTACTGTAATTGGAGAAGAAAAATCTTTCTTCTCTGCTTTAGTTTTACAATCCGTTCACAGAGATTGTGAGAATCAATCTTAGATGTGTCATAACCTTCTTGCAATAATCTTCAACTGATATTGAATGTACAATGACCTCTACAAAACTTTCAGGTCTATTGCTATCGGCAAAATCTTGGTTACATGTAATTCATCAAACAGGCAAACCAAAAAACACTTTAAGAAATCGCCACAAAATTAAAAACGATATTTGACAGTGGATTTAACATTTAATATTCCTAGTGGTGCAAGTCTGTTTCACCAAGTCTGTTTTACCCTGACACTACATCTTATGTCTAATCTTATGTCTAATCTTATGGCAACAAAATTCTGTGGTGTGCAGATGTGAGACTGAGAAACTCACACATTTGGCTGGACTGCGCTCACAAAACAATGACAACCTTGACAAGACTTACTGTCTTACACTGCAGAACTCAACTCAAATACTGCTGGACTGCAACTCTCCGTGGAGAGTACAGTGTCTGCACTGATTCGCTAAGAAAACAGCCGCTTTAAAGAAGTCCAGCAGCAGAACTGACATAAAACTGTGAATGAGAGCTCAACTTCTGCCAAGTTTTCAATGACATATTTGGACTTTCATCACAATGTCATAAGATATGGGACCGCTATTAAAAATAGACTGTAAAACAACAGATTCCAATCAGATTCCAATCACAGAGTGGCATACTACTGTCAAGGTTGATACATTTGAGTCCAGGTGAGTTACAGTGATGGTCTAACAGTACAAACTTTCTGACTGAATGGATATGCAGTTTACAGAAGTCACTGCACTGTACGACAAACTTGCTGACAGGTTGCAGATAAAGCAGTGTGGACAGCCTGGTCAATAACAGTATCCTGATGCACCACTCAGAAGCACTGACACACACTCCACAACACCCTACCTACTGTAAGTAAAGGCCACTGGACTGAAACATCTTCAGGTATTGGAGCACATCCATTGTGCATCTTATTTTTGATTTCCCCGAGCCCCCACAATATGTGTCACTGCCTCTAGGTATGGCATACAGATGATGCGCCAGCCAGGCCTGTTTGGTGCAAAATGAGCTGAACTTTTCTTTTCTCCTACAGACACGGTACTTTACCTGTGGGAGTGGCTAAGCGCTTTGTCAGGCCTCTTCATTCGCAGGTAGCATGCAACAAGTCGATACTCAATGAAGCTGGCAAACTTCGAAATATCTTCATAATCAGCATTAAAGGGTTTTTCCCAGATTGCACCTTTGGAGCACAACTGCAGTGAGGGAGTGAGTGAGAGTGACAGACAAAGGGAAAGGGAGAGAGAGGAAAAAAGAGTGAGAATAGTCACAAAATCAGCTGTACAAACAGTGTCTCCTCATATTTTCTTAATCTATTTCTTTTCTGAATGTTGGGCTTGATCTTATTTTTATCCTGCTGATATTTAATTAAATAAAATAAAAAGAAATTCTAGAATTCACTTTAAACACTATTGCAGGTTGATAGACAATCCCTCTTGGACCATATTTGCATTTCAGACAAGGCTGATAGATTTCGGGGCCGTTCAAGAGATAAAATAGTCTTGTTGACAAAGCAGGGCGTTTGCTGGGGTCTTGCAATCCAACTTCCACATCTTTTCAAGTGGAGAAAAAGTATTCAACAAAGACTTACTGAAGTTGAAATGCTTGTGACAAATGGGCAAAAGACACTTCACCAGTATGTCACCACAGAACAGCTTGGCTCTAATGTTCGTTCTCATTTGGACTAATTTATCATTCAGCGCTATTGATCCCTGCACTTTATTCCATTAAAAGAATGCGAGGCGTCTCAGGGAGGACGCAAATGAATGAGGTCTTGGCCCAAGAATGTCAACACGTTTATCAGACTGAAACAGCATCCTCGAATTTAATTAGCTCCGAATCTGCCAATAACATCTTCAACGCTTTTCAAATCCCTCTATTAAATAACGAGCACTAAATGCATCTAGGCTCTTTCAACTTTGCAACCCCAGAACTGATTGATCATAGAACCTTAACTGAGTGACTGTGGAGACCTGTATAGTGCCATGGGCGAAAATCAAGCAATTAAAGGAATTCCTTCACAAAATCAGTGACAAGGCCTCCTGGAATCATTCTCATTAGCATATCTAAGATCCAGAGACATACCTGATGTTTTAATTAACATAATACCTTGCATGGTGGTCTTACAGCAACTCCATGCTTTTTTTTTTAACTTAAAATAATAACTTCAAACTCACGTTTCATTGAATTATCATTCATGGTTTTCTTGAATTATCATTCAAGTTCTATTGGGAGTCTTCTCACATCAGATTTATGAATCTACTCTGCAATCTTTGCTATTACTCAGTCTCTGTCTCAAATGTATTTTATGATCTCTTCCTTGGATAAAAACAATTCCTGAACCTTGTGCAATGTTCTCCCTTCCTGCAAATGTTACTGTCGGCTATGCAATTTGAAAAAAAAAATGTAAAATAAAATGCAGCATACAAAATAAGGGCAAAGTGCAAAATTGTGTTGCAGCTTGAATGTTAATTCCTTACGATAAAATTGTCTACTAATAGCATATACCGCAAGTGTAGTCTTTGAATGTTTTTCTTTCCCACACTGAACAAAGAGTGTTTAAGCAAGGCAACATTGAGGGTTGAGAGCCTAAAAGAGCATAAGTTACATTTCACGAAACTTACAGGAGAGCCAAAACAAAAAAGTTACAGTTTGCCTTTATGCTGCTTTCTGTGCTAATTTCACCTATACTGGCATAAATGGATGACAATACTTAATCAATAAGGGGTAGATTTATCATCCGTTTTGCGATGGCGCTATCCGTTTTCAGGCGCTATTTCAAAGCAAAGACTGTGTTGGCCAACGCAGTCTTATTTACAGAGAGGACGCAGTGCCTGAAAATGCAAAGCTGCGTCTGAAATCGCAAGCTGCGCTTGAGGGAGGGGAGTGGGATGGTAGGCCAGGCCTATGTGCAAACTGCATCTAATTACGTATTCCGTGGTATTTACTAAGACTGCCCTTAAGAGTGCACCTGTATTTTGCGTGAGGCAAATACCGTCTCCTCAAAGCAGGTCTAAACCAAGCGCAAATCCTTTTGTGCTAAAAATTTACTTTGTTTAATGACAGCAGTGATCCGGACAAGATGAAGACAGGTACATGTTTGGGAGCAGATACATGTTTGCTACTCTTTTCTAATTAAGCTAAGAAGAAATCATCCGACGATACAAATTAAACAGCAATACCACATGCATTAGGCTATTCAATTAGATCACTGAATGTAGTCAAAGATGACGTGCACATTCCATCCACATGTTGAACTAGATTGCTAAAATAATAATAAAGAAGCCATGTTCCAGTCTGCTTTGAATTTATTTTCCCCGTTGTTATTTTTAATCAATTCCAGTCTAACACATTAATTTAAGTATCTGCCAGTTATTTCTTGTGTTAGACAAAATATCATACTGCTTTTTTGGGTGGTGAGGACTTGGTAGTTTCGGGTGGTGAGGACTGAATTGTCAGTTACCTCATAAACTAATAATAACTAAAACTAGGCCTAATTCTTCTTTGCAAAACTGCTGTTGCGCCCGCTGTTCCATGCAGGATCCAGGATAGAGATCACATGCGAGCGCGAGAGGCACGCTAATTTTGCACTAGAGGGGCGCTGTTTGCCTTATCTGTTTGAGCCTTGATAAATATATTGCAAAATGAGGAGGCACATTAACATTCTCGCATAAACAGACGTAGCAATTAGCCTAGTCTTAGTAAA
The DNA here is from genome assembly GCA_027497455.2 of Sardinella longiceps. Taxonomy (NCBI): domain Eukaryota; kingdom Metazoa; phylum Chordata; class Actinopteri; order Clupeiformes; family Clupeidae; genus Sardinella; species Sardinella longiceps. The sequence continues at coordinate 3,866,204 of JAODXP020000022.1, read as the reverse complement.
TGAGGGCCTGAATCCTAAAAAGGCAGTTACGTGCTGTTCACTAACTGCTGTGTCTTCACAGAGCTCACTAAATTTTAATCAAAATGTTAATTACACCCTTTAGGTTCTCATTCCTCAATATATAGTGTAAGATCTGAACTCCCTCCCATTCCCTTCTATCCACATGTTCTATGTTCTAGCACAAAGACATTCTTATTGAACACATTTTGTTTTAAAGAGGAGAAACCATAATTTGCATTTCTGTTGGTGTCTTATCTGACCATAAAATAATGACAATTTCATTTATCTAGTCTATTTGTTGTGAAATATAAAGTTGAATAAATTCATTGAAAAAGCTTGTCGGACGTTCTAATCTAAATCTAAAGTACCTGGAGTGCTGTGGTAAAACGGCTGGCTGCAGTGTCATATCTCTTCTGACGGTAGCATGAGTCGGCATCCTGTAAGGCTACATCCAGCCATTTGTCAATTTGAGGCAGAGAGCTGAGATGAGGTCCACTTCGAGGGCCCAGTATTTCAGCTGGCTGACACATTAATTGTAAGCCAGTGCAGGCTGGGGCCTGTGAGGACTTGTGGGTAATATCCTGCTCGCCACCATACACTAGCTTAGCCTCGGCCTCCACCAGAGCCCTAAAAGGGATGCGTGGGATGGGAGGAGAGGACGAAGGAGAGGCGGTGTTGTTGCTATTATCCTCTGGCTTCTTCTCCTCTACCCTGCCATTGCTTGCTCTCTCGCCATCCACACCTTTCCTCTCAGGACCAGCCATGTCACCTCTCTTCCTCTTCCTTTTATTTCTGCCATTTTCCCTGGTTGGTGTCTGAAAGCGATCTTCTCTTTCGGTGCCCATGCTGTGACTTGCTGTCTCAAATGGTCCTGAGAACCTTCGAGTTTTAGCAGAGTTTGCCATGATGTACCTAAAACAGATTTTGTATGTGAATATGATAAATGCTTACACACATATGCAATACACACTCCACCCCACCTTGTGCCCTAAAAAAAGAATAAAAAGAGACCACTTCCAAAATGGTATACCGCTATGCTACATGTGCTAGTCTACATGCTGCTTATGCCCCAGCACTCAGTGCAGCACACAAAATTAGCTACAGGCGCTTTACTTGCATGGCTGAGGTACTACTCCCCAGTAATGTTACGTTCACACTGTCCATGTCCGTTGACGGATGACGGGGGAGGGGTCTGACGGAGGGGGGAGTCAATTCTCTCAATTCCGATTGATTGACGGATCCGTCGCCAGCTAAAAAGTTGAACATTTTTCAACTTTTTGAAAATTTTTCAACTTTTCGACGGACGAAACTGAACTGTTTGGATAGATGGACCCACAATGCATTTCGCGAAAGCTTCATTCAAAGTCAATGGCCGTTTCCGAAATGGCCTACTACTTGACTACTACATACTGCTCGTATACTGATCTCTGCAGACAGCAGCGTGTAGTATGCAGTAAATGACAAATATCACAGGAGTAGTTTGGGGCTCAATTAACCTTGAGTCAGGTAGAGCACCTGTAGTCCATTAATTAATGAGGTTCTGGTCATGTGGCCAGTAGGCCTCTTCTGCTGCTTGCATATGCTGCATGGGGGGTAGTATGAGGCTCAGCCAGTCAAATAGAGCACCTGCAGCTAATTAATTAATTGTGGGAAGCAGTAGTGTGTGCTGCACTGTGTACTGGGGCACAAGCAGCATGTAGCACATGTAGCATAGTAGTAGGCCATTTCGGAAATGGCCAATGAGATCCGTCGACGGACGGATGCAATGTGAAAGCACCGTAATGTGGCATGGTATGCAGCAGAAGAGGCCTACTGACCACATGATCAGGACCTCATCAATTAGGCTAATGGATTACAGGTGCTCTACCTGACTCAAGTGAGCACCTCACTACTCCTGAGATATTTGGGCTCAATGGTGTTTTTTGCCCCCAACGGCACCTTCCAGGCAGCACAGCCTAAAAGGCACTACCCTTACCCTATTCCTAACCCTTAACCCCCTCAACCTAGCCTGACATAGCCCGACCATAATACTGCTGTTCATCCGTATTCATGGTCTGGAGGTTCTTTAACCTTACGCTATTATACTGCGGGGGGAGGGTATTCACTTTTGGTTTGAAACAATTGGACAGCTCGTCTAATCAGCGTCGCTTATTGGCCGGTAGACTCTCTACCGATATAAACACGCCCAAGAGGACCGTTCCCAGACCATGAATACGGATGAACAGCAGTATTATGGTCGGGCTATGTCAGGCTACCCTCAACCCTCATCCTAACCCTAAACTGAGTGGAGTAGTGCCTTGAAGGCAGCACTGCCTGGAAGGCACCGTTGAGGGCAAAATATACCAAAGACCGGCTACCAGCGGAGGTGCACCATGCAGGCAGAGGTGGTAAGGTTCTACCAGAGATACTGTATTATGTGGAGATGAATCGTTCTAGGCTTCCCCAACGTTAAAAATCGGGATACAGTTCCGGTCTCCTAAATAGGTGCGTCATAGACGTCGTAACATTAACTTTTTCTCTCTTAATAAGCAGTTAAATAATTAAAATATAATTTCCAGTGTCGTTTTATTGCCACTGCTTGTTTGTAATACCCATTCAGTACATTTTCAGGCACGGGGTAAATAATTCATTTTATGTATTAACCGAGCTAGCAAGCTAGCTAACGTTAACATGCCAACCGTTTTTGCCTGGGTAGGTTACTATGAGAACATGGCTAGAATATCGCTAGCTTTCTAGCACCTGAGAACCTCGGTTAAATTTCTATATTGCTACAAACGAACTTGACATGGACATTTTCATTTACCTGGCATCAGTAATGTTGTCTAGGAAGGTGACATTTTATTGAGAGTGTGATTTGTAAATTTAACAACTTTATTGTGGCTATCGCTAGCTTTTTAGCCAGCTTGTTATCAGACAGCAGGGCACTTTTCTAGCTGCCTAGGCTTAAATAAAGTTCGTTTTCTTCCATTAAGTTAACTTACATTTCTTATCTATAGGCTAGTTCTGATAACAATTACCTGCTCATTGTGACTAGGGGTATAAAAATGTCCAAACCCCCCTCCTCAGATAAGGGAATTTAGTTTATTGGAGAAATCTAGTAAAATCCCACGAACTCCACATTGGGTTTAACGAAGGTCTGTCTACTACCGGTCTCCTAAAGGGGCGTGTCAGCTTCGAACCCAACGTCATATGGAAACAGGAAGGAGCTCCTAATGAATGGTCTCGCTTTCATCAACCGTCTCTGGTTCTACTAGCCCAGTGGTTCTCAAACTTTTTCTGTCATTCCCCACTTAAGAAGGCAGAGAATTTTCACGCCCCACCTGGAAGACTCAATTTGTGCACAATATCTCTGTGAGAAAAATACTTTGCGAGTATAGGATTTTTGTCAATGTTAGAATTTTCCAGTTACTAATTCAAAGCCAAATTTCTCTCACCTCATCACACCAAGTAGCAAATAACACCATTGGAAAGCTCAATTTACAGTCAAATGCGCATATCTGACCAATAGCTGTGAATTCAGGGGGCAAAGAGATGTCTCGCGCCCCACCTGTCATGTGTCTGCGCCCCACAGTTTGAGAAACACTGTACTAGCCTAAGTATTACCAAATGAAAGCCTTTATACCAAATAAAGTAAATTCTTAATCATGTTTATCATGTTATTAATAGCCTAGTAAGAAATTATCGTGTAAGAAATTTTCACTGCTTAAATTGTTTAAAAAAAATAATTAAATAAAGGTTTTGGCGAAATAAAGATTTTTCAGCGAATTTGCAGCAATAGGCTAATTAATTTAGTCACAATTTGCAACAATAACTAATTAATTTTGTCACAAACCAAGTTGCATAGCCTATGTCTTATATCGATAGATAAACATGCAGAAAACTCCTGGCGAAGTTGTGGGAGCTTTGCTAGAGCTTTGCAGCAAGGTTACCAAAAGTTCATTAGTCAAAGTTTTCATTGTGGCAAATTCGGAAATTTGCCACAATGAAAACTAGGAGAGCTAAAGTAGCCTAAAGTGCCTAAAGTAGGCACGTTCATTCGGTCCTAGGTCTCGGAGATTAGTTGCTTGTGAGTTTCCATAATGTTGCCCTGACGACTATTTTTGAACCCTCAGGGGTTTAATGAAAATGAGATTAAATGAAATGCCATCACGTGAAACTAACTAAAACAGAGATGTTAGGCACACTTGTCGCTAACTTGGAATGTACTTTCTTACCTCGTAGTTATTGATAGACGATGCACAGATGCGATACTTGAAAGTAGCTGTCCAGTTTCAATGAATGCACTGTTTGCGCGAGTTCATAGAATAACATTCGAAAGGGATGCGGAACGATGTGGAAGGGAAAAAGGAATGTTGTCCTCCAAAGAGAATGCTTTCCTAGTTCCAAATTGAACTACTGTACAGTGGATAGATAAGGAAGAGGCCTAGCTCTTCTACCTGAGTCAGGCTTTGTCACTGTGTTGGGCCAGAGCCATAGATAGTTGAATAGATAGATAGTTGGGCTATTTGTTCCGCTGCTGGCTGGGAGCTATGACAATTTAGACATTTTTGCAAATCTCATTGTCGAAAGTTGTTTTGATCATTATTAATCAGATTAAGCTGCATGACAATTTCAGAAACCAATCTCCTCCTTAAAAAAAATAAATAAACAAACAAATAAATAAATAATTAAAAAAAAAAACTCGGGGGAAGGCATATTCCAAGTAGGCTAGATGGTTAACTAACAAATTACATTGTGCATGGATGCATTGGTAAACAGATGGTAGTAGAAAGCCTGGATATCTCATTCTCTTAACTAAAGATAATTGTAAATCTAATCCCTCTCCCTGATATTCCAACCAGTTTTTACATTTCTAATCAATTTGAAGGTGTGAAATGTCAGAGGTCAGAGTTTTTTTTTCTCCCAATACACATTTTGAAATTTCGAGACGATTATTGGTAGTTTTTCAGTTACTGAAATTAAAAGGGGTTTTGAAGTAAATCTGTGACTGACAATCGTGTGCTGAAGAGGGTACCACTTAACCATTCAGCAGGCTGTGTTTTACTCCCACTCTAAATCACTCTACTTCTAACCCCTAACTGTACTGACTGATGAAACAGTGAATTTCCATAAGACAGGGCTGGGTTTTTTGGGGGGTTACAAAGCCAAGGACAGATTTCACTTCAGAGTCTCTAATTTAAACCATTGATTATTAAAAAACTTGCTTGATATAATGATTTTTTTCTGGCACAAGCAAAGATTGCTATAAAAAATCTGTACATTATTCCCGAAAAAACAAGTTTATATATATAGGCCTATAGGCTATTGTATATTAACAAAATGCCACATAACCTCTACAGGCCTAGCAGTATTTCAGAATTTTGTTAATTTTCTTAAAACTCCATGGCCGAATACAGGCAAACACAAAAAAATCATATCATGATTTACACCATAAGAATATGAGCCTTTCAATTTGCGTTATGGATGTGACGAAAAATGGACAAGCTTTTTATGGGAGATTAGTTTTCTTATGAATTCTGTGAAGTTTACAGAGAAGCATAAATATTATTCCATTCATATCAAACAGGACACCTCAGTGAATACAGAAAAAGACTTAATTTAAATGTAAAGGTAAAATAAGTTGTTTGGGATTCTTTTGGGAAAATCGGCATTATGTGACGTCTGAACTAGCCTTCTAAAAACTATACAAACCAAGAGTGAATGGTGAATTTTTACCTGTAACAATTGGACTAGTAATATAAAAATAGAAATAACTGATAGGATTGTAGTTTTGCTTGTGTTATCACCCACTTTATGCCCATTATAAGCCTCTCCATAGACAAGCATTATGGCTGAATAGGGTAAAAATAACAAACAGATAAAACTTGCTCAGCTGATTATTTACATTGAGACAATAGTTTTTTTTGCATTGCAAATTTTCTGAAATAATTTGTTCATCCATGTAGATGAGACTTTAATTACTAGGGCGAGGTTGACATGGAATGTAGAGTTGCATAAAGTACTGGAGTAGAGGAGTGGAGTAGAAGTAAAAGTACCATATCAAAAAAGTGACTTAAGTAGAAGTTGAAGTGTCATTTAAACATCACACTTAAGTGAAAGTACTAAAGTGTATTCAAAATGTTTTGTATATAAGTATTGCAAGTAGAAGTTTTTTGAAAATTACGACTCAAGTGCTGACAGTAAAAGTAGAAGTAGGCCTACTGTGTGTATTACAGAAAGCTGTCAAAAGTTCAACCAACATAAGTTTAGGGCACAATCTACTTGGCTGAAAGGAAGCGGAGTAGGCACTTCATTTCATACGAATTGTCTTTTTGGCAAACAAAGGAAAATAAGTAGGGCCAGGGGTCATCACTGTCATCACCCTCGCCTTGGTGGAACATGGTGTTTCTGAATCATGTTCCATCTCGAAATGGAGCAGTAGACTGACTCACGTTAAGCGTTCCCAATTGAATGCATGCATTGCGAAAGGCATGAAAAATGTATTGGAGTAAAAGTATTAAATTCATCAAAATTATGTAGTGAAGTAAAAGTGGAAGTAGGGGAAAAAAACAATACTCCAGTAAAGTACAAATACTGCATTTTAGTACATAAGTAGACTACTTAAGTAGTTCTACTTCGTTACTATACATCTCTGCCTGAATCACAGTCCCATAATATAACGCTGCCGTTCATTTTGGTGGACGCTGGGCCTATAGACATCTGTAAAGATGAGGCGAAACATAACTGTACGATCTATCAGCTCCTTATGGATCACAGGGTTCCTGTTGCCAGGGAGGCCTACTTGAAGCCTAACTGGATTGAAGGAATGAAGTATGGTTATTGGGAGGAGGCTTGGTCTCACTATCACCCTGGAGATTTCTATTAATCATATAAATATGATTATCACCCTAAGCAAACTGCTGAATTGGGGGCGAAGTTGCAAAGATGAGCAGTGGGCACACGTAAATTAGTCAACCAATGGTTGATAAATTCCACGTGGACAGACATGGGGGCCTTCAAGAAAAGGGCTCCTCCTAGAAAACAGCACATGGGTCTGACCTCTGAAAATATCTCACTAAACTGCTTGAATGAGATGTGGTCTATTGATGTAAGACCTCTCTGTGTGTTTGTGAATAAACACAGTCAATGATATAACAAACAAACAAAAAAAACCAAAACAGATTGCCAACCGGCAGGTAAATACAACAAGTTTAGTAACTCATCAAGACAACTCACTGTAAGCATGATGCTTAGGTGCATTAATGACAGTGGTCAGTCTGATGTGCTAAAGTGCATATGCTTAGGCAATAACCCCAATTTACCGTTATAGAAACTGTAGCTGTTTGCTAGAAGTGGACAACCTGACACTTTGTGTGAGGGAAGAATTGAGCGACCCAACCGAGTTGACATGGATTGCAAGTTGGAGCAGTGTTAGAAACCGGAGCGCACACACAGTGTCTTGACCAAGTTCCATTTTTCGAGAATTGCAGTGTTAATCTTTGCTAGTGGAAGACAGAGCCAGACGGCAAAAAAAGGGAAATCTTAAAGGAAATGTCCTAAGTCTGCTCACGGGTCAGAGACAGAAAAGAGCAGTTAAGGACAGAGTCATACAGACAGGTCCTGGGGATTCAGTGACAAATGTCATGCCTCAATTGTAACTTAAAAGACAAGCTTATACAGGGATTGTTCTATTTAAACTGGACTCTGTTTTGCACCTATGGCTCGAAATTGATGTCAGGTGGAGGGTTGATTAACCCTACACAATGCATACATGGGGTGACACATGATGGCAAGCATTATGAGTGGTATGTGAGAGTCCCAAATTTCCAGCATGAAGCAGTGCTGAAATGGTTTAAAGAGACTGATCCACGTAAAGTGGGGCTGGCAAAATGGGATATGAACTTACTGAACTGCATGGCTGATTTGACCAACAGAACAGGGTTCTGGGTTAAACCTCAAACTCCTAAGATGAGAGTGAAAGGCACCCTATGTTCTGAGTGGCATGGGATGCAGTGCGGAATGTAAAGCCGGGGGCGGGCAGCCTGTTCGTGGAGGTGGTAGCGAACTGCACAAGGAAACATAAGTGTTGGCCGCAGTAGAAGTAGGCCTACTGTGTATATTAAAGAAAGCTGTCAAAAGTTCAACATTTAGATTTTAGGGCACAATTTATTTGGCTGAAGGAAAGCATGGAGTATGGCACTTCATTTCATACGAATTGTCTTTTCGGCAATCAAAGGAAAACAAGTAGGGCCAGGGGTCATCATATCACCCTCGCTTTGGTGGAACTTGGTCTTTCGGAATCATCTTCCATCTCGAAATGGAGCTGTAGACTGACTCACGCGCTAAGTGTTCCCAATTGAATGCATGCAGCATTGCGAAAGGCTGAAGGGAAGCATGAGGTCTCTTTATATACTGCATGATCGCTTGAATGATACTGAAAACCTGGTGACAGAGCTATCTACGGTCTGGCATTGATACCATTGGATGTGGTATGATTTGTAATGTCTTTATAAAAGTGACGATTCACCACATGAAAAAGTCTTTGAGTAAAAGTATTAAATTCATCAAAATTATGTAGTGAAGTTAAAGTGAAAGTAGATGGAAAAAAACAATACTCCAGTAAAGTACAGATACTGCATTTTAAGTAGGCTACTTAAGTAATTCTACTTAATTACTATACATCTCTGCATATATATATATATATATATATATATATATATATATATATATATATATATATATATATATATATATTTTCTTCTTCCTTCATGTTAACAGAACTGGGAATTTTGGGAAAAACACTCAGTAGTTTTTCACTGCAGATTATTGGACATTCATTCTGCAGGGACAAGCATCACAATCTCCCTAATCCCTCCTGTTGGCTTTTTATACTCATCTGTTCACATGGGTTCTCCTCCTTTGTGGATGATCCTCACTGTGAGACCACCCTTCAGTTCAGCCTCTGGTATTCCCAGCTTGTCCCATAAACATTCATTTCTATTTGGTTCATGCCCACTGCTATTACTGACAGTCTTTGGTATTTTTTGCCCTCAACGGTGCCCTCCAGGCATCGCTGCCTTCAAGGCACTACTCCACTCAGTTTAGGGTTAGGATGATGGTTGACGGGGTTAGGGTTAGGAAAAGGGTACCTTTTAGGCTGTGCTGCCTGGAATGTGCCGTTGGGGGCAAAAAACACCATTGAGCCTGACTGACAACCATCTACATTTCTTTTGTTGCCTCTGTCTCAGGGTCTTGACCATTCATGTGCTGATATTGAGAACATCAGATACTACTGTATCTCACATGATGTTACATATCGTCTACGCAATGATGTTTCAATTATGTTTTTTCAACAAGTGATACTGTAATAGTCTCTAGTTGTGAGGATTTAACTCAAGTGTGTGAATCATGGTATGGTACTGTAAGTGCAGCATTTATCTTTTTTTCTGAATGAAAGGTTAATGATGTACTGCATGGAAGTGACACATTCATGAAACTTCCTGATAAAATGGTAGTAAATACCATCTGGTTCTTTTTTTATACATAGAGACATGATTTATTTTACATCATGTATGTTGTCATACAGTATCCTTATGCATACATTGATTTCTTTAGTTTACTAAAAGTGCAAGTTGAAGAGGATTTTGTCACAACAACAGTAGCCACTGCTAAAGAAAAAAGCTCAACTTTGAATTTTCAGGCAGAATGTGTTGTGTGCATTAGTGTCCATGACTTAAACATCTCCCACTTGATTGAACAATGGCTCTTATGCACACAGACCGAGTGTGTGACTGGACAGAAGAGCAAACATAGCTTTCCTTCTGCATGCACATTCTTTCACTCTGATGCATATAAATAGCTGTTTACTCCACCTTGTGCTTAGCACTCCTCTTTTTCCCCTTCCAACCCGCGGCACCCTTAGTGCCCACATCATGTACCAGACAAAGTGAAATTTACAAAGACCACAGGCCTGAGTTATTAGGACTCCATTAAGAACCATCTCATGCTGCAGTAAATGGCTCCTATACGACTAGCACTCAGTACATTTGTGTGAAATACTCTCATTGCAAACGTCTTTTTTTCCTCCTCCCCGGCACAGTGTTCTTTCTTATTTGTGCTTTGACTCTGCTTTGGAGCTGTAACATATCCTCACTAAGCTGGAGGAGAACAGCGTTGTGGTGTGCCATATATTGTGCGTTAAGGAAGGCCACGGCGTTTAAAGCACTGCAATTCTGCTTTTTTATATGCCCAGCCCTTAATGCTGCTGTTGTGTCTTTTGCTATTAATGAGACCCCCTCATCCATATTCATTGTGATTACAGAGGACCTTGAGAGTATGTTTACTTCATGCCAGTTCAAAGTAAAACTGGAATGGGAAATGCTATCGTCGCCACAAACATGAATAAATCGAGCACGCTCTCCTCCATGTCACAGCAATATTTTGAAAGTTAAACATGGGCACTTGAGACAGAAGCATTGCACTTAACCTTTATTCCAACTCCGGAGTGTTGTCATCAAACAGACATGACACAAATTGCCAAGAGACACAAACAACACACACTCTGCCAGTTTTCAGGTATTCTCTGATTGGTCCCTCGTTGCTCCTTATTGTGTTGGCTCTGTAATCAGCCAAGACATCTCAATGCACAGAACCAGCTCCCTCTATCTTGGGGGGATGATAATTCTACCATGTGGATGTGATGTGCTGCATGCTGATGGCAGTCCTACTTACTTATGCTTTAGTCAAGCTCCGGATGGCATAATGACAAAGAAGAAAGTGGGAGTCTTTGAGAGGGAGACAGGGCGTGCTTGTGCTGAACATTGTTTCGCCTTTTCCACTGCTGCTGAGACTTGTACTGCTGTCACTAATTAATCCTTCCCTGCCTTTGCTTGACTGCTATGAAAAAAAAGAACTGAGAAAGAACAATATATGGGGAGAGGAGAGGAGAGGAGAAAAAATAGTATATCAATGTGGTAGGGAAAAAAGACAGCCTGCTTGAGTGGGAGTAGTACAGTAACAAGGGGATGTGTTTGAGAAGCACAGTGTTAGGTGAGGCTGACATGGCTGATTACATAAATAATGTAGACCTTGCCTTATGCCTCAAGGTGGTGCAGTCATTGTTTGATCCACTATATATTTTTCTTCACAAAGCCAAAATAATAAAACCATACCTCGACACTTTCATTAACAACCTTGTTATCAGCACATAACACCTATCAGAGGTAGTATTATATTAAGGCGGGTTGTCTATGAATACTTGTTGGCATTGCTGCAGGGGGTTGCCATGCAAATTCATTGTTGCCACACTCAGAATTCTATTAATTAAACCCATCAGGCCGTGGCCGATTAACGATGTAAACAAATTACTTTGGATGAGACCTTCAGACTTTACTAAAATAAGTGAATAAATGGCAACATAAAAAAGTGAAGTGGAAAAAAAGTGAAATCAGTTGGAGAACTGGAGAAAGAATTGGCCAGAAATCTACATTCTCATCGCCAAATCCAATGTTTAAATCCCGAATTCAGTGGGGCTCACAAGAGGACGTTATACTGATGATTCTGGTGAACTCTGACTTTAATCATAAACCTGAACTGTAAACCTTAACGCCCGGCCAATGCTTAATCCAGCCCATATGTCTACTCATTTATATGGGCATAAATAACCAAGGGGATAAGTATCTGCTTTCTAGATTAATAGACCTGGATGGGAGTGTAAAAGTGGATTAGAAAATGGTTTAGAGCCATACCAAGAGACCTCCAATCTACAGCACTATATATTTTCCTCTGAAACGATGTCGTTAGGCTTCACATTTGAAGGAACACATATCAGAGTCTCCTCAGTTGATGTGATCAGACTCCACATATACCCTCATATGGTGACGTACAGTAAGGCTGGTCATGAATACATGAACATGTTCTACTGCTTATTCCAATAAAATTGGGTCACATAGAACACCTTCAAAGGCTTTGGCAAGGCTACTCTTCTGTTTTTATTCTGGTACTTACAGAAGAATGCTCATGAGGTTATGTACAGTATTTGTCATGGCAGAGAAAGACAGTCATATGATGTATCTATTATCATTTGGCTCAAAACTATTAACCGCTGAAGCTTTTATTCTGCAAATGTGAAATTTGAAATATGCATGTAGGCTACTGCAAGCTTTAGCATGTTTAAAGAGGTTATCACAGGAATATCACACTGATTCAATATGTTCATATAAAAACATTTACGGTTTTTGAAAGTATTCCAAAAATAAAAACATCTTCTTAATATCAACCCAGAAAAAGGAATTGTCTTTCTTGAATTTTTTATGGCCTAATCTGAGAGCATATTTTAAAGTGTTCAGCGATCCCTACTTAAAATAACTTGATATGAGAGAGAGAGAGAGAGAGAGAGAGAGAGAGAGAGAGAGAGAGAGAGAGAGAGAGAGCAAATAACATGGACCGGCATTACATAACATCATAGACCTCTTAATGTGCAAATGCTCTCTGAAAATATAGTGCAACCTCACGGGACCAAGCTCAGAGGCTGAGGGAGACAGATGGACATTAAAACGATGCCGGAAAAAAAGACACCAGATGGATCTGTATTTTCAGAAATGGCCACAATTTGTACACTTTTCTTAACATTGTGATCCAGGTTGCTGGAAGAAGAAGTTGCAAGCTCCAAAGAGAAAAAAACAAAGAAGTATTTTTATGTCATTCTGTGTCATTACTTTGTGGCACTTTGGAAAATGGTGCCTGGAAGTGTCAGCACCCTGAGTGACAAACGCAGCTGTGGCGCTGGTGTGTGGGAGGCTGGCCGCACTGGGTCCTGTGCTCTGGGTGAAGCTGTAGGTCACCAATGCATACGCTACAAATTCTAAAGGTCACAGTGTGATAAAATCAATTTCTTTGGGACAGAGTGAGGGCTTTACTCTCCAACTTTCTTTTTCTGTCTTTTTGCACACACACACTCTCTCTCTCCATCCTCTCTTTCTTTCTCTCTCTCTCTCTCTCTGACCCTCAGGCTCTTTTTGTTGTAGAATAGTACCCACTCATCACCAGCCTCAGCGTCATTCTGCACATGTACTTTTTCTGTCTGGGGAGGTAGATACTGAACTGCATGGTGCAGAAAGATCACTCATAGCACTATACAGAGGAACATTGCATTCTCTCCTCTGTCTATTTGGGTGATGCTGTACTCTACTTCTTTGCAAGTTGCGGTAACAAAATAGGACAAGCATTTAATGGCAGTGTTTCTGTGAATGGGCGTATTTAAACTCTGCCAGTCATGTTTCCGAACATTGGAACCGTGGCATTAAGTTTCTGACAAAATACATTTCCCAACTACGATTTATAAGTTGAGACACAGGGTTTGCTAACTGAGGGACTAAATATATTGCAACTGCTACCCTAGAAGTTGTTTCTGTTTGCAAACAACCCAAAATGTCGGGGGAGGTTTTTAAGCTCACAGTAAATGTCATTCACAATGAGTGATTTACTGTATGTACATGTATTCTGGGAAAATCTGAAAACACTGTGAGATACATGACAGATAATTATCACAAAGTACTGACTCTATGCTCCAAAAGTCAGAGTGAGATAAAAAGAGGATATCTTTCTGACAACTCAAACATATAGTATGCTTCTGATATATTTTCATTCTCTCTGGATTTGGTGTCTGTGTGTCTAAAATATTGTGTACATTTGTAATGTCCACTCAGCCATGTGTCTCTCTCCCTCTCGCTCCTACCTGTGTGTGTGTGTGTGTGTGTGTGTGTGTGTGGATCAGGTATGTTTGTCATGGCTGCACACGCAACAGACAGACCAGAAGTGTCCTGGGGGATAGGGGCGGGGCGCTGTCAGGGTTATGGATGGCACTGTGGGTGGGTGGGTGTCAAAGGGGGTGGTGGGGGGTGTAGACGCTGGTGCTGCCGTCACTCCTGAACTGTGAGCAGCGCTGCTTTCACGAGGTTCCTGGGGGGAGTGTAATTATGGTGAAGTTAAATGACTGCACGGCCCAGATTCATGGCAGGCTTCATGGGACTGCAGTGGGCTTTCTCAGAAGTCCTCTGCCGCAGTAAGGGTCCATACAGTAGGAGACTCCCTGGGTAGGGGGTGCGGATGTGTTGTTTATGGAACATATGTCTGTAAGGGCATGTGTGTCTGTCTAGATGCACAAGCCTGTTTGTCTCGGAAGGAAAGTTAATTAGTAAGTTGCATAATGGATCAGCGTGTACATTGTGTAGTCAAAAATCGTGCTGTTTTCAGAAAGTAATTTCTCTGATTAACCATTATGAATCATTATCAATCAAGTATAGAAATCTAAAGTACAGTGTGAACAGAAGTAAAAAATAGAGACACAGAATATTTATCTTTTGCTCCCAAGGATATATTTTAAAAAATATGGAATATATTTTATCTTACTAAATGTGTCTGAAAAACTGTACATCATACCATATCAGCGTGACAACATTGCGCTGATTATTACTATTTTCAGTTATAGCTTAGCTTGTTGTGGAGTTTTTTTTGTTGACGTTTTACTGGTGTTGATTTTGTTCCTGAAAAACTTCTCCCTGACTTTTAGTTAACCATTCTGCTTGAGTTTAGTTTCCCTGCTGTGGCAATGCAGCAGCTTTCTGGTACAGCAAGGAGACCTACCACAGTTAACATGGCTTTGATGGTAAATCAACTGTTTGTTTATTTATCTCACTGCTGACCCAGTCTTTCACCAAGCCTCCTCCAAGCTATGTTTTAGATGATTTTCCTTTACTGTTCTCCCCCTTCTGTGCAAATAACTAAGGCCTCTGCATGACTTCAGATATGTTTTTCTGTGCACAAAAGTGGCTGATCATATGCCTGACCATGGCTGGCAACTGAAGATGGCAGTCTGCTCTAATACAATTTTCAAATGTATGGCTTTTGATAATTTCACCATGAAATGCATCCATGTAAATATCTCTGAAGCGGTGTTTCAATGATTGTCATGAAAGACGTAGGCCTGTTGCAATTTTGAAAACATCCAAATAAATATAAAATCCAATCTGAAGTCTGTTTATGAGTGTATGCCATACATTACTAGATGGATATTCGAACTGAAAAAAAAATGTTTATCTTGGACTGTTTGTTTGCAAAATGCTTGCAAAAAATCTGAACAACTTATTTAAAGGCATGACATTTTCAACAGTTAAAAAACTGGTAACTGGTAAACTGGTGGTGGAGCAGCCAATCTCTGTCTGGTTTTCAAAAAGACTTGGGTTAACAGTAAGGAACATTGACGATGTTATCAAGAACCATCTAAGATGCCCCTACTCCGCACATTTTACTTTAAGTTTGCTAAGTGCATTAGCGTGTCTCATCACTGCCTATTGCCATATTAAACATCATCTGCGTCACTCTCGCGTACGTAGAGCTCTCTGCAGAATTCCTCATCAGTCTGTCGCTGGCAAAGGCGCCGGGCGCTGCGGTTGCAGTACTGTATGTGCTTTTTTCGCATGATAACACGAACGATGAAAAGGGTCTCTCCTTTTTCTCCTCCCGGTTTGCCGGTGCAGACAGCCTAACTCACGGCTTCGCGACAGCCGCTTGTGTCGGGATCTCTCTTCGCCAGTTGCCTCTGTTGTGTCGGGGCCTGAAAGGAGCAGTACGACGGAATAGTAAGAAGTGCGCCGTTGTTTTTTCAAACTTCCGAGAGGGAAAGCGATTGCGCCTGTTATTTTGGAATGGGACATGGCATGCTTCATTGCGCCTAAGCTGAACATTGTTATTGAAGTGACACTAGCGATTGCTGGTGCTATTCGCAAATCTTGAAACAGACCTGAGTATTGAAGCTAAAATCTTCGCCACTCCCTTCACCCCTGTTATCTCGAGATACTTACATGCAGAATAAACTGTCTGTTTCCTCAAGGAAATGCCGGCTGTTTGTGACCAGAACATCTAAACAAGGATATGTTGGAGTCCTGATTTTACGACAGACGATTTGGAAAAAAAGGGGACAGGTACGTTTTTTTCCACGCTGATCATAGTTTCTTTGTGTAACCTGTCAAATAAAATATGCTCAAAAACAGATTATTTACCTATTTATCAGTATGGCAGCTAAGAGAAATGGACAGACTTGTCTGGAGAAATCTTTTTTAAATATATGTTCTCTAAACTTCTATAGCCTAATTATAGTGAGGTCTGCTAGTCATGTCCAGCCGAATGGCACCAGTTGGAGCGCAGCCTCGTCGTGTGTGTGTAGACATGTGTGGGTGCGTGTGTGGGTTGCTGGCGTTAGCTAATTACGCGTCAGTATGTTTTTGTGAGCATGTTTGTGCGCCAGCACACTTGTTTGCATTAGTGTGCTGGCTAAATGGCCCAAAGCTTAAATAGTGAATTGGACCCTCCAACGATAGGTTAGGTTGCCTTTAGTGAAGTTTTCCGCTACTGCTGCTCTGATGTAAGCTTCCTGCTGCTGTGATGGTAGATTTGTAAACAGCCGGTTTCAGGGGAGAGGGATTTAGACTGCGGCGCTGTCCATGGTGCTAAGTTTACTTTTAAGCATCGGTCGCAGTGACTGATTACTGACGTCCACTGCAGGAAATATTTGGCTGTTTGGACAAGGGTGACCCGGAGGCCTTCTCCAGTCTTTGCTCAAAGGGATGAATGAGCAGGTCTATTAATGGACATTTATGCTTTTAAAATAAGAAACCGGCTGCTGCTTGTCTTGATGTCAGTCTGTTTTAGTTTGACAAAGTGGTAAAGCAAATTATGGTGGTAAAGCTTGTCTGAATCATACAAATATATAGTGTGTGTGTATACAGCATCAGTGTTTAGGTTTTAATTTGAAAATGTTCTTAATCTGATTTCATGTCAAAAATAGCCCTTTTCACAGACTCTTGCACAGGTATGGTTCAGTCTCACACTTCATATCTATATCTAGGTCCTTCTAAAACCTGATTTTCAACACATACACAAACAAAACATTTTACCCTGGACATCATGAAGGACCTTTTCAGTTCCACCTGCATGTTGTAAGCAATTGTTTATACAGCAAACCTCTTTCAGATGTTAATTCATAGTCAGGTAAACATGAACCTTTATGCAACTGACAGAAGTGGCTGCATCTTCTACTTTCTTGTTCAATGACAAGAATCACTGACCTGTAGATGGCAGTATGCATCAGACATTCACGGTGAAAAATCATGTAGAAGCTGTCTGTATTTGAGCAGAATTATACAAAAACCGTAGACCTCTCAACATCAAAGTAAACAACTTAAGGAAATTCACAGCGTTCCTTATACATTTGCTGTACTAGCATCAGAGGCATCTTTAAACGCAGCTGGATCTCTATCAAACCACAGCAGGCCCTCCTTCACCTCAGTGTAGGATTTGCTTTGGACAGTTTATGTAGGGTTGCACATCCAGAAGTCCAAACATGTCTTCAAGTGGAAATTTGGAGAGTTTCCCAGATCTGCTTTGTGTCTGACTTGTGGAGGTCATGGTTTGATGACTATAGCTCTGATCCCCCACACCCTCTCCCCACCCCCACACACTCCCCGGAGCTTATCAAGATGAAAGCCTGCATGTACTACAGCTTGGCCATCCACAGCTAATAAAGTGTGTGTGTGTGTGTGTGTGTGCGTGCATGTGTGTGTATGCGTGTGTCTTTGGGTATTTTAAGTGTGTTGTTGGTTGTGTGTCTGTGCTCATATTTATGTGTGTATTGGTCTGCTTGAGTGTATCTTTTATATTCATATATGGCTGTGCTACCAGCTACCATGTCATCCATTGTGCTGCTAAATTCTGCTGGGAGCCTGAAGTCAGTCTCCAGGTCATGCTTTCTGGACATTGTCACATAACAGTTGTGTGGCGTATTAACAATCAGACATTTTTCCCTGAATAAAGGATAAAGTATTGATGCTCACTGGATGACAAAGTCAGCATATGGATTATAACAGATTGAAATGGGACAATGCACCAGTTGCATAACAATTTGAGCACATGTGTGTCATGCTCCTGCCATACTTATACAGAGTGACAGGGAGGGGTCTGCTCTTGCTGACAAGAAGGCCAGTGTGTCTATCCAGTAACACTGAGATCAGAGTCAGTGTCACAGCCACCGCTGTTTGATGTAGTTTTGATTTAAATGTGGTATATTAATTAAATGGCTTGACTTGACTTGACTTGTCGTCGTGTTGTGCAGCAGCATCTTGCACTTGTGCTGCCAGGTCTGACTTGAAGCTACTAGGTGATAGTCCACCCCCAAGCAGTAATGAAACACCCAGTAATACTGAACGCAGTGCTGCGGCTTACTTGTCTCTCCAGTGTAGAATCTTTTATGTCTGCTTTTCGGATAAATATGTCATGTGATATACTGTACACTATCACGATTTGCTCATTCATGAGGATTTTTCCTTCATTTGTATTACATAAAACTGTTAATACATATGGCTAATATCCCTCCATTACATTTGCATTACACCAGCAAAAGCATAGTTGGATTATGTCCTTAGTATATACTTCAGAGTTCCTGTGAATAGTTGGCAACACTTTGCCTTGAGGAGCAATGCACTTACTTGTGATCTGAAATATAATCATTAATTGCAAAGGTCAGAATGGCTGAATGTAGTTATTTTTGTCTGTTGCTGTGGGTTCCCCCTTAACAGCAGATGGTCATTTTGGATGTGGACATATGCTGGCTCTTTCATTCAGCTTGAACTATCAGACATTATGACCAATGCCAGCCCAGACAAATATTTTGTTCTTGCTGCTGGCTGCATGTGAATCATGGAAAGGACTTGGTACTCTCATGAACAGGACTAGTGAGGATGCAGATACACAGTGAAGAGAGAGAGAGAGAGAGAGAGAGAGAGAGAGAGAGAGAGAGAGAGAGAGAGAGAGAGAGAGAGAGATCAGAGTCTGGCATTGTACCGTGAAGACGTGAAACCCGTATGCCACATTATTTTTTCATTAATTTCTAGAACCAGCTGGCCTCAGCTGACTGTGCCTCATTATAGTTTGTTAAAGTTCCCGTTTAGCCGTCTGGAATGTGCCGGCTACATTTCTCGTCAGGAATTATTTGTCCTAATGGGAAACGTTTTACATGTGATGCTGGACTCGTTACACCCTTATACATTTCCCAGTGTTCCACAGTGTTCCTGCCTTGCCTAAGGCGCGGCGAGCTAACAGGCTAGGTATTAGTCTGTTTCTATTCTGAAGGGTCACTGCCTTTTAGTGCTGCTAAACAATAATCATGTTCTCGGTCTGGCAACACAATATGTTAATTAAAACACGGCGGCTTGTTGCTCAAGACTTTTACACTTGCTTGATTAATGAAGAGTCTTTCGTTCGTGTATCGCTCAAGCCCAGGGTCCTCCAGCCTTTAAGAGACAGGAGCCCTAACAAGGCAGGAGGGGGGTGGGGGAATGTAACAAGGCCTTTGAAACACAGAAACACAGATGGACTTTTTTGTGGCTCTCCCATCTCCTGCAGTTATTTCTCTCCTCCATCTTCTGGACTGGAGCATAGTAGTGTTGTGTGTGTGTGTGTGTGTGTGTGTGTGTGTGTGTGTGTGTGTGTGTGTGTGTGTGTGTGTGTGTGTGTGTGTGTGTGTGTGTGTGTGTGTGTGTGTGTGTGTTTTGTGAGCACAAGCTGGGGAAGCTTCACTGCCCACTCAGGTGTCTCATGAACACGCAGTGAATTAATCAGCTTGGGTTCTCACTCGACCTGTCTCCACAGCAATGAGTCGTGTCTTACCATCAAGTACACCCCCCCCCCACTCACACACACACACACACACACACACATACACATACAGACACACACACACACACACACACACACTCTTTTATACACAACATACACAAACAGGATGCACACACACACACACACACACACACACACACACACACACTCTTATATACACAACATTCTCACACAAACAGGATACACACACACACACACACACACACACACTCTCTCTCTCTTTTGCAATAATACAAAACCTTTAGAAACCTTATCATCATCATCAAATAAACATATTTCTATTTTTAAGCACACAGAAGAACACTGCACATCAGGAAATCTGCCCACATCTACACACACACACCTTTTAAAGACACTGACCTAACATGTAAATGATTTTATCAAGTTAAAGTAAAAGTAATGAATGTCTCACTGAAATCACTGATGCACTTAAGCACTCGGCTCAATGCTGCAGATAATTGGTTCAGTCTGCAGTGAAAGTTATTCCTATTCTTTTAAAAGTTTTAAAAGGCAGGTTCTGGCTTTTCTTTTCTCGGCCGCCACGGCACAGAGGCCAGCCCACACGTCTCCTAGTGTGCCGCCGCTACACTGCTGCTGAGCTCTGAGGGTCTCTAGCTGGTGTTAAGAGAACCTGAAGCTGAGCCCAGAGACCAGGCAGCAGGAGCACAGGGAAGCCATTGCAGCATCTCCCTTCTCAACAACCCCCACTGCACACACTCCACACCCCAAGGACATGGAATTTACAGCGCTGGTCCACTTGGTAATTGGTGGCTCATCTCATTACGTTCTCTGGATGGGCGTGAGGGTAAAAGGGCCACTCTCACTGACCCCTGGGTCAATGCCAGTACACACACAACCCCCCTCCCCTCACCTCTTCCTCCTCCTCCTCCTCCTCCTCCTCAACACCCCCCCCCCCCCTCCTTCCCTCAAGACGTGTGCATTGTAATTAGTGGAATGGTCAGGGCTTATACTAAGGTCTTTCATATCAAGTGTACAAGCTCATATAGCCTGAGAGACACAGACTGTCATGTCCTGCTGTGTAATTTGATTGACATTTGGCCATCAACCTCATGAAATGTACTGTGTATTACATCAATTATGGATGTGCTCAAGGGTAGAAACAGCAGACTGGTTTAAATAGATCAGGTTTCATTTTGTCATCGCTTTGTGATGATAGCTTTTTAAAGTGTCTATATTACGTGTTGTGAGCTCAGATTGTCCTGTTATTGCAGAATAAATAGACAGCTTACATGCTGTGAGACTTTATCATTATTGATTCCGACAAACAAGGTTGACATCTTGGAATTAATCTCCTAATGACAGTTGGCCTTGCAGACAATTTTCTGTCTCTCCCCACTTTACAACATTCAATTTGGAACCCTTATCTAGCATCAACACATCCATCCATCATAATGAACGCAGGGCTCTTTAAGAAAGTTGGTGCAATTTTCCACTGCAGAATGACCTTCCGTGGTGCTTGCCTGACTGATTAAAAAGAGGGCGATAGAGAGAGGAGAAAGTAGGAAGGGAAGAAGCCCAATCCCTTTGATGTCATTTTCAAGTTGACCAGAAATTACTTGCAACAAAGCATACTTATGAAGAATGGACCTCAAGGCAAAAGTTTACTTAACTCTTGTTAATTGCATTCCTTATATATTTAAAAGACACATATGATTCACTCTGAAGTTTATGTGCGGCTACAGAATATGCAGCATTGTCCTCATACTGAAGGCCAATCCTAGCCACTGGCTAAGTGTAGAGAGCTGGAGCAAAATGGCAGTTGTTTTGTATTGATCCCCGGACGTAAATCCTGCCGTAGAGCACCAAGATGGGAGTTAATTATGAGCTGAGTGTGATGTGCATTGACAACATTTTTTCTCCCCTGAGCTCTTCTCAGTCGAACAAAACAGCTCGAACCAATGCGGGCATAGTCGAGGACTCCAGTGGCAAACGCTTTGGACTTCAAGGCCAGCTCCCAGACTGCAGCACCGAGTGAGGCCAGTCCACCTGAGCCCAGCTAATTGGTTAAAGGCCGTGAAAGAAAAGGACAGGGAGGGCAAAGGGCAGCTCCAGCCATGGCGCAGTGAACTGGTCTCAACCCCTCCGACTGAACAGGAGCTGGATCCATCTGATATTGAAATGTTCCCGGTCAGAGTTCAGCCGTGCAGCTTCACCATTTGCTAATGCACTTCACTCTCGTGAGGCTAAGATGGAGAATGGGTTAGGAGCATGTTTGTATAGGTGTGTGCTGTTGATCTGTGGTGAATGATTCTATTATGTTTACCTTCACATGATGTATTTGATGATATTTAGGACTACTTGGCATTGGAATTGTTGATTGTATGCTTAGTCTTTGATTTGTCTAATGCATCAGTCAGTATGTATATTTATTAGCACTTAATAAATGAAATGGAGATATATGTAGATTCATTCTGTAATTCTTGCTGGAAGGCAGAGATTCAGTCACCCTCATGTCTGGGTATCGCCTCACCATGGACACAGTTTAAAAAAAGTTGTAGGGTCAGAGCCCTTGGCATTTCATTTCCTCCAAACTCTTTCCAGACATACTGTATGTTTGCTGTCACACACCTACACTGTATTTCATTACTTTATAGGACTTGGTCTTGTGTTAAAAATAGTTTAAATGTGAACTGTGTGTTTTTGTCTGACGTTTTGCTTTGCTTGTCAGTAGCTGTATGTATCAGCATTGGCTAGATGGGATGTAAGTGTGGATGGACACATCCATTTGTGTCCCCTGTAAAGTTGGTGGGGTGCTATCAAGTGGTCACAGCTCCTGATTTATGTTGTGGGCTGGGCTGTTGACATTGATGCCATGCTGTGGTCGGGAAACAGCCTGTGATTTCTTAGTAGAGGACACCCAGAGACTGAAACACCAGCCTGTCCCTGGCCACAAAGTGCACCCTCGTGAGAGTGTGTGTTTTGAGTATGTAAGAGAGTGTGTGCAAGTGTGTTTGTTTGTGTGTGTGTGTGTGTGCGCTTGACTGCGGAGGTTACATGTTTGAGTGTTTGTCACTGCGTGCACACGTGTGCTGTCGGACTGTGACTGTGGGCAGCGAGACAATGAGAAACATGACCTCCCTGCCTTGAACTTGCCGCCGTACATCAAACACGGGCTGCTCCTAAAAGCACTCATGTTGCCTACTACGCTAGATTAAACACATGGCCAGAGGAATAATATGCTAGTGGGTGCACTTGTCTACAGGCCGTAGATCTTTCCACAGGGCCACTGCCAAGGTTAGCCGTTGTGACATGCCACATCTCCCCTTGGCCACCACAGAGGACATCCCACAGGGCTAGCCTGCCCTTGGGCTGTCAACAGTGTGCGCTAGCTGCTTTTTAAGGTGTTTGTGTTTTTTTTTTGTTTAGGGTGTAATTACACTCTACACTCAGTGTTTGCACATAGTAGTAAACATCCTATCCTGGAGCTTAGGAAAACAAAAAGCTCAGATTTCAGAGCTCAGGGCAAAATCTAATGCTTGTTCCATTTTACCGCTGGAGCCATGATTAACTGGCGTTCCCCTCAGTGTGAACAGACTCAGTATTGCATCTGGCTTGCTGTTGGTAGGCTGCACTTTAGCAGCATAGCGGTAAGGAGTTTTAATTCTGATCCTGGACCTGTGCAGCATAGGTAATGAAGTAATGTGTAATACGTTTTATCCAGTTATCCATTAGTGCAGTCACATTGACCATTAATATGCTTACTGCAGGAGCTTTTGGCTTATAAGCTGGGTAGAAGAATGAATGAAGAGATGGGAATGTAATTATTCTAATTGTTTACCCCAGCGCTTAGTCTCTCCTAAGCACATCGGCAGGACTTTTGTACATTAATCTGTGTTTCCCTGTACTGCAGTCTCCAGCCTGGCCTGCTGCATCTCTCTCACAGCTCCACCCCAAACTGGGGGCTCTCTCTCTGCTGAGGTGAGGAGGGGTTTGAGCTGCTGGACTCTGGAAGTCGTGGGTCTGCTGGACAAGGCAGGGTTCCTTCCACTAGCAGGGGTGCCGCCAGTGCTCTGTGTTTACGAGGAAGGCTTTTGTCTGTTATGGATTAGCCCCAAACCCCAGTGTGTAAAAGCAACGGTATGCGGATCAATTCTGTAATTCTTGCTGCCGGCCAGACTTTCTCTCTCTCTCTCTTTCTTTCACCCACGTGCCACTCTACACTTTGCTTTGGGCATAGTTTATAAAAGTTCAAAGGTCAGAGCCTCTTGGCTTTCCTCCCCGTCCAGAACGCTAAAAAATCTTCTGTTAATGTAACTTCTTATAGGTCAGAAAGTAGGCCAAAGGACTCCTAGGTATGATGCTCCTACATTGTGGATTTCCAGGTCAGCGGTGGTTGAGAGTGCAGATAGGCACCCTTTGCAGTCGAGGGAGGGCTGGGAAGAGGGGTCAAGTGTTATCACCACTGAGAAAACGGACCCTCAGCCCCTTGGGCTGTGCAGGGTGCCTTTCAACTCTCATGACCTGCAAATTAACACCCAAGCTTTATCTGATCTGTTGTTGCAAGATGGTTCTAGGGGAGGGTTTCTCCGTGGTTATCTGAGGTTAAATGTGGAAATTAGTCGTTTAATTAGATTTGATGTAACCAATTTATCGCTGTTTCCTTTTTTTTCTTTGTTTCCCTCTCATTCCAGTTTATCTTGCGTGCTTCTAATATCCCGATGACATATTTAACTTTTTCATGCTTAATTATGTGAACGTGTTGTTTTCCATGCATGCATGCGTGTGTACTGTATGTGTGTGGCTGGCTATCTCTTTGCTGTGCACATGGAGTGCATCTGGGGTGGGCTAAGTGAAACTGGCCATTAATATGCAATTCTGCACTCTGCACCCAACACCCAGCCCCTAAACCTCTTTGTACCAACTTAATTAAGGGGTTGAAATCAATGCTGCATCACATTAAATAAAAACACAAAGAGTGGGGGCAGATTGTGTGATACAGTTAATTATAGGCTTCTGTGTGTGGCAAAATGACTGCCTTATGCTACCAGCTCTCTCTCTCTCTCTCTAACCTCTTAACCATCCAGCTATCAACCTACCACTGCCTCTTCGATCCCTCCACCCCGACTGCCCTATACCCCCTCCCCCCACCAAAATAGAAAACATAAAATAAAATAAATAAAAAAAGAAGCCTGGATTTGTTGTGCTTTTATGTTCTTCTTGGGCAAAGCAAGAAGGTCTCTGATTATAGGAGGCAGGCAGTGGATTGCAGTTTGATGGCGAGGAACTAACGTTTATGACCAGTTATCACCAGCGCTGTGCTTGTGTTATTTGTTCCTTTGAATTTGGCAGCCCTGTATGTGCTTAAAGTGTCATGGAGGGGCAGGTTATTTAGGAGTGCGACGCCTATAGATTGTAACTGGTAATGAGTCATAAAGCATAGACTCATTTAGCTCCGCTATATGTATTTCCTTCATGCACAGACTGGTGCATCAGAGCCAAATTCCCCTGGACGTTTAAGAGAATTTGTTCCACTATGTTTTTTTATTAAGATTGCTGACGGGGGCAGTTCAAAGAGACAGCACAGGAGGGGGAAAAAAAGACCATACCGAGAAAAATGAAGCTGAGTTGCCGTCCACGAGCGGCTGTGCCCTGAGAACATTTGCATGCGGATGCCATCGCTGCCGTCTTGCATCTGGTTATATCATTCAGAGTGCTCTTCTTGTCACAGAGAGGCCTGATAGTTTACTTGTCCTTACAGAAATGACCCTGGAGCTAGGCCAAGTGCACTGAGAACACAAAGCCTAGCCGTCACTCGGCCTCTCTCCCTCCGAATGGGAACACTGTCAGAATGTGCTGACAAGGTCTTGCAGGCAATGAGCCCTGGTGACTATTGGATAATGGGAATGCTCCCAGACCCAGCCCAACAGGTAGCTCCCTCCCAGGCTAGCTGACAAAGCGGTGACTTGTTCGACCCAAGCAGGGCGGAGTGCGTTGACCCAGAACATTTGGCGATGGATATCCCGATGATTTTCATGGACATGATTGTATGTGTGTGAGAGAGAGAGAAACTCTGTGTGTGTGTGTATGTGAATGTTTGTGTGCATAGATTTGTGTTTTTTTTTTTGTGTGGCGCTGTGCGTGTGTGGCACAGTTAGGCAGATCGGATTGTGGATTAATATACAATCATTGTACGCCCTGCAGGGACATGGGAGGTTCATTTTGAGTCCCACTAATTTTCAGCAAATGCAAAGGAAATTGAATTGGCAATTTTCCAGCAGCAGCAGCAGCAGCAGCAGCGTCTGCAGTAGAGAGGGCAGAAGCCCAGGCAGGCTCCAATTCAGATGTAGACTTGTGGGGGAATGAAGACACAAGTGAGCCACGACCCCAACACACACACACACCCGCACACACACACCCGCACGCACACACACACACTCTCTCTCTCTCTGTCTAAAACACACCGAAGCACACACACACACACTCTTTCTCTCTCTTTATCTAACTCTCTCTCTCTCTCTCTCTCTCTCTCACACACACACGCACACACACACACACACATACTCACTCCCCTAGGCCCACAACAACGCAGACTCGGACACGCAGCCATGATTATTGCCTGACCCTGCGCCCAGACTTCAGCCTCAACTGTTCCGCCGAGCGTTTGAACTCAGCTGCGGGAGGCGGCTTAGAAAACAGAGGGAGAAGGGGGGAAAGAAAGGGAGTGAAAGAAAGAGAAAGGCAGAGAGAAAGAGAGAGAAAATAGAGTGCGAGAGAGAGGAGAGCCACGCCGAGGCTCTGTGGGAAGATGTACGTGGACGTACTAAGCGCTGCCCTGCTCTCATTGCCTGATTAATGGACGCCCCCACTGGGCTCTCCAGGGACTCGTCGGGAGACAGACCTCCCTCATTGATGACTCGGCACGGAGCAAGCCCAAGACTCGGAGGACTTTTAATGTGCATGTACCATGTGTTTTGTGTGTGTGTGTGTGTGTACGTGTGTGTTTCTATGTGTGTGTGTGTGTGTGTGTGTGTGTGTGTGTGTTTCTATGTAGATATGTGTACTATAGTGGAGGGCACAATATGGAGCCACTGCAGAATGCTATGTATGTGTATATATATATTTATATGTTGACTATATATCTTCAATAAGATATAGGTTCCCATGTACGCACTTTTGTCTGAATGCCTGCAGCTGCATTATGGGCTATTGTGAACTATGAACTTGAGTTCTCATATATGTGTGTGGGGGTGGATGGGTAAGGTGGCATGTACTGTATGTGTGCATTGTGTATGCTGGAGTAGGCATACGATACATGCCTTATGAGCAGCCTGGCTCAGGGCTGGCACAAGCATGCAAAGACAATCACACACACACACACACACACACACACACACACACACACACACACACACACACCACTGACATATTGCTCAGTGAAGGGAAACTCACAAGCCGCTGTGAAGCGCTCTCACTCCAGCAGCCCCCTCCAACATGATCCATAAAAACCCATTGCGTCTCAAACGGCAAGCCGGCACTATTGATTTGCTCTCTGTATCTCCTCACTGCATCCAGTTGGTGCAGCAGATCTTTCCAAAAACTCAGCCAAGCAAGTGATCTTGTGTGTGTGTGTGTGTGTGTGTGTGTGTGTGTGTGTGTGTGTGTGTGTGTGTGTGTGTGTGTGTGTGTGTGTGGAGTGGGGCGGTTGTTGAGGGTGGAATGGGGTAGGCGTTGGGGCTAGAGACGAGCAGGTTGTGGGGAGGTTTAGGCTAGATGTCTTGAATTTTTCTTAGTATGGAGAAAACAATGAAAAAGAAAAAAAAACAGGAAAACAAAGAGAAAAAAAATACCAGCAAGTGTGTCTCCTTTTGGGTCAAAATGGTCACAAACAAACAGAACAAATCAATAGAATATATGCATGAAGTAGAGCCAAAAGGAACACACAAAATCCTTTTTTTATATAAAAAAGATAAATAAATAAATAAAACAAA
Source organism: Sardinella longiceps (assembly GCA_027497455.2). Classification (NCBI taxonomy): domain Eukaryota; kingdom Metazoa; phylum Chordata; class Actinopteri; order Clupeiformes; family Clupeidae; genus Sardinella; species Sardinella longiceps. The sequence goes on along the minus strand of JAODXP020000022.1, from coordinate 3,838,548 downwards.
ATAAAATAGTAAAAAAAAGAGTCAGCCACAGGGCTGTGTGTGTGCTTTAGAACACAGGCTCGACTTCTCTGGAGGTCTGTGTTGAAAGAGAAGACGAACGCTTGCAGTGGGACTTTGGAGGCTGTCGTCTGCATCAGGAGTGGCCTCTCTGGGTGGGTGCCCAGCACTCCCCTGCCTCTGTCTCATCTCTTGTGTGTACTCTCATGATGAGGTCTCTGCTCCATAAATCACCCCGGGACCGCTAGCATACCACAACCCAGCTACTCCTACATATGCATGCTCGCTTTGATTTACGTGAGGTTAAGTGGGCATATCTTTTTACTCACAAACTTTGCCAAATCACCAAACTGACCTTTGTGAAGGAGAGGACATGCTAAGTGCATTTGATGTGTAGTTGCTAGTTTATGCTAGTTCATTGCCAGCAGCTTGCGAGCTGTTTAGACTTCCAATCTATATTTATTGGATACAGTTTTAATACCCAACCCTTTCATTTCAGATGGAGACATGGGCTAGAGAACAATTGATCTCAGCTAGACAGAACATTTCCACAGGTTAAACAGGAATTTGAGCTCACTGGCTTTTACCAACTCTTGATTACACATCCTGTCCTATTCTGTGCGCCATTCGGAGGAGTGTGTGGGGAACAATAACAATAGACTTAGTGCTTCCCGTTGCATACTGTAAGTGCAAATGCTAGCCCTGTGGGATCTAGAAGTGCTCTGGCATGTTATGAGGTGGAATCTCTGCATGGGCTGGAGGGAGGGAGTGAGTGAGTGAGTGAGTGTGTGGATGTGTGTATACATGTATGTATGAGACCTTGTGAGTGTGTGCACTGGTCCAACACAGTTATTTCTGAACTAGGAAGCAGCGACACAGAGGGATTTGCAGCATTCGTTGACCTCTCTGTAAGATGTTTCTACTCCGAAGCCTCCCAGGACTCTTGGTTGACTCTTGTTCCCATTTATTTAAGAATACTTTTTTCTTTTTTAGATCAGGGCATAATCCTTACAGACTAGAGCTCTGTTTCCCAAAATCATACTTGCAAACCAAGTAGCAACTAAATTGTTTGGCAATGGGCAATTGCATTGCAACCAACAAGGTTGCTTATTTGGTTAGCAACTATGCTTATAAGAAGCACATCTTTTATCATCAGTGCTTAGAAAACATTTACTTGTACGACGGAAATTTAGAATGTGCATATAAAATCAGTATTTTTTCAAACGTGCACAGGCTAGTTGTACACACAGCAGTAAATGATCCGCAATGATGTATCCCACACCTTTTAAATAACTGAGCTTGTGCAGATTCAGGCTGATTTGCATCCTGAAATACCGCTAATTAACCATATATGAAAGTCAACTGAATGGGGTACAGGAAAATGAAAGTGATAGTACATTTGAGTGCTCCTGTTTGTATTAGTTGTCAATTTGCTCTTCTGTCTACTGTTTGTATCAAATCCTCTGGTTATTTTTCTTATCGACAGCACTGGTGACCTTGGCCAATAGGGCTATTGATTGTTTCACACTGGATTTCTCCTTTAAGAGCCTCTGTGCCCCTCAATGTCTTGGATGGATGATTGGTTTCTGATGTCCACTGTGTGAATTTTACCTCGAAAATCACTAAATCCCTGAAGCCAAGTGAATTGGATGTATATCGTGACCATGTTCTGGTTACTTACTGTTCTGGTAACAAGGACAGGGCTGAGTGTTGAGTATAACAGAGAGAAAGGAGTAAGATAAAAAAAAGAAAAAAACTCATTCTTATATTAGTCTTTGGGCTCCAGATCTTGACCTATGGGCATGTAATGTCCCTCAAAAGCATACATTATGAAATACATTATGATTATGAAACTCATGACCATGGACAGTGAGCATGTGATAAATCTGGGTTATTCGTGATAAATCAGGGTTTCACTGAAACCCCTCCATTCCATATAGAACTACACCTAAACTTAACCACAGTTTTACAGTGCAATACTAATGCATTGCATTTATCAACCATCTTGTTTTTCAAGCAAATCACTTTTTCATTTCTCCCAGAGCATAAAAAAATGAGCTAAACTATAGAGTGCTTGTTTATTTTTCCTCCTCCATCTTCAAAGTGTCTGATAAATGGCAGCTCATGCAGTCAGGAGTCAGGGAGTCCTCCGACTGTAACGAGATTATTCTCTGGCACTTTTGGGCCGTCCCCAGCTTCATTGTTGCAGAGGGAGGAACACACCTTTTTTTTCCCCCTCTTCTTGCGTGTGTTTATGCAAGTGTGTTGGATAACGATAGAAGCTGGGGGATTTGCATTTTTAAACATAGTTCTTGGCAGGTCATACGCATTCACAAATGGTAGCCGTGACACGTCTGAGAAGAGAGTCGAAGGGGAAACTTTGTCTCTGTGTTTAAATGGAGGGACATGAGGGGAGGGTGTGGGAGACAGTGGGTTTTATTTTTTTATTTTATTTTATTTTTTTTTTGAGGAGGAGGGTCAAACCAGAGGGAGCCGGAGAGAAGATTAGAGAAAGACACAGACATAGAGCGATGAAGGCATAAAGGAAGCAATAGATAGAATAGAATAGTGCAAACAGAGAGGAGGGAGGGGGGAGGGAGAGAAAGATGAAAAGGAGAGGAGGAGAAAGTGAGAGGAAGAGAGCTGGAGAGTGGGGAGCTGTCTACTCCTGAGGGGTGAGCTGATCGGTGGGTCTGGATGATGCTCAGGGCTCAACTCGCCAGGATCAGAGCAGATTATGGCAGAAATGCAGCCAACGCCATTCGTTTATTTATGTTTTGCTGAATAGTAATGGGATGATTTGCAGCATTACACGTGCCAGAGGGTGGCTGCGAGCTGCACCGCACAGCCCCTGTGAAGGTTTAAAACAAACAACCAGACACTGCCCCTGGTGCAGTCTGCACCCGCTCAGGCACACACACACACACACACACACACACACACCCACACACACACACACACACACACACACAGATGCACAAACAAACACTTAGGCGCAGACATTATTCCATGGCAAACACACGCATGCACATTCACATTCAACATACAGAGCACCAGTGTACACATGGATGCATCTGCATGCTCATGCATATACTGCATGCCTATGCAGATAGACATGGATTTTTGCATGTATATTCCCACGCTCAACGTACATGCATGTTTATGATATGCAGATAGATGATTCATATACATGTGTGAATCACACAACTCAAAGAAATGTCACCCACATACGCATATATATGAAAGCCCTCCAGCAGTGAAAGTTTCCGTCAATCCTTCAGATGTTAGGAGGTGGACATGGTTACTCATTAACAAGTCACCGTAGATGCCATAAATGATCGGTCCTGTTTTTATCCATCCTGACAGCTTGTGTCCGATGATATATTGGTGTCATGTAACCATTACCTGGATTCGACGTGACAGTTGTCAAAATGTTCGATAGCTGCCTCTGTCACATTCTTTCATGAGTCAAACATTATGAGAGCTGTCATAACAATTACCGGTAACAATGACATGATCATGTCACCGTAAATAATCTGTCATGAAAATGTATGACAGGCCGTGGTATTTTCTGCAGCATGTAGATGCCACCGTTCCATCATGTTCTCATGACACAGACCTGGAGTCAAGCATACTGTAGCCACACATGCTCAAACACAAATTAGGACTGTGTCTGGGGTCGCTAACATCTCTTAACCTCAAAGGCTAAATTGCTCTGGTGTGAACTTGTCAGGAAGGAAAACAGATGGCGCTCTCGAAGTCTTTTGCTGTCTTTAGCCATTCTCAGCTGTCTTCAACAGTGTGAAGCAGTCTGTAGCAGTTTTTTTTTACTTGTGGTTGGAGGAGGTGGAATACTGCCTAGACCTCAGGAGGTAAACCACATTGCCTGTCTTCGCTTACTACCCCACACGAAATTTGAAATAATAACCGAAGAAATTCAAACTCAATCAAACATCCGCAAAGGTCAAAGTAATGACCTATTTGTGGTGAATGTGTGATAGGACAGTTTGTCAAGGACTGCTCTAGTTTGACCTACTTTGGCTTTTGTGGTATATTTGAAGCAGTCATAAATATTCATAGGCAGTTTTGACATGGATGGTCTGTATGCATTGCAGAGTGTAGTAGCCTCATGTCTTATGCACGGCAATGTCATTACCTTACTAGCAACCATTAAGACCGATGTTCACTCTTGGACTTCATATGTGACTTTTTGACTTCCTTATTCTCTGTGGATTTTGAAATAAGTGTGAAATATTGTACATATATTATTTTTGTGGTCATGGTAATGATATGAATCTACTGTTGGGCTGGCTTCATTGTCTGCATAGGATAAGTCCCAGTGGAGACCTCCGGTCCACGGTCGGCTGCCAAATGTAATATTCAGCAGTGGAACGTTTCCACAGTCAGTGAAGAATCATAAAATCAATATTGTGTTAACATTCATATCAGAGTCACGACAATCCAACATGATCTCCACTCTTCCGCCCACAGCACATTTAAGTTTGCAATTAATTATCGAGTGCTTACTTGACAGTGTCAATAAATGATTTTTATTATAGGCAGTCAGCTGGCACCTACAAGCCAAAGCAATATGTGTGTTATTATGAGCAAGTGTGTTGTGCTATAGCTTCAGTGTGTATCAAGCTATACCTTATGTGTGTGACATGAAGGGCCAATCATGAGGTCCAGAAGAAAGCAAAGCTCTCAGCCACAAAGTGTTGGATAAGCCGTGTCCAACTTCCTCTTCCAAAGCGTACTTCATTGTGACTGTGGATCCACTCAGCTTAGTGGCATAATTTAATCAGCTAATTATCTTGGAGGAGTTTGGGGTGCGATATTAAGAGTGGTTGCCTGGAGAAAGCAGCAGAACTTCAGGCAGTGGCATCAACAACAGAAACCCCCGAGAAGGGAAAAAAAAAAAAAAAAAATAGGCAAAGACTAAGTGCAATGTCAAGGACAAACGGATTGGTTTCCACACAGAGGCGAAGTTTATTAGATTACGTGGTGAGGAGTACTGCTCTGACATGTGAAATGAGGCTGGAGCAAGCGAATGCCTAAAAAACAAATCCATATTTCGCTGCAGGGCTCCCCCCCCCCCTTCCACCCCTCCACCCCTGCTCCGAACCCCCCCCCCCCACCCCGAATCCAACTTTAATGTCTTTAAATATCGAAACCTCATTACTTTCTTGTCAAAGACGGGCACTGAATTGGAGCCAGCGCAAGAGCGATGGTCAAAGCCCAGGCAGGCAGGCAGGCAGGCAGGGGTGGCTGGCGGCAGGGACTGCTCTTGAATGCACTCCCAGGATTATCTTGGGGTGAAAGGCCTGCACAACTCCACACAAGTGAATTAATAGTGGTTAATACCTCTCAATTGTGTTAGCTTTGCCCACAGAATAGAGAGTGAGGCTGCACAGACAAAAGCCCTCGCAAACATTCAATGCGTGCCTTTGATACCACGCAGAGATGATCGATACTCTTCTATTGGGGGGGGTGGGAAGGTGATGACCAGCTGTGTTTGGGCAATGGGAAGAGTGCTCGGAGTCTGACGATCACGGATCACGTTCACTCTCAGCCAGACAGGGCCTCTGTGCATGTGCAGGCTGAGAGAAAGCTTATTTCCTTCCACCCACCAATCCAGTTGCACTCTCCATCACACTTGGTAAAAGCCAACCGAATGATCTGGAGAAAAAGGTGAGAGGCAGCAAGCTGTTCTGATAGAGAGAGAGAGATAGAGAGAGTGAGAGAGAGGGAGAGAGAGAGACTCACGGAGGCGTATGGCAGGGACTCGGCGGCTCAGAAAAGCTTCATCAGAGGGCCTATTTGGAAGTGCCAGTCTCCTGGGCTGGCGGATGGACACGGGGAAATGCAGGGGAGAGAGGGCTTTAATAAAGTCCGACAGGTCCGAGAGCCGTACAGCAGCACAGACAGCAGCGAGCACCAGTAACTGTGGAGGGATTGGTGAAGTGACCGGTGAGTCGGTCCTCTGTTGTGTCTCAACAGCACATCCTCAACTGCATGTGTGTGTGTGTGTGTACACTCTCCTTGTGTGTGGACAGTGTATGTGTTTGGAGGGGGTGTATGTGTGATGGGGGTGATCGTCTTTTTTATTGGAACAGATCCCCAGGAGGCAGCAGGAGGGGTCAAAGGTGAGGCCCTCACACCCTCCTTTAGGGAAAGAAGAAGGGAGGGAAGGGAAGGAAAAAGGAGAGAGAAAAAAAAGTTCCCCTGCTGGGGCCAATCTGAAAAGAGCAGCATCAGCATGAAGGGACATGTGAGGAGAGGGGAGCAGAGGGATTTGTGCTGGGCATGTTCTGGGCTGCCTGGAGAGCACAGGGAGTGGGCACCAGGTGTGTGTGTGTGTGTGTGTGTGTGTATGTTTGTGTGTGTTTGTAAGTCTTTTTTATGGTTACACCCCTAGGGCGCTGAAATATTGGACTACTTAGATTTTTTTGGCGAATTGTGAGCAGGCTTTGCGGTGGGCATGATAGGCTTGTGGGTGCAGATGGTGGCTTTCTCTGGGCTGTCACAGCTTGGAAACAGAGGGGTTTGTTTCTCGTCTAATTCCACTGGCCGAATCTGCATTTGGCCACGGTGACACTGCACTCCCAGCAACCCCCATCCCCCTCCATCCCCACCCTAGATCTCCAGATCTTCCCTGCCGATAGATGGGCCCACTCTGCCCCTCTGCTGCTAATGGAGCCGTGCCACTGGTGCTTCAAGAGGAGCCAGTGGGCTTTGAAATAACGTGTATAAATCATGCATCCCACGCCACGCCGCTGCCACTGAGCACTGAGAGCAGTGGCAGCCCGTTAAAAATGCATGCTGTTGAACGTGCCCGTCGCACGGCGCACTTGGAGAGACACGCTGCTTGGCCTAGCATGCCTGCTAACGTATTTCCTTTCTCTCTCTCTCTCTCTCTCTCTCTCTCTCTCTCTCTCTCTCTCTCTCTCTCTCTCTCTCTCTCCTCTCTTTTACTCTCCCTCTTTCTACTATGTGGTAGCGCACTGGCGTTTGGTGATGAATTAACCTCTCATTGTCCCACCGGCACGGGCTTAAAAGGCGGTGGTGGGAGCATAAACAGTGCCAGCGCTGTCATTCATTTGTTCTCGCTCTGACAGTAATTGACACCGCACCTCATTGGCGGCACGTCGCCACGCTGCCTGCTCCCACCGATCAGGGACTCGGTGAGTCATTTAGACTTGTGGATCGTCTAATCGGCCTGGGAGCCCCCTCAATAGCCATTACGGCCAGCACAACAATTGCAAATGGGAGGACGGGGGGGGAGGGGAATAGTTGAGTCAGTCGATGGCAGATCAGATCTGCGGGCATTGATTGTGTCGGGGCTCTGTTACTGATGGTGGCGCGTGCTTGGACAGCAATCATAGTGCAATGCTGAAGCGCCTGAGGAGGGACGCACAGGGCCCCACTGTGTCGGGGTTCCACTGTATCTGTGTGATGGCCATCGGGCTTCAGCAGAGAGAGGCTTGACCCCTATAATCGTAAACCCAGCATGACATTGCTCCACTGCTCCATGTTCATGCTACCCTGCTTTCTCAGGCAGTGTTGCTTTCTATGTTGTAAGTCCTCCACTTCCTCTGTCTTCTGCTCTTTCTATCTTAAATTCATACTCTCTCTCCTCAGTCTTCCGCTCTCTCCTCCACACACTCACCCCCACACACTCACACCCACCCACACATGCACATACACACACGCACGATAATGCACATACACCCACAGACTCACACACTGTCTGTTTCCTTCTCCTTCCGCTGTCTCTCATGTGCACTAAAATGTCTTCCCGCCCTAGAGGTTAACATGTGGTTGTTTTTTATATGGCTGTCACACCACAACTGTGGAAAGAAGCCATGACATATCATAACAAATGCTTTGCCGTGCAGTCCCTTTGCAAGCATGAATACTACAAAATTGACTGGTGCAATATGTCCTGATGTATGCCGAAAGAAACACACACACATAGCCTGCAGTCAGTATGTCTTTGGAGATACTCCTCCATCGCCAAACGATGAAATTTTAAAGACCGTTGCCTATACATTATCTCTGGTCTGACTCTCTGCCTCAAAATCGTGCAATTTCTGAATGTGTTTGAAATCTACACAGTGCACCAGAAAGTGCATCAGCTATATTTGTTTTATGTTTATTCATGAGTGATTCATGACAATAGAGCAGAATCATGATTCCTCTAAGATTTGGGTACTGTGTTCTTCTCCGTGGGCACTGAGGGAATCGAGCTTGGGTTGGAGGGAAAACAAAGGGAAAATTGGCAGATATACTTTCCTGTTGCTGTGTGCAACGAGGCCTCAGTGGCATAATAACAACTCATTTTCTTTTTGATGAAAAGGCTTGAATTAAAAACAATCTAAATATTATTTTCTCTAAAGCCTTGTATTTTGACGCACATCAAAGAAGGCACAGGGGAAATTAAATCAGCTTAAAAAGGAAACAACATTTCTGATGGCTTTTTCAGTGCAGGCAGTGGAAGCATGTAATAAACAGACCAGCCGGATTATTTAAGGCCTGGAGAAAACATTATATGCATCCCTACAGTGCTTGGACATGATTGGAAAAATACATGTGCATTTTTTATTATTACAATATGTTTCTTGAGGATGTCTTTGCGGTAACAAGGACTTCAGAGCTGTATTAAGCAGCCCCAATTTGATCTCCGGTACTACATCATGAGTAGGAGCTTCATTGCTATAGACAGAGCTTGAAGATCTATTGCTCTCTGCCCTTTGTTAGACTGATGGAGTTCTACACATCCACTTTGGAAGTCTTTGGCAGCCTACTTCCTACGGAGCCATTGGTATTCCGGCTGCTATGCCCGATTGTTTTCAAAGCTCTAAAATTGCTTTAAGCTTCCCCCCCCCCCCCTTCCCCTTTAACTCTTGCCTAAATTTGACGTGTTCTTTAGGAGTATTTTTCCCTGTTCAACATGCTCTCAGAGCAGCTCAGAGTAAATAAAGCCTCGGAAGTGTAACTAGAACAAAACAACAAATGATATGCTTGGCTAGAAACTGCAATTGCGTTGCCCTTTTCTTCCCGACGCATCTGGGCCTGGCAGCCTCTTGCTCATGGCTCAGTGCTCAAGAGAACACATGGCTTGAGACAGCAGCAAAGACCTCCACTGGCCGCGTGCATGGCTCGCTTAGCGGAGAGAGTTTCTTCTCCGTTGCCTTACATAAGCTGTATCTCTCAAGTGTGGTGTGTGTCTGTGATTTCCCATTTCAGACCAGATCCGGTCCCTCCCTCAACACACACACACACACACACACACACACACACACACACACACACACACACACACACACACACACACACACACACACACACACACACACACTCCCTTATCCTCCCCCATCTTAAGTTTGTCACTCCATCATTTCCGACACAGATGTCTGAGCAGACTAGAGAGGACAAGACAAAAGCGTACAGAGTACTGTAGTGTGTGTGAGGAGCTGGGGAGGAGGCGTAGACACAGAGGTGTCCTTATCCTGCAGAGCTAAGCCCCTCAAGCATCAGGCAGGAAAATAGGGGGAGACATGTTGTGCTATTTAAGACATTTGCATCTTAATCCCCTCGTAGTAGGATTCCTGACGCTGCTGGTACATTATTTATTAGCCGAGGTCATTTCAAAAAGGGAAAGTTCATCTACTTCCACATCATTATGTAGCACTCCATCTTTTATGGAGGAACAATCAAGGGTTCCAAGTGAAGCCCTTAGGAGTTAGCTTTCTTCTAAAGAGCAAGGGTAATTGAAAGACATCTGCTGCTATTGCAATTATCAAATGTTTAGGCAAGCCAAATAGAAAAGCTTGCACAGATGTGAAAATGGTTTCGAAAGAAAATAGACTTTAGGAAATTATTGAAATGGATTCTGTACACAGCTTCGAATACTTCTGTAATAACCTTCAGGTTTAGTGAGTCTGTGCAAGGCATGTCAGAATAGTCAACAGTGTCAGTCAGGATGACGCTGAGTTCTTCAATATACAACAGTTGAGAAATTGAGCACATCAAGCAAGATAAGTGACAGAAGAGAGAAAAACCCCTCAGTGAATGAGAGAGCATTGGGATTACTGCTCAAAAGTGTTTCACCAAAGAGTCTTTCGGCAGAGAGCATCTAGAAAAGATTTGTTCACTCATCCACTGAGTTTTTGGGCTGAGAATTTTATTTAATGTCACTGGGTATGGGTTTCATTGCAGGGCATTAATACAAGTTTAATTTTCTCTTTTCCTTCATTCTCACAGATTAAATAATGCTGGCAGAACATAACTGTTATTAGCAGAGCCTAATATAGCCAACTTTTTCAGCTTCACTCAGACATCTTGTTATAGTTCTCAATACTTGTGTGCAGTTTCTTTGGTAACACTTTGCGGTAAGGGTACATTAATTATCATGAATTCATGCATGAAATCATTCATGATAAATTCATGATTCATGCATTACTTCATCTCTGAAAGTCTAATGAGTTATCAGGAATTAACATGAATTCATTGTTTTTCATTAATGACCTCCTGCTGAAATAGCACATGATCTTAAGTACTCTGGGTACATCATCATGAGTCATGATTAATTAGCATGAGTCATGATTAATTATCATGATCATGATGACTTCATCATGTTTGTGCCCCCTCAACTAAAGTGTTGACATGGTTAAATTGGTAAAATTTAGTTGACGTATGGGATAGATATGAGGAACTAGGCCAAAGCAATAAGTACTTTTATTATATCAAATTATATCAAATTCTTTTGAAAAAAAAAAAAAAACATCATGATCATGTGTAATTAGTCATGACTCATGATGATGTACCCAGAGTAATTAATGCTTAAGATCATCTGCTATTTCAGCAGGAGGTCATTAATGATAAACAATGAATTCATGCTTATAACTGATGAGTCATTAGATATTCAGAGATGAAGTAATGCATGAATCACGAATGAATCATGAATGAAATCATGCATGAATTCATGATAATTCATGTACCCTTACCGCAAAGTGTTACCGTTTCTTTTGCTCATTCTCATTGTCACAGCATGTCACCCATGATATTGATGCTACCACTGCAGTTCTGCCATTCTTGATACATTGCAAGATGATGCAAGAAAATCATCTATGATACATTATGACAAATTTGTCACTGAAAATTGTGACATGTATTTTGGAAACTTCTCAATCACTGTCTGGACTGAGAGTGTTTTGATGTACCACAGTACATAATACATGCATTTGGCATGTACAGTTAATCCATGGCATTTGTTAATTTTATGGAATTTGTTAAATTCTTCAGGTATTGTCTTTAGTGATCTATCATTGAATTGCCATGCTTTGGTGACATTTGTCCACAGACTGAAGCCATGGAGACACTATCCCAGACTATCCCTACTGAGAAGGTGTAATTGTAATTGTTAACAAAAAAAGGAGGGGAAAAATATTTCCTTACTATATAGAGATTGATTTTCTGGAACATTGTTGGAGTCTGAAGGTCTTAGGTGTATGGAACAGCCAGTGGTTATTACGTGAACTTAGATTGGACGAGGACAACAAAGAAAGTCACAACCAGTAGGAAGAATGGGTTTTAGAATTCCGATTGACTGGAATTCTGATGTGAGATAAAAAAAGCAAAAAAAGCAAAGCGTATTGAGGAATCCTGTGCTACGTGTCACAGCATACTTTCATGTGAGTGTGATTTATGATGTGAGTTAACATTATTTATTGCCTGGGGGCAAAATGGATTTGCTTAATTGCAGTAAAAGGATGTAACAGAACTCTCAGTCATCAAGCTTGAAGCCTTAGCCTATTTTCAGTCAAGTAGAGAATATCATGTTTCAGTCCTCTTTGAATCTGAGCTTGAATTTTCTGGAAGACAGTAGTAATTACTGTTAAATACATTGGAGGTCAAAGCAGTTTTTAGTACTCTGCACATTGCAGTTCAGTTGTTAGCTTTGAATTGCCTTTTTGGGAGAGGGTCTAAATTCAAAAGCACTAAAAAAATATTTCATTAATGAAAAATATCTATCATTGGTTTAATGAGAGCATTTTGGAAATCGATTCTCAGCTGTTTATAACAATTACTGGGTGTGCATTTCAGCTAACAGGGTAACAGGGCTCAATTTCTTCAAGACCAGTTTGAATGGTTTTCTGATAATTGTACAGGACATTTAATTTACACTTCAATCATTTCCTTCTCACTTCATTTGTAAGCGGGACAATTTATTGCAAAACCTCAGAGGTTTTATGGCAAAAGAAAAACAGACGTACCTGTTCATGATAACTGAACTAACCACTGCATTCATTTGTACATACAGTAACACACTCTTACTGTAAAACAGAGAGAAAAATCAGGTGATTTAAATCGGCTCAAGGCATGCATCTCATAAAAATATATTTATTTACATTGTTATGTCCTGGAGCCTTGACAACTATTGTTGCTCAGTGTCAGCTATGCTAACTGGTAGTTGTAAGGTATCAGTGCCACTGATCATTGACTGAGTAGACTTGAGAATTCACATCCTCTTCATAGTAATGACTTCTGAAAAATGAAAAGGTCAGCTATGACCACACAATCCAATTAACGCAAGGTGGAGATGCTATACTTACTTCACTATAGCTACATGTAATAACCTTTAGGTGTGTGTAGTAGAGAATGCAGAGTATTGAAAATGATATGAAATGGTGTTAGGATTAATTTACAAAGAACAAGTTCATCTAAAGTAATACTAGGCAAAAAAAATTATATTTTTGTTAAACTTGCATTCTGCAGTCCTGAATTTGCATCGTTTTGAATTGATTATTTCCTGTTCTTTCTCCGTGCAGCCCTCCCATTGTGAATCCTAGCACTCATAGAAGGCTTTTTTTGTGGTTCTGAATGCAACAACTTCCTGTTGACAGAGGTTCCGATTATTCATTCAGTCAGTTCCAGGGTAGATAGATAAGTAATGTTGAATAATGATCTAGTGAACATGTTATCTATACTGTGTGTGTATACTGTGGAAATCGTTTATATCTGCCTATCTGTATAAATCTATAGAACAGTATAGCACAGGTTCACAGGGCCTGACGTCCAGCAGCTAGGTATAATAATGTTTCCTTTGCAAATTTTTCATTAAATGTGGACTAAATGCCATGCATGCTCTCATGGTGTTCTTTTTCTTTTCATGCATGGATTTCTGATTCTTACAGTACCTCAATTCCATATTTTCTCTCTTGTATATTGTAAATCTAACTTTTTTTGCACACATTCATTCAGCTCTGATATTTTGTTTCTGGAAAATATGCTTTTATTGTATTCTAGCTTTAGACATGCTATATATATATATGTTTGTAAATGTAAATGAGTATGTCACCAGATGATGACTACTGTGCAGGAAATAAAATGCTCATCAGCAGTTAGCATTGAGCTAAGCACACATATCTGACTCTTTGATATAGGCTGACCTACGGCAGCTCCATCACATGACTGAAGTCCTATGATTAATGTGCACATTCTTTCTGCTGTATGGAAATGACACAAGTGCGCGTCTGTGTGTGTGTGATTTTCAAGCCGAAATACAGCGAGCTTATTTAAACAGGAATATTCATAATGTGTCACCACCAACTTAATGCATTCCCAATTTAAAATACAGTGGTGTGGCAATGGTTACAACCATGAATTATTCAGCCATGATAAATGAAATTGTCGAGGCTAAGGAAGGCAAGCATGATAAATACCAAGCATCTGTAAGAACGTGTAATGACGGTGTCCCACTGCCCCCACCCCACCCCACCCCCAAGAAACAGCAGTAATTGTGGTTCAGGTGTGTGGACCCAGGAGCCCAAGTAGGCGCTTCAGGCCTGTGGGCAGAGCCCAGGGAAATGACCCCGACTCAAGACTTTGTGTGGTGCCCTTTGCTTGTCACCCAGTGCTGGCCCTCCGAGCCTAATAAAGAGGTCCTAGCAGAGCACACTTGGCCTCCATTCATCTGCTGCTTTCATGTCTGATGCACCCAGCTCACACCGTTATGCTCCTCATTAGCCTTGGTCAGTGGCTGGGCTCTCTGCTAAGAGTGCCCTCTGAAGGCCTTCTTATCGGGCACTCGCAGGAAAACGCTGCTCTGCTCTTGCCAACACCACACAGAATCAGGGATGGAATGTCATTTATTGCTCAGAAAGACCACCCCCCCAAAACACACACACACACACACACACACACACACTGAAACAAACATTCACAGATTGCAGGACATACACATACTGTATGTACATACACATACACACATATACACAAAATGCAATTATCTATCGATTTGATTTATCTACCTAATACACTGGTCTTGAGTCACGGCCATGACTGTGACAATGCTCTCTCTCTCTCTCTCTCTCTCTCTCCACCATTGACTTCTTCTCCTTTACTTATGATCACCTGGACTCTACTGTTACTCCAATTCCTTGAATCAGCACCATTCATTCTCCATGCTCATAAAGGCCCGGCAGTCTCTATGGCAACTGAAGATTGGAGGCTTCATGGGAAAGAGAGGGGACCATTGCCCCCTCGCTATCCCCCCCCCAACGAAACTTTCCTTGCCATCACCATTCTACCACTCCTCTCACCGCACCCTCACTGCCTACTCCCACGTAATTCTACATCTCATACCCCCTCATACTGCCTCTCAAGCCACCCACCCCCCACCCCTCCCACCCCGCAATCATCTCCCAGACTCTAGTCATTAGTGACATTGTTGTTGAGCCGTGGGAAAAGCAGCAGACAGCCCAGCTCCAGATAATGTTACAATTAAACTTCTAAACGTTGTTTCTGAGGTCAGCATGGTCAACGTTTGGAAAGGCAAAAACACAAAAAACACATTCAAATTTCATATGGATGCGGTATCTGATGGTGCCCTAAAGTCGTCATTTAGCAGCCTAATTGGTCAGTGAGTGGAGAGAAAACTCCAGTGATACAGCCATAATAAGATCTTCTGGTCCCCTGTGAGAAATCTCCAGGATGTACATGTTCTGAGCCTTTGATAATCCTGACGTATATCATCCCCCATTAAGAGTGCATTTTCTGCAATCCAGCCCCATTACTGACATAAATCTACCTGTAAGCGATACAACAGATAGACGCCTTGGCTTTCAGGTGTGAGAGAGGTTACTCATTTCTGCTTGTCACAATCAATTACATCAGCGGAGAAAGTTTGGTAATCCAATGACAAGGGTACTCTCTTTCTCTCTATCTTTTTTTTCTTCTTTTCTCCCTCTCTCTCTTTCCCTGCAAACTCCATGTGCCGTTATGAGGAGTTAGGCCGTGCAAGGTATTTATCACATTACAGAAACATAGACCATAGAGAGAAGGGCCATTCTTGAGTGAAAGACATTCTCTAGGCGAAATCTATTTAGCTCTGTCTCTCCACTCCCTGCAATCCTTCCTCTGTGCTGTGCTCTTGTGTTCTTTTTTCCACTGGCTTTAAACACATTATCATCCCTCAGGTATCTCCAAGCAGCATGGGGCTGACAAATTCAGCCATGCATTTTTTTTCTCTCATTTTTAAGCCAAGGCTCTTTCCCTTTATCGGTGTAGGATAAGGATTGAGTAGGGAAGGCTGTGTAGGGATGGGAAGACATACACTATTCTGCACTGAGCAGTTTTTATGCCCTCTGTTGTCAAAAACTAAGAAAGAGATCCTTTTTTACATCAAAGAAGATGGAGAGCCTGACTTCATAACCCGGTCTGATCAAGCTGGCATTCTGGACGTTCTGGAATACAAATTAGCGCCTGTGCAGCACCGAAGTAGTTTACCCCTGCCCTGGCAAGGACACCAAATATGGCTTCAATGTCACTGTTATTTTTTGTGAAGGGCTCTGCACAGAATCCTGAAACAAGCCCATATCTTCTCGACCTTGTATCAAATGAGAAACAGCCGTTGAGGCTTGCATTTCCTGTCGCATTCCACGAAACATTTTATTTATCAACCACAGTGAAAGGGATGGCGAGAGAGAGGGGAGAGAGAGAGAGAGAGAGAGAGAGAGAGAGAGAGAGAGAGAGGGGAAAGAAGACAAAGAGGACTAGAGAGAGCAGGGGAGATGGAGCGTTGCTTGCTCTACCTGCTGCGGCTGATTCTTTCTCGAGGAGACAGCAACACATCGAGCTAGTTGCCTTGGCGAGGCTGACCTGAATGCGGGCTCATCATTCGCGGGAAACACGAGGTCGGAAAAGTTAATGCACACCCTTGCACTTACTCTGATTGAAACGCGGCAATGTCAAAAGCCCCCCACCACCCCCCCTCCTCCCAAACACACACACACACACACACACACGCACACATACAAA
Source organism: Sardinella longiceps (assembly GCA_027497455.2). Classification (NCBI taxonomy): domain Eukaryota; kingdom Metazoa; phylum Chordata; class Actinopteri; order Clupeiformes; family Clupeidae; genus Sardinella; species Sardinella longiceps. The sequence goes on along the minus strand of JAODXP020000022.1, from coordinate 3,822,228 downwards.
CACACACACTCTCACGTACACCTGCCATCGCCACCCTTCTCCCAACACATCCCCTTGTTTTTGTTATTTATTACACCCACCCAAGAACGGTCCCCAGAACTTACAAAGGGGTCAGGTCAGAGTTGAGGGAATCTACAAGCCTGACAACTATGCAGGTGGCGAGTGAGCTGCCAGCTTCTAGAGAATCGCATGCCACTAACAATATGAGACGCCTTAAAGCCAGAGTCTGTCCCTGTGACAGGCCCCTCTAAGCATGTCCCAGCGCTTATCCAGACGAGTATGGAAGCAGACAGTGAAGAATGGGAATTAAATCAACGGAGCAGAGACTAGGGGAATGGGGGGCGTAATGGACTGAGTCAAACTGGAGGTCAGGTGGACAGGGGCCAGGCCAGGGCTTTGAGCGAACGTCATCAAGTGTGAAATGCCTGAGGACTGGAAATGGCAGCGCACACAGCTGTGTGCTTTTGTGCCACTCCGCAGGACACCTGGCTGCATCCCTCAAGCACTGGCATAATGGGTGGTGTGTTGCTGTTCCCAAAGACGTGGGAGCAGAGTTGGTGCTATAGCTGTTGCTTTAAGTAGCTCCTCTCCTCAGAGACTATGTGCTCTGCTCTAGGGAACAAGACACATCTGCCACTTTCCTCTGGCACAGAGTTTTGATAGATAGATAGATAGATAAAGAGAGAGAGAGAGAGAGAGAGAGAGAGAGAGAGAGATAGATAGATAGATAGACAGGCAGAGAGAGACTTTTATTATATAAATACATGTTCACACATATAAATTATATAAATTCTAATATCCTTAAGCTTCAACAACTTGGTATCTGACATACAGTACATATACCTACTACAAAAATGTGACATTAAAGGTACTAAGTTTTTTGTTTTGAATGTACAGGAGGATACTATGGTAAGCCTAGTGCAAAAGTGTCAGTGGAGGTATATCTCCAGTATATCTCCAAATATAAGTAGGCTACAAATTCAAATACAGCAGTACAAAAACAGCCATAAGAGAGTCATGCAAAAGCTAGTCCAATCTGTAAGGAGTAAAAACTGAAAATATGTTGTTATAAAACTGGGTGGGTGTGGGGGTTCTGTGCAACAGATATACTGTAAGTGGTATGGTATAAAAGTAGACCAGGAGAGGTCAAGACATAGGACATAAGGGACACAGCGAGGTGTAGAAACAGGCACACCAGTCATCTTACTCCTCCTCCGTGGGGTGTTGTATGTATGTATGTATGGTCTGTATCGGACAAAAGACCTTCTCAGCATCTCAGGGACAGTCAGGGATGGTCATTGTCCGGTAAAGAGTAGATATCCATCATTTACTGGCCTTCTTTTCCGCTATTGATGCCAGTGACTACAGTTCCATGGCAACAACAGAGCTAGCTTTTCTCCTCAGCCCATTTTGTCATCTATTTGTAGCATTCCTGGCCCTTCTGCTGTCTTTCCACCACACCACAGCATAGGGTAGGAGTAGGACACTGGCCATGACAGACAGGTAGAACATCAAGAGGAGATTGCTGTAGATGTTGAAGACATCCTTCCACTCCTGAGGAGTAGAGAGCATCAACTTCTAACCCATTAATGGAGACAGGCAGCATAGGCTGCCATTGTCTTCCAAAGAAATGAATGATCGAACCCATAGATTGCAATCAATGGAATACTTTCTCCTTCTGAATTCATCATAACTCACAAATGGAGCAATCCAACCCAGCACAATCGTAAAATCATTGCTAGTGCACATTATAAGTTTTTTAGATTTAAGTGCTGTATGCTGTAGTCAATGCAATGAGGGTCAGGACCATGGACAGCATCATGACGCGTAGTCTCCAGCAGCCTATTGGTTGCATGCTCTGCTTTCACTGGAAGTGGGCTGCTCTCGTCACACTTGTTGACCCTACAGTGCAGTATAAACAAGATTTAGTGAGAGGTCAATATTTCGCAGGCAATTCAGCCCCCTCCTCACCATCCTGATGTAATTGGAAAAGGCACGTGCGTATGCTTTGCTCTGTGGCCCTCGCGGTCGGTATTAAATGTAAGATCCTGTTGTGCCAAACATCTTCCATCTTTTTCCTGTACCTGAAATGAGTCCTTATACCAGAAATGCCACTTACATTATCTGATCCATCATACTGAGCTGTACTCTTCTCAGCTCATAAGAATTTCAGCACAGCCAAAAGGTATTTGTGCTGTGTAGCTGTAGCATCAGATGCATGGTGCCACAGAAAGCATTTAAATCCAGCTTAATTTCCCCCCTAGAAGCCCCGCTGCTCGCCCCCTCACCCCCGCCTCCGTCCCCCCGCAGGGTCATTATGGATTGATGATATCAGATGATTGTTCTCTCCCCCCCTGAAACGATAAGCTGTCACATTTCTTGACTTCAGATCTAAATTTGACATCTTCCTTCAGTGTGAGTCGCGATGGCAGACCATGTTTCCCTCAAACCACAAACAAACAAAGCAACGAAAAAGGGTGAGAGGCAATGCAAGGATTTTTCTATAAAAATGTGAGTATTTTACCATAAAAGAGGGAATGCGAGGATCTTACACAAAAAAAGCGATATCTCAGTTTGACCAATAAAATAAAATGAAAAAAATAAATAAATAAATAAAAGGCACCCTAAAATGTTCACTCAAAAGTCTATATATAGTCCTTACAATGCTGTACTGCTGACTGAGCTGCACAAAAAGACCCTTTTGTGTTATACAGAAATGCAACTAAATGTTCTCTCTCTAAACAAGGCATACTAATCCACCATATCAGAGCGGTCTCTGAAGGCTCTCATGTGGTTTAATAGTCCACCATTTCCCAGTTCCTGTCTAAAAGGAGCTGATTGTCCTACTGAGTTACCGTTTCCCCATTCATATCTGACAAGGCTGAATATATTGTAATTTCAGAGACACGCAACAAGCCTTTGAGGTGATTTATCACACTGCAAAGGCAAAACAAAGCCCTGGGAGGACATCGGGTAACGACAGCCGCGAGAGGCAAAAGATAGGTGTGCCTCATAAATGGGAAGAGCATTGAGCCTATCTCACTGTCTCACCCACTCTGACTCTCTTTTAAAAGCATTGCCTTGGTCAGGTAGCACTGAACCACAAAACTGAGGGGGGGGGGGGGGAATAAAACTTTTCCACACTCCCCAGGGGCTAGGTTAGGTGTACTTGATCAGCCTGCACAGTTCGTTGACAGAGCAGTTTGACGGATTTCTATGGAATGAGATGTACTCTCTGTGTTAGCGTGTGTACTGTATGTGTGCGTGTAAGTTCAGGGAGTGCGCAATCCCGAACTGAACCATTTTCATTCTGATTAATTCAGTTATGGATTATAATCTGACCCATTTGCTAATCGCCCCCCGCCCTGCATGATTCCTTAATGGCTTTATCACAATCACCCCCCTTTATCATTAGCCTTGCCAAAACTGAGCAATGAGTTGAATCCCCACACATCTGGAGAGAGAGACAGGGAGGGAGAGAAAGGAAGAGAGAGAGAGAGAGAGAGAGAGAGAGAGAGAGAGAGAGAGAGAGAGAGCTACACTCCTCCCTTTTCTTTTCTTTTTCTCCCCCATGCCCAGAATGCTCAGATGACTAACATTAGTTTTCCAGCAGGTACGCTCAGACCAATGGGGAGCTGTGGCAGCTCAGTGCCCGTGCATGTGTGGCGTAGGTTATTTATAGTCCCCCTTCCCTTCCCTTTTCTTTCTTTCTTTTTCTCCAGCGCTGGAAGGGAACCCGCACAGCGGGTGGGGAAAGAGGGAGAGTGAGACAGAGAGGGAGAGCAAGAGAGAGAGAGAGAGAGAGAGAGAGAGAGAAGAAAGAGGAGGAGGAGAGAGGGATTGGGGGGGAGGGAAAGTGGGAGGAAGGGGTTTTAGCCACTGCAGAGACTGGTGGGAGCATGGGGGCCGGCTGATCCTGTGAGCCTGCCTGAGGGTGTAGTGGGTATTACACCACCGGCCGGCCGGCGTCTGCTTGGCAAGCAGTGTACTCACTCGGGGCTACGGCGCCGTGTGTCGCAGCCTTTCATCCGGAGCCGCGCTGCAGCTCCCTAAACATCTGTCCACACGTTTGTCCTACAATCGCGCCTGGAAAGCCAACAATTACGCGCGGCGACGGCAGCCGAGTGCCTTGAGTGACGAGCACATTGGACATATGGAAAAACGGCTGCCATGTCTCTTGTCAGAAAACAGGCCCCTTACAGATGGTTTTGCTATATGTCAGAAAGCAAGCTCTATTGGTGGTGATAGCTCACTCTGCGTGGGCCACGGCTTTGCATGTTTGTGCACTGGTCTTCAGCACCATTGCCTCCATGGCCAATTTATTTCCAGATGCATTTGCCAGTGTTAGCATTTTTGTCGAGCATGAATGGCTGCCTAGAGGAGGCTATAAGGGGAAGGTTATATGCTGCATTGTTTGTGTGGATTTTGGGGAAATCTACTTCGAATAATGTGAAGAAGAAGAATGCAGGGTCCACTGTGATGGGCACATCTACTGGCTAGCAGAAACACATTTAGTGGCAGTGGGTGGAATGAATCACTGCCGAGGTCAGCTCTTCACTCAACAGTTAATGACTGGAATAGCTGTGATGTGAGGAGTGCATTAAAACTTTCAATGGGTTGTCTGTTTGTACTCAATAAAAATAGAGTGCAGCAATTATTACATGTAATATTTACTGGATCATGTTAGATGCAATGACACTGTACAAGAAAAACCCATTCTCCTGTCAAAGGATTATTGTCCTACCAGGCCCATGAACACTTACGTAAAGGCTGAGGATATGAGAGTGAAGAGTTTTCCTCCAAGATTAGTAATAACTATTTTGTCTCAGAATGCAAAAAAAATGTCTAATTCAGTTCTATTTCTTTACTGAATGAGTGATAGGGTATGATTGAATATGTTTGCATTACAAAAAATAACAATATGACAATGCATTGAGCTACAGTGTGTGTTATCATTCATGTTTCACACAGTTTGAAATCAATGTGTTCATCTCTCAGTCATTCTCAAAGGCACAAGTTCTCTGTGGCTTTCCTATGGAAGATCTATGCCTTATTTGGTTTAATCCTGCAAATCTCAAACCTTTCCTGCGTATATTGAAATCCCTCTTTAAAGGGCATGTGTCCGCTATCTGTCAGACATCTGTTTGATGATGCAGACTCAGTGAGAACAAAGCTATCATCTCCTGTTTGGATTTCTTGTGCAAAATGAAATGACCTTTCGGTGGCTCAAAATTCGCTGGGCAATTAGTCATAGATTACACTTGAGATGCACTCAGGAGGAGCATTGGTCTCTGCTCACCACTGCGGCTCCTCCGACAACAAGCTTGGTTATTCTGCAGTGAGCTGACGAGCAGAACTCGGTGGCGGTGGCGACAGCACACTGGGACATGTCTTTTGAATTTGATCTCGGTGCAGCTCACGAACAGCCCTGTTGTTCACTTGTCTTTGTCTTGGCTCACAATATCCCGTGGCGGTGGGAGTGATGCGTAAGGGCAGGCGAGGGCACTCTCACAGGCGCTTTATTCAAAAGAGGGGGGACAGCGTACCCCATCCCCACTGGCCCCACTGGTCCTTGGCTTCATTATGCCCTCCCTGCAGTGTGCAATGTTTGCCGAGGAGAGATTTCATTAATTATGCTGCCTAATTCAATATGGGTTAAACAAGGTAACCCACTTCTGAAGATGGTCCAATTTCCCTCATTTTCTTGTAGGAGGCCTGCAGAGGCCTGGGGAGGTTAAATGAAACTGTCTCTGTGGGCTTCATGCAGTCTGCTGATGCTGGCATGCAGAGTGGACGGATAAGCAAAGGAAATTATGAGAGCTAGTCCTTACTCCTTAGTAAAAAAAAAAAAAGAAAGAAAGAAAGAAAGAAAATATCTCAACACAATCAAGTCAGAGAAAGGCACGAGAATGTAGTTAAATTGCATATGCATGCACTCCATGTTCCTTTAAAAAATATATTTTGCATTGGTGGCTGGAGTTCCACTGAAGGCCGCTAGGTGTATCTTTGCTCCATTTTTGAGCTGCTCACAACAGTTCATCCTTTCTGTATTAGGGACATGAGGAGATCTCGGCATTTTATCAAGCAGGGCAACCAGAATCGTGAGGAGAGGAATAAAAATCACCTAGTTCTTTGCCACTATTGCCTTTCATTTAATGGAGCAATATACAAGGAACTGAGTCAAGATTTGACTTCTCTGGAGGAAAAACACAATGGATTAACGTTATTCTGTGAAAAGAGTGGGAATGGACAAATATATTTTTTTTTCTCCGAGGTAGTTGGACCGAATTATGATGGACTGGTAACTGAAGTCATTTTCTTTCCTGGCTTTGGTTCTCGTTTTGGGGGATTTTGCTGTTTGTAGAGTGTTTCTCTCTCAAATACACGAACATGGTACAAAAAGGACGCGAATGAGAGGGAAGGGTTGCCGGAGATTAAGCTTTAAGGTAATTGTGAGCAAATTATTTCTGCATGAAAAGTCTGTCACGACGCGTGTAGTACTTTTACTTCTCGTATAATGTTTCTTCGTGCCCGCCGTAGCGGCATAAATTGCGCGAATTGGGTTTGTATGGGGACAAGTGTATCGACTCTCTAAACTTGGGATTTTAAATTAAATCAACCCTTTGACGGCAAGGACTGAGAGAATCTACATAGAAATAGGTAGATTGGGATGGTGGTGTTGGCGTCTGAATTATTGCATGGTTTGGAACATTCGTTAACCCTTTAGCAATTCGTTAAGAAATCTCAGTAGATTGACAATCGAGGCACAAAGTCCACGGGATGTTTTCGATAGCACCTGTGCATGTTTCGTCTCATGCGTGTTCATGAGAGGATGTCAAAATTATCAACCACTGAAAACACCTGCAGTCATTTTGACGAACTACATAGCAGCGGTCCCTCCACAGCGATGAGGAATCGCCAGCCTAATTCATTAGTCATTTAATTGTTATACAGCATTATTCACGTTTGATGAAGGGAAATGAAATTTCTTCAGCCTTAATTAAAATTAATCAGTCAAATTACGTGGGCCAATATTAATTGACTCATAATTAAGATCACGAACTAGCTGCAATTCAGAATACTTGGCATGCGTCTCATAAGGTGCGCGTTTTGCATTGTGGGCTGAAGAAGCGCTCTTTCTAGTCTACTTGTCAAAGTAGCTGTGCATTCGTAGCTGGTCATCGATAGAAGATCATTCTGCTTACAGATTTCTCTGTGAAATACCATGTCTTTGGAAACGGTTAAGGGAGTAAAAACGTTAATGGTTGGATATTAGGTTAATATGGCATGGACCTTGGAGAAAAGCAATAAATGCGGTGTTTGTGTGGTGGAGTCGCATCATGATTCACATGCAGAGGAATACAGCTGCATTCACCCCCTCTCCAAGTAGTTTTGGCTCCAGTTTCCTGCAGACATTGCCACAATCCAAAACGCAGATGGAAATAGTACGGTTTACAGTCTGGATAAATACAGTGATAGAATTCATTAGCCTATTACAACAGTGGTCAACAGTGGCTGATTTCATTTATCCATGCCGTGGTGTTTAACGCAAGTCTTCGTCCTCACCTAATACACTTGGCTGAGTTCTGTAAAACCGTAGCCTTATCATATAAACTGGATTGTAATTAAGAATTCATCCATAATAGATTACCAACTGATAAACTACGACAGTAGTCATAACATCGAATAGAGGCTTGTGTGGGATTGCCTTATAATAAACTCAGTTTGAGGCTGCTATGATTTTTGCGTCATCGCCATTAAACTTGTAGGCAATCTGTTTAAGAAAAAATGGCAGCTCCATTGGCCCTGTCGGAAAGTGCATCAGACAGACTTACGACAATAAATTTTCAGTAGGCTATGGTTTTGTCTCCTATTTATTGAAATAGTTAATGTCACCGATGGAGGGTAAGGTATAATTGCAGTGTGCCCCACTTGTGACGTCCGAGCTTAAGGTACCCGATCCGTACAGGGGAGGGAGCCCGTTCATAAATAATGGACGCGTTGATTCAGCTGTCACATTGTCAACGGTCTGGTGGTTTTAAAGGTGTTATCTATTTCTAGTATAAAGAGGTGTATGTAGAGAACATGACTTAACTGTTAATGTATCAAACTATCTTAGTTTAGTGTGTCCAAACTCATCGCAGAGGTAGTACTTCTCTTCAGTGCATTATATTTCACAGGATCACAACGGATGATGAATGAGTGAGCACAGAGGATGCTTTCCTCCGTTTTCAAACAAAAAGTCAATGCTCAGAGACTTCATCTTTCACCAGGCATTATTTTGCTCATCTGTCATGCTGTCAAGAAAACAGTTAAAAGGCTCAGTGAACTTAACCTATGTTGTGGACCTTCCCCTATGTAGATTTATTTTATCGCGTTACAGTTTCAGGACAGTAATATATTCTCACCTCTGCATCTAACCACCCCAACTTTTGCCTGTTTTGTGTGTTTGTTACACATGCCCTTGTTTATATCCATTACCCTCCGTTGAGTGTAGGTTATTGTAATAATGCTAAGCGTTACACCAAGTCCAATGCGTCTGTGATACCTGAGGCATTTTTGGTTCGTCTGTGGGCCTGTCGCTGTGTCCACCCTTTCAGTCAGACGCAGACCACTGACTCACTGTCAATTAGAGCTGGATTTTATGTGATCAGTGAGAGCTTGTCTTCGTGAATATTTAGGCGATTTCCTCCAGACAGAGTAACTGATTATTTTCTGAGTAATCTTTGTACATGGCTTACATGGCTGCTCACAGCAGGCGCACAGAGGGAACAACAGCGTTTGCCCTTTGAAGAGAGCTCTGCTTTTGCTTTGGGTTTCAATTCTACTGGAAAAAATTGCTATGCCTATTCATTGATGAAGTGCTTGGTGGGAGGTACACTTGCGACCATTTTTGATGTGTGGCCCTGTCATTTGCCTGTTTGTGTCCTTTGCCCAGTAGTTGGTTTTACTTGGGCAAGCACTACTGCCTTCTTAGGAGTAGGGTAGGGATACTGAAAATGCAATGCCAAATTGTTGTTGATGGAGATGGCATTCTAACAAGAGGTTGGCAAATATGTATATGACAATACCTTAGCATGGTAGTATAGCACTCTCAGGATAACAATTAACATCTTCCTTGTACAATTGTAGTGAATAAAATGGAGGTAGAGTAGAAAATAATTTTAAATTCGATGGCAATTTGTGGCTAGGCCTACTATTTATTATCACCCTAGTGTTATGAAGATAGGAGACATGAAACTGAGATTAATATTCCTAATGAAATATTGGAAGAAGAAAAAAATATACATGTATATATCATGACTGCAGAATTGAATGATAAAGCTATTAAAAGAAGAAATAGATTTCACTTTAGGACTAGGACAACGTTGTATCTATTTTGGCATAAACATTAACATTTAAGTATAAATGCATTGGAGTGTCAGTGTTAAAATAGACCTCTAACCCAGAACATGCATTAATTAACCATAAGCTGCTCTTGTTCCTTTTGTTCATGGAGTGCCTTTCCCATCACCCATAGCTGCATGTTGATGTAAGGCGCAGTCACACGCCTCTTTAAGAGTTCCTGAAAAGTGGCTGTGACTTACAGAGGGAGGCACAGAGAGTCTGAACGTGACTGTTACCCTGAGAAGGGGGCTTTCATTACTCATCGGGAGCAGCAGCAGTTGCAGTGGTTGCCGGGGCCCATTTGTCCAACTTCTCCTATAACGAATTCACAGAGACAGAACTGGCCTAGGAGGACTCGACCTTCATCTGTTTTTTATTCACCAGATATCTGCTCTTTATGGACAGGCAGGGTATTTCTCCTCCCTCCTTTTCTTTAAAAAGCCGCCTGTTTGTTCTGACATTTTAAGAGGAATTTTATAGTCGGCTTGAAAGGGAAAATATCCGCGCAGTTGTGTGGTGTGTTGGAAAGTGTGACGGGGTGTGAGACAGAGGGTAAATGTCTTTTAATGGACCTCTCTGTTGAGGCAGTCAGAATGTCACTTCCTACTTCCCTCTTGGCACAGATGCACGAGGCCCTCACCATCGATTCCAGTCCTGTGGCACCAAAGGTGTGAGGGGGTGCTGTGACCTCTTGGTAGCACCTTTTTGGCACATTCTGTGTCTGCCCATTCAAGTTGCGCTTCAACATGTCCTCCCCATGGAGATCTGCAGACGACACACAAGAACTGCAATTCAGGCTGGGAGAATCTACTTGCTGCTGAAGATATAGACCATACCATCAGCCACATAAAAGACAAAATACATTTTAGCTGTCTCTCTATACATACTACAGTATAGACATGTCTAGTCCAGTATGTAGTCCACATATGACCTTGAACATCATTAGCATCGGTGCTTGTTGGTTTGGTACGAAATTGCTGTTCAGTATTGTGTTTCCCTGTGTTGTATGGCCATTCTGGCCCCTGGTAGAAGCCAATCAGAGAGGGCATGTGCCCTGTATCTGATTACTCTTTTGCTTCACAGACACATGGCTCAAGGCCATACAAGCCCTTCAGTGCCTCAGTTGCTAACTGACTAATTACGGAGCTTTGATGTAAACCAGTTTGAACAGCCCTCCCCAGTCATCGGATTGGAACTTGAGGGAGTCATAGTGACACTGTTGATTTTGCTGCGACCCCTCTGTACAGCTGAGCTAAGCAGGACTGTGGATACTGGTGCTTTTCCAGTTGCTCTCTCTCTCTCTCTCTCTCTCTCTCTCTCTCTCTCTCTCTCTCTCTCTCTCTCTCTTTCTCTTTCCCGGCTGCTGTATTAATGGTGGTATAATGTAATAGCAGAGTTGCTCATTTTCCAAATGTATGATAATGACTTTCCCACGCATCCTTGCGAGCGGGCCTGGTCCTTTGTGCCCCCGAGCGGGAGAGTAGGAGGATATGTTGTTCCTGCAGGCTTTGCGATTGGTTGAGGAGCCGGCGCAGTGGCAGGAGAGCGCTTTTTTGGTTCTTCACGCCAACATGGTGCTTCGTGTCTGACCCTGGTAGAGCCTGTGTCACAGCACCGCCGCCAGGTGGATCCGTCCATCCCTCCCACATGGCCATGACTGCAGAGCACAGGAGAGCACTTTCACCCTCTTTCTATATACACCTCTCATCCTGTCGTCTCTTGCTTCCTCTCTCTCTCTCTCTCTCTCTCTCTTTCTCTCTCTTTCTCTCCATCTCTATCTTTCTCTTTTTCTCGCTTTTCCTCTGCTCTCTCTATCTCTCCACCTCACCCCTGCTCTGTAAAAACTCACAACTTCACTGAGAGTTAGCTTTTCAGGGCACCCACTGTGGTGAGAGCGTTTATGCTGGAGATTATGGCCTGGCGGGGCAGAGGAGGCATTTGACTCTGCTGTGCTGTGCTGTGCTCTGCTGTGTTCTGTGCTGTGGTTTGCTTTGCTCTGCTGTGCTGTGGTTTGCTTTCCTCTGCTGAGCTGTTCTGTTCTGTTCTGTTCTGTTCTGTGCCGTGTGTGGCTTGGGGATTTGCTGCTAGAGATTTCCAATATCGGAGGAAAATGAGCTGTACATATACATAGATATTTAAATAGAAATAGAGAATAGGAGAAAGACAAACAATAGACAGAAAGAGAGTGGAGAGAGAGAGAGCGATAGAGAGAGAGAGAGAGAGAGAGAGAGAGAGAGAGATTGCAGGCCACAGTAGGGAAGGATGAGGCTGCATTAGATTGGGCACGCAGCATTAGATGAGTAATATGTAAAAGAGAGAGGGAGAGAGGATGAGAAAAAGAGAGAGTCGCCAACCACTAATACCACTGTATGACTGCAGGCTTGTGCTCAACAACTAAGAGCACGTGTGGACTGCTCATCTCTAGAGGCCTAACTGGGTATGCAAGGCAGAGAGACAGAGAGAGAGAGAGAGAGGGGGAAAAAGTGAGTGAATATTTGTGTGTGTGTGTGTGTGTGTGTGTGTGTGTGTGTGAATTTCCCTGTGTGTTTTCCAGTGTGCGTGGGAGAGGCCTATCCCTAAGGCTTCTATATGTTCTCACAGCAGAAGTGACTGCATGACATGAAAAGCTTGTTCTTTGACTTGGTGAACACTATAGCACATTCTCACCTGGGTCTCATGTCAACCTTTTGCTTTGCATGATTATGACTATGCATATTAATCAGAAAATTGAAACATGATAAAATCTCTCTCATATTGAAAAGAATATAAGGCTATACAGTATATTGTATCTGATCCATCATGTTACAGATACATTTTGTGTAATTAGATTTTAGCTGTGGCTGTAACAATTAACTATCAGCATTGTTAATATTTTGATTAAATTCTAATTTGTAATCTAAGGCAGCATTGTCAGCAGGCTCTAAAAATTCATGTTTAATGAAGACAAAGAAAAAAAGTAACAGCAAGCCCAACAGAGATTTTGCTGTCAAGAGTTGTTGCCGTGGTTCTCTAAAGTGTGAGTGACAGTTTCACCAAGGGCTTGAGATACAATGGGTATTTTACTTTTCACACAAATGGTGGTCAATTTTTAATGAGCTAGGAGAGGAGCCCTCTGATTCCTGCTCTTAATTTGCCGCGACATCGTTTCTCCCCAGCCAGGCCCCTGCAAACCCTCCAAATCTTATTCGCTTCGCCAGTGACCTGCAAACTAAGCATTAACCGTCCGGAAATAGACATGGACCACCCCCACCCCCCCTCCCCCACTCCACCAACACCATCCCACTTCCTCCAAGCCTATAAATTTCCCAAAAGTCTTATTGGAGGTGAAATGAGATCATTAAGGTCAGTGTGAGCTTGCATGGAAGTAAAGCACGCCATGATGGAATGTTTAGTGTGTTGACTGGCTGCAGTAATAACTCTGCTTGGCGTGCTCTGTTCCCTACTTTTGACAGCTTTGGTGAAAATAATAGGCTATTTGTTTTCCCTCAGATCACCTCTATATGATTGGGGACCTTCTACCTGCCCCTACAGGGGGAATATGCTGAACCTCATTAAAAACTTCTCCATGTGTGCAATCTTTTCCCCCTGCTGTTCCAAGCTGGAAAATCTCCTATAATTATAGGGGGAGATTATTGTGTAGATATTGGCAGAGCTATGGGGGGAGACCACTCAGTCTTATCTGCTGGATGTTTCCAAACAAAGTCATGTGATCATAGTTCCCCGGAGGAACCTGTCAGTCTGTGTCTTTTTTTCATCTCCTGAATCCCCCACGCTTTTGCACGGCTTAGAAATATATGCAGTGGAGTTGAACACAAGAGGAAAAAAACATATGAAAATGCAGCCTACATAAAAGGGTATGTCCTTCCTGAGCTTGTTGTGCATATTAATTTATTGAAATAGGATGCAAAAAAAGAAAACAAAGAAGCGAAAGGTTAAGAAAGTGAAAATGAGGTACCAGACAGTATTCGCACCGCCTCTAAATCAGAATATAAAACTATAGACAAAGAATTTCTCTGTGCTTGATCAATTGAGCTCATTATGATGGGGAACACTCTTAAGTAGGGGATTTGGGGAGATTTATGCAGAGAGTATGCGGGCCATGTGTGAAATTTATTCGTAACACCTGGAAGAGCTTAATCTTGAGGGGGAAAGCGTGGAAATTGTAAGAAAATAGCCAGTTGTGCATTTGTCCAATGAGGGGGGCTGGCATTATGCAAAACAACGCATCACCTTAAAGTAGTCACATGGCAACAACAAATATCAATCGATGTCTCTAAACAGCCATGATAGTGGATTAATATCATCAGTAACCCCTGTCCTTTAGGACGCCTAAGCTGCTTGGTTATTTTGTGAGCGCCTTTGTGAGGCTTCTGTGGCCGTGCTTAAAATCAAGAAGCAGGGTGAATGTAAACCCTGTAGGGGTAGCCTTAGCTGTCCCTCAGCAGGCTGTGGAAGTGATGCAGTGATTCAGATGTTTGCCCGGATTAAAGAGCTGACTTGCGTCTCCCACAGCTGTGTGCCAGTCTCCTAGCATTGCTTTTGTTAGCTGCCTTTCACCCCACTCTGTCAGTTACCATCATGCTTGGCTTTCAACCGCAGCCTGTGTCCTTCTACGGAGTACAGGCAGTTGGTTTGCAATCATTTACCCTTCTGCAGTCTAAATATTTGGCTGGCAGATATGCTTATATAGTAAGAGTCTATACTGGTGTGGATGACGTGCTTCAATGTTTATTATCTGTCCTTTTTGGATGAGCTGTAAAAAAAAAAAAAAAAAAACTCATGGCATTTTATGTGCTCATTAACAGAACACAATCAATGCCGTAGATTTTTCATCTCCCCACTCAGTTCATCTATTTGCCTAATTATTTTGGAAGAGTGACTGTTTTGCATTTGTGTGGATGCATATCATTTGTACACACTTGTCAATAGACAACAGTTTGTTTTTGAAAAATGATTTGTTTGTGTGCGTGTGTGTGTGTGTGTGTGTGTGTGCGTATCTGTGCGTGCCTGTGTGAATGCGTTTGAAGTGACGTCGAGTGCTTGGACGAAAAATTTGTGTTTGCTCGCGGACAAATCAAGTGACTCCAAATAAAGCCCCTTGTTTGGAATTGAGGATAACTAATCATTCTGACAAGCACACATTAAACACACTACAATCCAGGTCAGATGTGCTCCCTGTCACTCGTCAAGGGCTTTATCATGTAAGTGCACTTTCACAGGAATGTTTTTCTTCTGCTAATACAAGTGGTGTAAAATAACATGACACAGCGTGAAGTGCCATTGGTTTGTCAAATGTGGCTCTGGGTTAAGGAATCTTCCATGTCTAGTGCTTAAGGGGTGGGATCTGTTGGGGGGGGGGTGGTCTCTGTCTCTCTCTATATGTGTATGCACTGAGCAATATGGGAGTCCCTTTTAATGTCTCTTCTATGACATGCATGGAATTTCCGCTCTGCACACTTGAAATGGGAATGAAGGGTTTTTAAAGTGTGTATTGAATGATGCGCTTGTTGCTCGTTTTCACTCAGTACACAGACAGACACACACACACACACACACACACACTCACACACACACACACACACACACACACACACACACACACACACACACACACACACACACACACATAGAGCCTGAGTGTGTGGCGATACAGTAGAATTCAGGACAAGTGTCCCATTGTGGGTGAACATAAAACCCCATTGTGTTGCTGTGGGAGTCCTGGCAGTTTGTTCATTTCGCCAGGCTAAATGAACGCTGCTGAAAAGCGCCTGTCAGTGTGTCCACTGGGGAAGAGTTGCCTGCAGTTATAGATGTACTCCTATTCCTCATTAAGACTTGTTTCCTACTGAGGATCCAAATATAGCTTTCAAAATGTGTGCAAGGTTGAAAAGTTCCCCCTGACCACTTTACAGCGGAAAGCAGATGCAACTTGAATTGTAGATTTGGTCACTGGGAGAACACATCAAACTGTGCCAAACTGGCGCTGTTGTTTACTGTTTCACTAAGTCCAATTTCCCCTGATGCTATCATTGTTTGGGTTCATTGTTTGTTGTCACATTTATTGATTTCCATTCCTTGCTGTATGCTTTGATGTGACAGTTCTATTTGTAGAGATGTGACCATAAATACATTTTATTCTTATCTCTTTAATATTCCTTCTCTGCTATAATGAATTAGGCATTTTTCTTAAGGAAATACAGTTGCCTCAGCCAGCGATTGCTTATTTCATATATTTGCAAGCACTGGGATGCTGTTGCCTGGTATATGGTAGGAATCAGCAGTTAGAAAAAAAACAGTAAAACGAAACTATTCCCCATTGCTCTTGCCTGTTGTGCTAATGAATTCTTTTCTTTCTCTCTCTCTCTTTTTTCTTGCAGTGTGCAGACCCGCGGCTCAACTGGATTTGATTCTTCTGCGGAGGAACCACAGCAAATGGCTGCTCTGTCTGTGTCGCCGGGGTGGAGAAGTGAACCATTTAAAGGAGTCGCACTGATGAATAGAGTGGAGTGGAAGATGTTGCCCCAGCCTGCGTTGTGAAATCGGTGGGAAATACCACTCCGCCATGCAGAGAGTCTTTTGAGTGGTTTTGGCAGCCACGAGTCGGGCAGACCTTTTATTTTTGCCTTTGATCTTGCGTCTCTCTCTTTTTTTTTTTCACTTAACCTGCGTCCCTCACTGGCCTCACGTTTGGATACGGACCGCACTGCTGCCAGGTGCCAGCCGCCCTTCCGTGTGGAGCTGAGCCACACGACCAACCGTCTGGTGCTGGTCTGGCGCAGGTGGTGCCTGTGGTGAAGGAGGCATGTTGCCACAGCGACCCTGCCGACTACGGAGCGCGTGCAGGGCCATGAGGCCTCGGATGGGGTTGGGAGCTTTGGGCTCGGGCTTCGATCCAGCCTTGCTGCTGTGGGTGTTGGGCTTTGCTCTTCAGGCCCTGCTGGTGGCCGCACAGAAACTGGACGAGACGGACCCGGTGGTGACTACCGCCTACGGGCGAGTGCGAGGTTTCAAGAAAGAGCTCAACAACGAAATCCTGGGCCCCGTCATCCAGTTCTTGGGTGTGCCCTACGCCGCACCTCCCACGGGTGAGAGGCGCTTTCAGCCCCCCGAGCCCCCCATCCCGTGGTCCGACATCCGGAATGCCACCCAATTTGGCCCAGTGTGCCCCCAGAACATTCTGGAAGGCAGGCTCCCCGATGTCATGCTCCCTGTGTGGTTTACCAACAGCCTGGAGGTGGTCTCCTCCTACGTTCAGGATCAGAGCGAGGACTGCCTGTTCTTGAACATTTATGTACCCACGGAGGATGGTGAGTTAAATGGCAGGGCAGACGAGGCTTTGGCGAGTGTTCACCTCTCCTTTTTGGCTCTTTTGCTTTTTTAGGTTTTTACAACTCCTGTCTGTGCTGAATGTGAAAAGTGGCAAAAAAAAGCATGATTCTGCATGTCTTACAAGCATGCCACAGCTTTCTGTGTGTGTGCGTGTATGCGTGTGTGGGTGTGTGTGTGTCTGTGAGTGTGTGTGAGTGTGTTTATACACTATGTGGATGAGAGATGTTTGAGTGTGTGTGTGTCCGTCTATCTGTCTTTCCGTCCATCTGTGTTTTTGTCTCCACATGTGTGTTTTTTGTTGAAAGTGTGGCCGTACATTATTCGTCCTAACCCTACCCCTTCCCTCCTCGTAATCCCCCCCCCCCCCCAGTACCCCACAGCACGTCCATCCAGGCCAATCCGACTCCTCCTTTTCCCCTTTACTTCACCCCTGTCCACCCGTGACTCATCATTTCTCCATTGTGTGTGCAGGCACAATGACATGGGGTCTTTAAAAGGGGGGATTTTGCAGTAACAGTACAGTAATAATGACCTTCATGATGATGATGATGATGATGATGATATGATGACATGATGATTATGATGATGATGATGATGATGACCATGGTGATGACCTAAGACAGCGAGAGCCTCTCTCTTGTTTAACTTCCTTTTTCCCTCCTTCTCACTCCCTCCTCTCAGTCAGATTGTGGTGTTGCATGCTCCTGTTGTCTTTGATGGGGCTCCATGTTATTTTTTAGTCTTCTATTCATTTTGCAGTAAAAAGAATATCCAAGGAATGTGCCAGAAAACCCGGCAAGAAAATATGTAGAAAAGGAGGTATGTATGCACTGAATAATGATCCACTGTGCCAAGGATTAGCACACTATCCCCTCCTCCTCTCCCCCACCACACACACACACACACACACACACACACACACACACACACACACACACACACGCACACACACACACACGCACGCACACACACACACACACACACACACACACACACACACACACACACACACACACACACACACACACACACATTTCCACAGGAAGGGGGTCTGCCCTCTCAGAGGAAGCCCAATGTGCACCCTTAAAAGGCATCACACAGACAGATTGAATACTTGAGAATCTCCTGTAATTGATGACCTCTGTGTTGGGGTTAACTAGGGGGAGAGGTTGCCCAGACTGCTGGAATTAGATGGGTAGAGGTTGAACTCGTGGAGTCCAAGCTCAATTAAAAGAGATGCTATCTTGATTTCATTGGTTTTGGCTGGCTGTATTGATCATGGCTTCATCAAGATAATGTCAACACTCAGCCCTGTTCACGTGCATAGTACATAGACACACTTCCTCCCTCTTCTCTGTACTCTCTCTCTCTCTCTCTCTCTCTCTCTCTCTCTCTCTTCCTCACTCACTATCTATCTCATATAGACAGACAGATACAAATACTTTTGTCATTAAACCACTTTCCCCCTTTCTCTTCTCTTCTATTATTTATTATCATATATTAACATCTTTATTCTCTCTTTCTCTCTACCTCTCCTTATTTCTGTCGTTTTCTCTTCCTCTTTCCTGTGTCACTTTCCGTTATTCCTGGCACTGTCTCTCTCTCTCTCTCTCTCTCTCTCTCTCTCTCTCTCTCTCTCTCTCTCTCTCTCTCTCTCTCTCCCCATTCCTGGCACACTGTGCCCGGCAGGTGTAGTCACAGTGCCCTTGATAAGGGATGTGTCGTTAATATGGCCCCTGTGCTGGAGGGGGGTGCACTCATTAAACATTCCTGCTGGAGAACACTACATTTACACACAAGATCCCCTTCAACCTCTCGCCGCTCGCTGCCAAAACAGCCCCCATTCACTCCTCTCTGACTCTCCACCTCGTTACCCCGTTGCCTCTTAGCCCAAATTCTCTCCCCTTAACTGTGGCTCTCCACCGCCAGAGCCGCCTGCACCCTCTCCCTTCTGACCTAACTGTCACCCGCTGGACAACAAATTATCCTGCCAGCTAACAGCCACAATGTCCCTTTTCAAGCCCCTCTCTTTCTCCTTTAGTTAGTGAGGAAAGGTTCAGCCATGTAGAAATCTCACTTCCACTTAGGGTGTAGAGGAATATGTCATTTTTTTTTTAGATGGAGGAGAGAAACATGGCATGACATGCAAATGCAAATGCTGTCACTAATGATGTCTCTATTTCTGGTGGTGCTATAGACATCTTCAAGCAGGCTTTGTGACACACGCACAGCATAGACTATATGCAGTGATAATCTCATTCTCTTTTTTTTTTTTCATCGAAGCCTGAATGTGTAGCCCCCACCCTCTGCGAAACTGTTGCAAACATGCTATCATACTTACCACACTTCAACTGGCGAGGCTAGATTGTGCTGTAAATTCTACTGCTACAGCTTTTTTTTTATTTTGGCCATAAATAATCTTGTCTTAGAGCTGCCTAAATAGGAAACTGGCTGTTGAGACAAAAGTATTTCTAAGTTTGGAAGGCTTCTGGCTTCATGCATACGTAAAGTGTCCTGAAACCACCACGCAATGGCATGTGGATAGAGATCACAGCGCCTCAAGCTGCTGCCTGTCTTCACAGTTTAAATTTAGACTGGCCCTGAGTTAAAAGAGAAAAAATATGGAGACGTTTCCTTGCGCGGCTCCTCCTTAGTGAAATGAGACATGAATTAACAATATGCCATGGAGCCTGGCACAGGGATGACACATGTGAATGTAGGTGTTAGAAGCGATACAGAAATCACTTGTGGCTGCGTTGTTCTGCTGCAGCACTTCAATTGCTTTGAGTGAACTTCTGTCGCCAAATCATCAAGCAGCCATAGTTCTACAATTAATCTCTGTCATGTACAAGGGTTTCTCTTTAAATAGCACAATGGCTGGAGGAAAATGGCACAGCCAAAAAAGATTGATATTCATGGAAAATAAAATGGAATTAATCTGACCCTAATCTTTTGCTGTTGTGTAGGATCTAATCATGACAAAGCCAGTGGCTTAACGGGGCTGCACTATTCTTTTTGTCAGAAAATGTTGCATGGATTTTTTTGTGCGCGGATGTTTTAGCTGATATATAGCAAGTATTTAAAATTTAATAACGTAAAGTTGGTTGTGTACAGTATTTACGAAAGCAGTGTTGCATAAAACTTATATTCGGTATGCCAGCCTCTATTTAATATTCCAGTTTGGAAAGCTTTTTTTTTGGTGTTAAAAAAATCCAGGGCAAAAAGTGTTTGTGACAATTGTGTCCCCTAGACTGGATAAAAAGGCACAGCATGATAAGTTTGGTTTAAATATAGCCGGTAAAGCTGATGGACCTTTGTCACTTGAGGGCAGTAAAATATGATGTTTAATTGAAGCCCTGAGGGGATGGATTGAAGCAGAAGCAAAGTCTATTTTGCATTTCATGAGCTTCACTATGCTGTTTGTAGTCAGGCATGTCAAAATACTGAAATTCTACATGTGGGTTGGTTGTCATTTTGATATTTGCAACCCAAAAATGAACTGTTGATCAACAGCTTTCACATGTATTATGAAATAGAAAATGTATGAAATGATTCATATATAAGCAATATGTTGATAAATTATTGAACCACCGAGTTCAACACCTCAATATCTCAAATACCTGATGGTTATATCTGACTTGAGAGAAGTTGATGACGGTTGAACTGTTATTGAATTTATTGAAAAGTTACAGCTGTGATGATCATTATGTCGTATTCAAACATCATTTGATGTTACCTTTTATTGCTATTCGTGGTTTGGTAAACATCTTCTCAACATTATTTATCACTCTCCCAGATCTACTGCAGAATTATACTGTCAGTGGTGAGACATTGGGTATAAAAATCACACACTAAGCTCAGGTAGATCTTTTCTAAGGAGGAGAAAAATTAAGGAATAGTATGTTGGTTTCATCTTCATGTCACCATGATGGAGAAAAACAGTAGAGTAACAAAGAGTTATGTGCATACCTACTACCATGCCTGATATGTAAACATTTGTGTTTAGACCGCTGTTCATGTGAATGACTGCTGTCATTTGCATGATTTTGCAAGCCCCAAGCTGTGTTTGTTATCAAAGGTGCAGTTGGGACTGACTAGCACCCTGGACAGTGGCAGTATGAAATTGGTTTCATATGCGACTGTATGTTGGGAACCAGTCCTACCGCTAGTTATAATATGACAGCCTTTGGCATTATTTGGAGATGTCACATAAAATAATAAAAAGCCAAGAGTAAGACATGCCTGACATGGTTGTCGATAATGGAGAATGCTCCCTCATTTCTCTCCCCCTCATTCTCTCTGTCTCTCTATTCATCTTTCTCTCTCTCTCTCCTTCACTTCATTCCTGGCTCTTGCCCCATCCATCGCTCCCCACCATCTCAATCTCTCACCCTTTCTTTGCATTCCTCTCATCCACTCCTCCCCCCATCATCTTTTTCTATCTCTCCATCTATCTCTCTCTCTCCCCCTCACTTTGTCGGCATTGTCCCAGTTTTGCAATGGTTGAGTGGCTCCTGGGGGAGGTGCCAGGCCTGTGCTGGTTGCCTCACACTGAGGCAGGGATGGATTTTATAGCCCTGCGAGTCCTTCATCTCCTGTCCTCTGCTTCTGCCTCCTCCTCCTCCACCACCTCCTCCTCCTCCTCCTCCTCCTCCGCCACCACTCACTCCGGCTTTGCTCCATCCCTGTGAGAGCTTGTCTGTAAAACCTGGGCAAAAGTGCCTCTCATGTTGGCAGAAAGAGAGAGAGGGATAGAGAGAGAGAGAGAGAGAGAGAGAGAGAGAGAGCAGTGCCCATGGGTGAGCAGAGAGTGTGTCTGGTCATGTTCAAATGCAGTCAGACCCTACGTTAGCATAGGGGGTGTGGAGTGTTACACTGGCATGCTTTGTAACGTTGGCTCCTCTTGCTTGCTCACCTCCTGTGGCCTCATGTCGTCTGTCTGAAAATCAGGCATAAAATCAGCCTGGGATGGGTCTAGGACAAAGGCACTGGGATTGTTGTATGAAGAAAAGCTCTCCGAAAAATCTGTCAAATGTGCATCCAATCGAAGTTTTTATATCATGTCGTATTGCATCGTATACATTAAAGTGCACATATAAAAATCAAAGTCCTAGGACAGAGTTGTTCTATTTTTATATTCTTTTTTCCTTACTACTCTTGAGCCTTCATTGCTTCATTACTTCATTGCTTGTGTTATTAAGTCAAAATTGTATTTGTTCTTAATTATGAATAATGTGAAAAGTGGACCATTGTTTCACAGTTGTGTCCAAAAAAATTGATGACCTCAGTTTGGGCAGTAATAAAAGAGCTGGAAGTTGATTTGTTTGGAGCATGGTAGCAGTGAATATTTAATGAAAAATGTACTCTAATAAATAAATTAGTGTGCTGTATCTGCTACTGTTTGTTGCATGAGAAAAAACTAATGGAATACTGTATACATCAAGCTGCAGTCGCTAATGTTCTCAGAAATATTGCATCATATGTTACACGTACTCATGTATATTTAAAATGGGTCATTTGAACCACAGGCTGATATTTTGCAGTACAGCAGTATCTATGCCATCGTTATGAATTTGTTTACTTTATTGCGATACACACTATGTTACTATTAAGTCCCCTTTCAAACAGGCATGTACAATATATACTGCATATAGGCCAACTGAATAAAGATTTTTGTCCCCCAGTATTATAATGAGCTCTTTTGAATTAATTGTAGAAGGTCCTTTGAATGGAATGGATTGGGTATGGTTTTTCTTTGTCTTAAGTCATAATATCAGGAATTGTTGTTACAGTAAAAAGCCAACCTACACATAAAGAACCCACGGCGCCTTTCACATGAGCTTTTTATGTATTCAGCAGAGTAGTGTGGTTGTAAGGGGATTTTGGTTCAGTGAGGTGTCAGAAACAACATAGCCTTTTGTTCCTTTTTCCCTGGCACTGAGAAGCACTGAACCCACTGGCATTGCGGTGTTGTCAGAGGCCCGGGTAAGGATGGCGCAGGAGACTCTCTGGGTGATAAAATGTTTGGACTGACAGGGCGGCTGGCAGCTGTGATGGATTCTGCTCGGCCAGAGCAGTGTAGTCCGGTTAAAGTGGCAGGCGATGCTCTAGTGTGCCTTATTAAACCCCCACTGGATGGCATAGTGCGGATGCAGCGCTACACCGTCTTCTGTGGAGCCGCCATTTGCTCTCACAGACTCCTCACTTGTACCTGTGCTAGAGACCAGTACAAAGAGTCACGACTTGATTTGATTAATGAGAAATAGCGCTGTCAATATAACATAATAAATAGCACTTATTCAGATTTTATTATTGCGATAGAAGGCTGCTGAGTGATTTAAATGAGATTTTTTCATAGCGCTGAAAGGACACTGATGGTGCTGCCTTGGCAGGAATATGATTTGGACAGATAAGATGTCAGAGACAAATGGATAGAAATTAACAGATTAGAAAATTAATAACTGACAAATGAATAATCAGATTAAGAGTACATTCAGCATGCTTTGACACTACAAATAAATTAGTTTGTGAAGTATTTTTACTGAAAGTAGCGATAATACCATTGACAGTTGCTCTGATTAAAATGTTTACGAATTGTTAAAAAATGTGTGTTTGTATGTTTCTCTCTCTCTCTCTCTCTCTCTCTCTCTCTCTCTCTCTCTCTCTCTCTCTCACCCTCACTCGTGTGTGTGTGTTGAGGGTGGGGGGCATTTTGGACATCAGTGCTTTATCCAGTTTAATAACATTATTTTTTCATTTTATTTTATGAAATCCTCTGTCTGTCTGTCAGAAAATATATTTTATTTTTCATATATTTTTTTATTTTTACACTCCATTTTATTATTGTTATTATTATTTTACCCTGTGTCATAGCTTTAAACATTTGCTCAGTCTAATTCTGCAACTCTTCAGTGCACTGCCAAGTTGCTTAAATTACAGTCTGTGCAGGATTAAACAGACCGGCGCTTGCTATGGTTGGCCACATTCCCAGTTGAGCACAAAGCATTTTCTCATAAAGTAAATGACAACCGTTGAACCTGGAGCACAGAAAAAAAGAGAGAGAGAGGAATTGGAGCGACAAGCTGTTGCAGATGGCTGCTCTGCTGGGGAATCTAAGTAAATGCAAGTTTAACCTTGAACTGACAATAGGAGAGACACACTTGACCCAATCTCTGTGGCTAATCAGGTACGCTGGAGTAGCATGCTGACTGGGAAATAGGAGGAGGTACATTCATAGAGTTCAGAGGAGAAAGATTGTGTTACAGATAAATACATTTTTTGTCCATTTCACAGAAAAGAGGTCTTAATATGCCCATGCTAAAGAGATGAAACCCCTGTGATTGGGTTTTATTCCTCAGGTGAGCAATCAATCAGCGAGGCAGACAACAGCATGATGAATCTGTGTTTATCAGCACACACAGCATTTGAACACAGCCACTGGGTGTTTCAGGGCTTTTGTTAATTTCATGATTTATTTTGTCTACTTACCTTAAGTGAAAGTTGCTTCAGGTGCATTATGACTTTTGAGAAAAAAGGTGGGTGTGTTGACCACAAATTACCAGGCTCCATGGTTACAATCTTCCTTTCTCCAGAAAAAAACCCTTTTACTATTGGCCTGGAGTTAAGACCAGTAATTAGTTTCAGCGATGCTCGGAAGTGTGACTAATTGGAATTTAAGGCCTCTGCTAGTCAAAGGAATAGCTGGCCACTTGCTTATACACAGACACACACACAGCCCATCATGAGGCCAGACCTCCCCATGGAAAATCGTTGAGGTTTCTTTGTGTTGGCTGCCGCCACCCCTGCCAGCAGTAGACACCTCCTTACCTCTAATTAGATGAAGGCCATCAATAACTCATCTCTCCCATCATTAAACATATCGGCATGAGTGCAGCAGTCGCAGCTATTCAATTGTGCTGTATCACTTGCTTGCAGCAGCTTCCATTGTCCTTGTTGCAGTACTCACTATTCAAAATGAGGTCGTATCAAAGGCTCATAGGGGAGAGGAAATGTGAATATCGTAATGACACTGTGTTTTTCATAGTAATAAAATATGTATATCAGATGAGGTTGCTTGAACAGTCATGGGAAAAGACTGATATAAATAGAGAGGAGGAGGATGGCTTGTTTATGGACCACTCACAAGTGTGCACTGCTGCCATGCTGAAATAGTTCTGTTGGATGTCAGACTCTAGTGGTGGTGTGCATCTCTTTTGGGGTTCACCTTGAATGTTAATGGAGGTTTGTACCCACTGGCAGACACTTGCTGTGAGTGTAAAGACAGGCCTGTTGTCAGTTGAGATGTAGGGGGCTGTATTTGTATTTTTAAATGTGAAGGCTGTATATATTTAAAATATGGCTAGCAGGCACATTCTTTTGTGGAATAGTGAAATGAAAGGGTGTTGACACTAATGATCTTATGGCTAAAAATATGCTGACGCAGTTTCAGTGAGATGTGGGTCAAGAATAAGAGAAGCCCTCTACTGCATTAGAAACCACAGTTCACAAATTGTTGGGGTTTTCATAGAATATTCAGTCATTTTATGAGCACAGTGCACTCTTTCTGTATGGCTCAGTTGTCAATGCTTCATGTTTCAACCTTGGAGTATGAGAAGGATAACTCCAGATCCAATGCCAGATCCTAGTTTATGCAAATCCCTATTTCTAGCACTAGCACTGCCTGAGCAGCTATTCATCTCACTTTTAATTTCTAACCTATAAATAAATTCTTCTCAAATGAATTATGAACACTATCACATATGCTCATGCTGTCACATGATTTTGTGTACGTCACAAAAAAGTTCAGCATCTTGCCTGAGGGGTACGCATAGCACCTTGGCAGGTGTGTTTGTCTGAGTGTGGGTATGAGTGGGAGTGTGCCGGTACAGCAAATACTGGCACGCACCTCCCCCATCGCTAAACTCTTTATTTCTTTCATTTCATGCTCAAAAGAAAATAATGACACATTTCTGTCATGTGGTTGCTATCCCCTCTAGCCCCTCAGCCAATCAGAGAGTTTGATGTGGTCCAGGGAGAGGCAGGCAGAGCTGATAGAAGTAGGCACTCAGTGCTACCAGAGAAAGCCCTTGATAGATGGTAGCTGCTGGCTCCTGCCAACAAAGTCGTGGTGTCACCATTAATATTAATTCAAAGAGGAGACCCTCTTATGAAACAACCGAGAGTGAGGGGTGAAGAAAACGCACAGTATACATTATCTGATTTAACCATCACAAATGCAAAGGCCAAGATAAGAGATGTACAAAATCTTTTTTTTTCCATTTAATTTTGTTTATCATCTTACATCAAGTATTAATAATATCTATTTCAACATTGTCCTCAAATCCAAAAAATGAACCAATGTTGAAATTGAGCATTTCATGCACATAGTATGATTCAGAAGCAGTATTTTATTTCTAGAGGTCTGTTTATAAGTGTTCTCCCTACTGCTTGTGTAACACAGTAGAATCCAGTTGAAAGGAAAACTTCAGAGTCCAGCCAGCATCCCGCTGTGTCAGTCACATGCATTACTTTTATTGAGTTACTGGATGCTTGGCTTTGCAAGTCTGTCTGAGTTTCCTCCCATTTTCCCCTTTTCCATTGGCTTTTTTTTCCTCTTTTGGCCAACTTTGGATCTTCCTACACAAAACTGCTTGGAGCTGGGATGTGGCACTTTGTTGTTTCTTTTATGTTTGTGGGTGTTCAGTGCAGAGGCTCGATCGGCTTGACTCTATGTGTGAGTGTAGAGCAGAAGCTGGATCTTTTTGCTTGTGTGTGTGTGTGTGTGTGTGTGTGTGTGTGTGTGTGTGTACAGTGTGCATATAGACGCTTGTAAAGAATCTGAACATGAGGAAATGTTGGGCATTACTTGTAATTCTATTCTAGAACTTTATACTATTTCTAGCAAAAGGAAGAGTGCTGGAGTTATATAATACATAATGTTATAGCTCACTTTTTATTACCAGCTCAAGTAGTTTGAAACAGCTGGTGAAATTCAATATAGGCAGATATAGCTGTAAAATAAATTCACATCTCAGAGGTTTTAGTTATGAAATAGCTTGATTCAATCACCCATACTTTTTAATTAAAGTTTGTTCAGTGCAGTCTCAAGCCTATTTAATACAACTTTTAATTTTAGCCTACCTCATAGCATCTGATTACTTCAGAGGACAAAAAAAAAAGAAGTTTGTCCCAGTTGCACCTCTATGAATTGACTGATTGAATGTATTACAATTTATATAGGCCTATATTGCAGAGACCTTTAAGTCTAGATGATGGTGAAACTGTAAGCAACTGCTAAAACTTAGCAGTACACCCTAGGCAATACACATAACTGAGAAAATCACTTTTCAGTAACAGACTAGATGGGGGGCTAGCATAAAATTTAGATTCTTTATTTAGACTAAGGATGATATGTTTAGGCTACTTTCCAAATCGCTGTTACTTTTTTCCATTTCTCTCAATTATTTGGACATTTTTTAAATCCTTGTGTAGCCTAAAGAAATAACCACTGCTTAGATTAGTCTTGAAATATTAAAAGAAAAAAAAATGCTGAAATGTACACAGTCAGTGCTCTAGTTATCTGGAGAAATCACAGGTTGTCTGGTGTTCCAGTACTCAGACACGTGCGCACATCTTTGCGCACGTCAGATTTCCATGATGGTTGATGCTTAGGTCATTTAGCTTTTAGGTTTTAGCAAAGTCCCAACTATGGTGGTAAGGACATAACATGGAAGAATATTAAGCTGAGGGTGATTCACTTCATGTCACCACTCCTTGACGACCGAAGGTAACATTAGGCTTCTCCCTTGTCTTAAAGCTGGTGACCGTACTAGCATGTGATGTGAACTTTGCAAATTGGTGCGCTACCCTCCCTGACAATGCTTTAGTAGTCGGATTCATTCGCATGAAGTTGGGCATTGCCGAATTTTTTAACTCCCAGGAGCCACAGCTCTTGTCGCACAGCGTAGCCAGAATACCATGCTGGTGCGGGATTCGCCTCATAGAATAAAAAGGGATAGGCTAGCTTACTGCATAGTTTGCATGGCATGCTAGTGCTAGACTTAAACGTGAATTTTGCTAAGGTAGTCCACTTTAACATTTACCAAATTGTTCTTTTAACATATCAACGACATGTAGTATAAGAGTAATCGTAATACGTGGTTTAATTATGAATTCATGTTAATATATTAAAATACATTCAAATGTATGTGCTCAGATGGAGGAGGGAACCCAGGGACTGATGGAAAGTGTCTACAATAGCCTATCAGCTGAACGTCAACAGGTACTCTACAGAACGTTCGAGAAGGTTGAAAATGACTAGTGTTGTGCGCAACTCATTTGACTGTAGGCTATAAGGTGCAACTGTTGTGTGCAACAGGTTTACATCCAGAACTATGTAAGGATATGATGTCATCTTATTGAATGCATCTAGTGATTCCAGGTGCAGATATTGTGGTCTCAAAGGGACACTGCAGTTTTTGCTGCAAATTTAGTGAACTAGCTAAATTATAATAATAAAAAAAACCTACACGTCTTTTTGGCATGACTAGAACATGCTGATTATATCTGGTAGCAAAAATTCAAATGAGCAATGTCATGCTAGGTTACTAGGTATTTCTTTTAATTTGTGGTGGTTTCCTACCCCACCCAGAACTTCTTAGTGCATACTATATCTCAGGTGGTGGGTGGGAATAAAACCTTCATTTATCTACCCCTCAGAAGACTATATATGCCATCCAAATTCATTTAGAGTACCAAAACAAATTCTCAGATAAAAAGAATAGCCTACTTCAAACAGCGTTGAAAAGTTGCCTAGTTTTCCTTTAATTTAATAATGAGTAATGAATAATGTGTTTATATGTCTACCCAACCATTATATCATACATATGCTACTTTACATTATTTAAAATGGTTTTATATTTTATATTTAGCTATGGCAAATTTTGTCGTGTGTGCAAAATTTCTTTGACAACAGACATAGGAAAAGGAAGTGATAAAATATGATAATAATACAGTAATAATGCACAATTGAAAGAGTATTTAAAACAAACAAAACAATACCCAGGTCTCTCCACTGCCATGAATGTCAGCGATACACCACCATTGGAGTGACGCATTCGTGCTTTTCCTCAGGGCATTATGAACGGATTAGGATGAAGTGGATGGAGAGCTACCATGCTGCCATTTTTTTTTTCATTCCCATGTGAGGAATTTCCCAGAAGTCTTGTGGTCAATAGGAGGCGAATTTGCAACACTGCAATGACAATACAGGCACATTACATGCTGAATTCTTGTCTTTATAGTCACAGTGTTTCAATGCAAAGCTGTTGGATTTTTGAAGAAAGAAAGAAAGAAAAGGGAGAAAAATGAGGCATTTATTATACTCTGTGTTTATTTCTTGAAGATTTATGGTAGGGTGATATGAAACCGTATGGTGTGCTACACTGGAATAGCTTGGAGCGATTTAGCTACTAAAACTGTCATGTCCTTTAACTGTTAGCTCTGATTAACCAGTGTGGTGGCATTTGGGAATGTGCAGGACGAGCTCCACTAATTCCCGACCTCCTCCCTCATAAAATAGGCAGGAGAGAGAGAGAGAGAGAGGGAGGGAGAGGTGGTGTTGGGGGGGTGGTAAAAAAAAAAAAAGGTCTGGAAATTAGGTCAGCCCCTTGACACCATCACTCTACGTCTGTCCGTGCTTTATGAAATATAGCTGTGGCTCCTTGGTGAATGGCGGTATTTTCTGGACCCATCATTTAAATAATTGCAATGAGTTATTGGCCATGACTCTTAATGCGTTCCATGTCACCGTGCCTGCCTTTGTTCCCTCTGTTAAAGTGCTTGCCTTATCAAGGCTTGGCCATAGAGGCCCATGTTTAATTGTATTCACTCCTCTTTGTTTGGGATTCTTGAGGAGCCTTTTTACGGGGAAGGCGGGTTAATTGGTATTTTGGCTGATAAAGGTGACGTCTAAAGAGTGTTGGTCTTCCGGCTGACTGTGTATGCTCATCCCTGTGCCATGCTCATTTGGGGGAAGGAGTGGGGTGGGGTGGGAGACTGTGGTGCAGTGATAGCTTTTCCCATATCGCAGAAGAGAAGCCGTCTCTACTATGTCTGAATGGAGAGGTGTCAGGAGAGACACTTGTCTTACTGTACTCATTCATCCTTGTGTTCAAGCACTTAGAGAGAGAGAGAGAGAGAGAGAGAGAGAGAGAGAGAGAGAGAGAGAGAGAGAGAGAGAGACTGAAGGCGGGAGGGCTAAGGAAAATCCAAACTACTAGCTGTTCTAAATCAAAGACAATTTGTTGCAATGCTTGCTATTCAACTTCAAAGTGCATGTCAGTGGCAGTCAGGTAAATAAAAGGCTCTAGAAAACAGGTAGCGCTGCCTCATCTTGAATCATTTATGTTTCTTTACCTTTCATTTGAGTAAAATGTGAACTTATGTGAACCTATGTGGACCATAGAAATCAAAGATGTAGGGGTGTGTTTTAAAACCCGTTCCTTGAATGGATTACTGTACATAGATGCACCTGGCTCAATTGCATAGCTGAAAGTCCTTCAGCCTTATGATTTTACACAAAGACTAGTTTGACAGAGTAGACATGCCATTAAAACACTACTCAGTCCCTGCTGTTTTACAATTGTAAATTGATGCCATCTCCCTCTTTTCTAGCTCTTGTGCTTGGCAGATAGGAGGACCATTTGAAGCCTAATGATGGTTTGACTGACTTAATAAGGGAGTAGTAGTGCCCTTCTGCCATTAAGAGGAAATATGTTTTTGACACAATAAAAGGGGGGCCGATAAATCATGCAGCCTTGACTAATTATCCTCAGGGAGATAGGGCACATGATGAATGGCAGGAGAGACCTTTTGAAGGACAGCACGCCAGAAGGAGAAATGAAAAGGGACTGACACTAGTGTGTCAGACAAAATGGAGAGAGAGAGAGAGAGAGAGAGAGAGAGAGAGAGAGAGAGAGAGAGAGAGAGATGGTACCCCTTTATATTCCCTACCCTCTTCTGGATGTGATCATAATGTATCGCTTAGTGGTAGCCTATTTCTGTAAAATCATAGTCACACACATAGTATATGAAATGTCTCTCCACACTCTTAATTGTGCTCTGTTACACTGCTTAATTGGGATTGCCTTGATTCAAACATGTAGCCTTGTGTAGCAGCCATGACAGTTGGACATTTTTAAAGTTTAAAGTTTAAATTTTTAAGTTATTTTAAAGACGTTAGGCCAGCAGCAGCACCAATCAAACAAGCCTGTGGCATGATGAAAAGAAAAGATAGATCTCCTTGTTTTTAACGTAGTAATTGTTAGTAGTAATGTAGAAAAGTTCTAAAAACATCAAGCTCTAAATTATTTTTTTTTGCTTCCTGTTTATTTTGCAGCATTTTTTTTAAAGATATTTTTAAGGCTTTTTGCTTTTAATTCAATAGGACAGTAGAGAGGGACAGTAAGAAGCGAGAGGAAATGAGTGGGAGAGAGAGATGGGTAAGGATCGGGAAATGACCTCGGGATGGACTCGAACCCCAGTCCTTGGACTAATGGCACAACACACTAGCCCACTAAGCCACAGCACCCCCCATTTAGTAGTATTTTGATGGCAGAATGAAATCCAATGTTAGATGCATAGCTACAGTACATATGCATAACGAGCATTTGAGGCACTATTTTGGTGAGCACTGGTCTTTATACATTATTCATAATTGTTTATTTATTCTTGATCATTTTAAAGGCTCCATATTTATTTACTGGACTCAATATCTAATGGTTAAAAAAAAAAAATAGAGACTGCAAAATTCCATCATTGTAACTCATTTGAACAAGTATGATTCATTTGATACATTTTGTAAATTTAAACCCTGAGCTATCCAAGACAGTAGCTGTTGTTTGCCAGTGTTTATTTTTTTCTCAAGCTCAAGTCATAACAAGTAAATCTTTTATTTGATCTGGTGAAATGACAGAGCACAGTCCAAAACCATGCACTCACAGCCTCAGCAAGAAAAGTGAGATTCACACACAGATGATCTCAAGTACTTTATAACACAGTTTCTTTAGTAGTGCTGAAAGCGCTCGGAGGTGTATGTGATTTCTTGGCTTGATCCAACTGTGGGATGATAAGATGCCTGTTTGACCTGCTACTGTGTAGCCCCCGGGCCAGTGAATTGGGAGGCAGCAAGGCAGTGGGGGGAACCAGGGCAGCCATTTCCGAGGATGTTTGGTATTTAAGTCTTTGAGAGGAGAATAAAGGGAGATTGATGTTTTGATGGATAGTCATTGACTCTTAACCTTTTCCCCCACATTTCAGTGTGGCATGCCGTTGTCGGATGGGGAAGGAAATTTGCAAAGCTATTACCTCAGTGTCTTTCTAAATCACATGCTTCCGCGCTGAGATGACTCCCATAATACCTGCCATTTACTGGCCAAATTATCTATTATATTCCTGCCTCATATTTGGTGCGTTTTGTCCTTGCTCTCTCTCTCTCTCTCTCTCTCTCTCTCTCTCTCTCTCTCTCTCTCTCTCTTTCTCTCTCTGGTCAAGCAGTGCACACAGATTTACAGATTCACAGACTTATTTCACATCATTTTAGCAGAGGGACTATGTAAATGTGCTTAACAGCATAGTTGTTTAGTTACTTCAAGCAGCAGGCTCAGCATCACGTCAAAATCACTGGAAATTGAGGTGATTTAAGGTAAATGAATCTAGACAATGACCTCAGATATTTTGTGTCTTGCTGAGGAGTTTGCATAGAGTATGAAAGACTCAGCAATTTGTAATGTTCTTCTGGGTGCTTGGGAGAGATGGAAATATATAGGGTGCAGGGGTAATTGAATTAGATGAGAAACTTTCTATGGAGAAAAGATTTCTTTTTAATGCAAATGAGAGAATTGGAGTATTGGATTGTTGTTGCCAATCCCTTTTTCATCCATTCAATTAAAATAGAATCATTTTTCACCCAGACCTCAAATGCCACCATCATTTTTCATCCCAAAATGGTGCTGGTGTATGTGTGTGGTGAACGCACTGCCACCAGTACAGTAGAGCGGCCCCTGAAAAGGGAAGGGCAGCAATAAATGGAGTGGAGTGGACTTAGGGAATTCAGAACCAGAGTCAAAGACTGTCAAGTCTCACTATCAAGTACGTCTGTACAAAGACAGATGAGTTGCGTTGAAACCAGACAGCAAGAGCATTCTATTTGAACAAAATATAAGCATTTTTTGTCATTGGTACATTTTGTTCAGTTCAACCGAGTTAATGATTTATCCCAAGACATGTCAGTTTGTTAGTAGAAAACATTAACTGGGATTGACCATCTTTGTAATGTAATTTGAAAGTGTCAATATAAAGAGAAGATTTTTGATTAGTAAAGGTATGATTCATCTTGCAGTTGCTAGGCTCTTGTTTCTAGGTTGAACCACTTTTAATGACATTCCCTACACATATTTTAGAAAGGTAATTAGCAAATCATTTCAGACAACTCTCAACCAAGCCAGCGTTTTTGTTAAAGTGACAAAGGAAACGGAGAAAGTCAGGAAGTGCTAACAGTTATTAATTACCGGCTTCGATTGCTAAGCAACCAAGGTAAAATGTCAGATGTCTGCCATTGCAAATGCAGTGACAATGTGCAAGTTTTGTTGCACAGTCTTAGCTTTACGGGCTTGTCGTTCTTGCTTCTATTAAAATCATCTTTATCTTTAGCTGGCTTGCCTTTTGTTTTAAGGATCCCTGCTGTTTGTGGTTTAACACCGCCCTACTGCGTATGGCTTTCCACAAATCCTTGGAATGATTTGTCATTTTCGGTCATTATGAGGATCTTTTCCTCAGTGTCACCTTGCTAGTGTCCTCTCTCTGTTGCTCTCGGAGATGGTAGAGATTAAACTCTCATTGAACATTGTCATTTACAGCAACCACACCAGTAATGAGGTTGATTGCCTTTCTCAATTCAAGCGTGACATTTTATAATTGCATAATTGCATTTCGTTCAGACTGTGTGACAGCACAGCATGAGTGAGGGCACTCGCCCACCTTCTCCTCAAAATTATGTCAATCAACCTGTTAAGTAGGTTTCTATATGTTAGCATGTACTCGTCTAACACATGGCAACGCATATCTTGCCCCTCAGCGCCGCAGAGTGTAGTAAAGCCAAAGAAATGTTGGCACATTATCAGCTGAATTACAGTAGAATGGTACGGCATGTGGTTGTTGCTGTGGATCAGTCTGGTGAAGGTGTCCAGCCAGAGTCTGTAGGTCACACAAACATCATACTGAGGAATAGTCCATCCAATTTCACACAATTCTTGGCAACAGAAGAAATACCTCCTCTTCAAGATGGAATACATAAACTATAATGTGACCTAAAAAGGCTGCACATCCTGACACTAACTTGAAAAAGAATGTGAACGGAACAACCTTGCACAGCCAGTGTAAAATACCCTCCATCCCTCCACTTTCTTTTGGTTGCTTTTACTCCCAACATCCGTGTTGAATGACGACAGCCCAAGTCATTCTGTCAGGAACTAATGCAGTTGCCAAGGGCCTAACCCCAGTAGTAAGTCAGTGAGGTACAACCTAAAAGCACTAAGTAGAGGTTGCTTAGATTGGGGAGTGGGGAGAAGTGGAGGTGCTTTGTTGAGGAGAGGTTTGTGTGCTGTGAGACTGGGGAGCAGTTGAATCTGACTCTGCACAGCGCTGCCAAATGAAGATGCTGAGGTTAAAAGGGAGGGAGAAGAGTGGGGTGGGAGAACAGACCGTATAGAGGTATGGAAAGTGAGATGTTATGGCTGCCAGCCATGTCCCCTACTGTTGCTGCAAATCATGGGCTTTAATTGGAACATGTGAAGGAAAATACGGCGAAACAATAGCTCAGGACATTTACAAGGTAGTCTGTCTGGGCTGAGGAAGGGTGCGAGAGCTCTCTGTTTAATTTGTTGGCCTTTACAAGCTCTGCAGATTTCCTCGTCCCTTCCTCCCCTCCAGATGCTACTTCCAAAGCAGGCTGGACTGCTGGCTGGGGGCTTCATTGGTATCTGCGTGCTATTGATTAACTGACACTAGTGGGTGTGCTGCTCTGGCCCCCTGCTAGGTTCTCTATTATACTTCTGATTACTGTAATACTTTGGTGACTGATGCACTCCACATATAGTCATACATTTTTAGCCATTATTGTGCTGCAGGTAACACTGCGGACATAGCAATATTGGATTCTTTCATGATGCTGCTGAGCATGTTGAATAGACATAGATTTTCTCTACAGTAGTAGGAAAAGTACTGTTTGGTTAATTTTCAGTTAATACCAAGAGGTTTGTTTCAGAGTCATCACTTTTATTTAATCCCCTCTTACCAATGTTGCTTGTCTGAATGATCAGTTATGTTACTTAAAATTTTGCTATTAGAGCAAGATTATGTTTAAAAGTTTTCACAGAACAGATTTAGCGAAATTAAATGTATTTAAAAATGAAGACTAGAAGTCTGGCCCTTACAAAAAAAAACCCAGACATGAACATGAAATAACCCTTTGGCATTTAATACTGAGTGAGTTCACTATCGTTTGGCTGAAAAGCAGAATCACCTTAATGCCCTCACTCATGATCTAACAGCATGCAACCCGCTGATGCTTCAGGGTCTTTAGACATTATTAGAAGAGAGTATTGAGCTTTTGAGAATATATGAGACCCATGGTTTAAATTTAGAACCTGTTTTTTATCTCTCTGTTTAATTAGGTGTGGTGGAGACTAATTGTTAATGGCATGGTCGTTACTGCTCTGGGTCTCTTTTTTATTCTAAATGGAACAGGCTGCTTTTGTGAGGTATAATTAGGGTTTATAGCATTACTCAAACCCAGCTCTTTTTTGTGGCAGTCCTCACCATTTTACCAGCCGTTTTTCTGAAAGCAATTAGTAGAGGTCCGGCTTTTATTCCTCAAAGCACTGGTGAGGTGTTCTTTTGCTACTGAGGAGAAACTATCTCTCTTTGTCATTTCTAATTCACATCACAGGGTTCACTAAAGGACCTCAAATGCTCTTTGTGGCTCTGATCATCCACAGACAGCCCAGGGGTTTTGAATTCCATTGTCTGTTTTTTTTTTTGTTTTTTTGCAATATTCATTTCCTTGCAAAGCAAAGTGATTTATGTTGAGTCTTGTGATGTCATGTAACAACAGGCTAAGTGTTGGAATATGCGCAGTAGAGCACAGATAAGGCCTATTGGCAAGAAGTATGACAACCTTCAGCACTATTTATTCCTGGTTTTAGTGGAAACATTTTGTAAAAGAACTTATACATGTGGTTGTGTTAAATGTATGGAAAAATTATTTTATAAACTATTTTAGTAATATTGAGTAAAACTTTATGAAAATCACAAGTGGAATTCACAAACTGAATGAAAAACTGAACTGTGTAAGGACTGAAAAAAAATATGAGGACATTTTTTGGCCAGCCATCTCATGAAATGTAGGTTTGGTTTTGTAGGCCAGTACAGAAAAAGTCTTGGCTGAAAATTCCCTGTACTCACTGAGTTCTCTCCCTCAAGGGGAAGCTCTAGCATCAACCTGCAACTATGCTCTGCACATCCCAATCAGGTACACTAGGCCTTATACTCCAGCTCCTATTCTCCCCGCGGAATTGCCCTCCCAGGCTTCTCACACATTGAACTCTCACACACCTTCCTTGCAGGCCTCTTTGATGTAGCATGAGCTTGGTTATTTGAAATCAGCTTCCCCATGCTGGAATTAACTTGAAGTAGCCTGTGAAAACACATAAAGATATGCTGTTTCCCCCCCATCTCTCAGAGTGCTTCATGGGTTGGCTGGCATTCCTTTTTTGCTAAGAAGCCAGAGGATGAATCTTGCGGAGGTGTGCTTAGGCTGTGTGTAGCCATATTTGGCTCACGCTCAAAGCAGTGAGCATCATAGGCTGGCCTGAGTCAAGTGTGGGAGCTATCAGGCAGCCTGTCCCATAATCCACCTGCAGAATGATGTGTGAGGTGCGTCTGCGCTGTTCTCTCCTGTGACTGCTGAGGCTGACCCAAGCTGGGTGTAGCACTTCCTGTTGCCATCTCCCAGCACTGGACAACCCATAATGGGAATCGCAGAGACCATTGTTGCCTTTTTCATCTTCACTGGCAGAGCTTTTATAGTCAGTCTTTTGAAGGAATGGTCTATTTTTTACACATCAGAACTAGCTTTGATGTTCTACACCAACCCACTGCCATGGCCCTGTCATCGCCCCAAATTGGCCAATTTCACTGTTCTGTGAAATACTGGCCTCTGTAGCCACTGTTGTTTTTGCTTATTAGGTGATGTATAAATGACAGGGTGTAAGCTTTGTAATTTGTCCATCTTGTTCATCAGGCAGCTTTCTCCACTGAACACAGCATTTAAAGCTTATTCAAATCACAATAATACCACGCATTAGAGTAAAACAAGTCCAAAGAGCAGAATCAGTAGATAATTGTTGTCATACAAAGTAACAATAGTTGTCATACAAAAAAAATATCCATAGCTGTCATACAAAATCTCCATAGTTTGTGTACAACAATCCCATAGCGTTTTTCCCAAAAAAGAATGTACCTATTCAAATTTTCATGTCCCGTGCTCATCGGGTTCTGTTTAACATGATTCTGAGAATTTGCATGCCAAGTTAGAGTGTGTCAGAATATTTTAACTGTATGCTGCTGTATGTTATAAATATTTTTTCACTGCTTAGGCTTTTGACATTTTGTTGACAGGTGCAAAGCATAAACAGTTCCTCTGGTGTGGCGTAACTTAGTGTCAGAAAAGATCTGATTTGATTTATAGGCATACATTTTTAGGTTTATTTACATAAACCTGCTTTTAACAGCTGTAGGTATTGCCATGTGTTCAAGGGCTTATGTGAGTCATATTTGAAAATATTTGATATTTGTATTACTATTTTAAGTAATTTAATGATCCATCTTTATGCTTTAGTCATTTGGGAGTTAATTCTGTTTGCCCCCCTCTTTGTTGGGTAACAAGGACATTTTGGCTTTGAGGTGACCGTCTGTGCAGGCACATTAACGCAGTGCTTAACTAAAATTGATCTCATGCCTTGAAATCCTCCCTGGAGATCATCTCTCTCTGTCATCGTTTTTCAGTTGTCACTTCTTTTAATTGACATAATTAATTTGCTTATTGATGGACTCCCTTGCCCGGGAGGTTTTTAACTTTAAAAAGCAAACATTTTTAGTCACTTAATGAAGCAATTGTGGGAATGATTGTTTATACTTCGCAAGTAGTTTGTGTGAAACTAATGGCTTTTTTGGGCAATAATTAATTGATTCCAACAAACCTGAATAAGCAGGCTTTTAATTAAATCTGACAGAGGAAACAGGTTCCACTCAGAAACGCTTTACAGTATAGGGAAATAGCTTGATGAATGATATGCCTTGTCGAAGAAGTGGGTTAGGGAGGGCCATACCTCTTGGCTGGTTCTGCTGTTGTGGTAGGTGTGCACGTTGTAAATATTTATCAGCTTGTTAGGATGAAGTGTTGATTTTTCTCCCGTGCCTGAAGTGGGGGTCTGAGCCTTGCAGCTCATGAGGAGGTGCCATCCCTGGCCCCTCTCTGCCTAACTGATTTCTTCGCTAATATGGAAAGAGGAGCTGTCTTCTCAATGAGACGCAAACAGGGAGATAATCCAGGAAGACAGAGCATTGCGTAGCTCCATCTGGTTCATGCTCACGTGGCATTCTGCATTGGGTAGCATCAGGGCACAGAACACTCAATCCAATAATATATTTTTTCACTGCGTGGCTGAACAGTTGGGAAGTTTAGTAGTTTACAAGATGCATTTACTTTTGAAGAGTATTTCTCTAAATGCTATGCCCTTTTAGGCCTGGAATAGTGATATCATAGATCGGGTTACTGTAGAAGATATTCCTGGAGGATAGAAGAGTATAAAAACTGTTCACTGTTGAGATGAGATGCCTGTGTGAAAAAAGGGACCCCTTCACAGAGAGTGTTGTCAACTTGTGGAATTCATTGCCTAACCAGGTGGTAGAAGCCTCAAGCATAAACACATAAAAACAGAATAGACAGATACTGCAATGAATACCAGTATCTCAAGGAACATATTCCTCAGTAGACTTCATGATAGCCTTGTAATAGATGGTGCCGATGACAACATTCTATTAATCTAATGTGTTCGCTAAAGTGAAAAATAGGTTTAAGGTAGTAAGGTTTATGTGGTTTAAGTGTTCCTTGAATAAATGGAATAAGAGGGTCAGAAGTGAAGAAGTTGTGACGCTGCTTAACAGAAGGAGACCCTGAGCCTCAGATTGAAGGACAGTCTGCTGCTTGACAGGCATGGAAGGTTCCAGATGCTGACATCAGCGAGGTACCTGAACTAAACGGATCGCTAGTTGATCTGCTGACATTCACTTGAAACCCTTGACACACATCTTGGGTCAGACAGACCCTACACATGAAGATCCTCAGGCCCAGTGGGAAGCTATGAAGAGGACTTTCATTTTCATGTCCTCAGCTTTTATGTGGATTTCATTCCACCCCAGTTTAGTCCTGTGGTGTGGGAGGGAAAGCATGAAAAAATGCAGCCACATGCAATAAGCATCTTCCTCCTCTCACACTGAAACTGGCACGTTGGCATCAAATGAGCAGGTCACCTTCAGGAGCCCCAGCCAGCTCACTCCTATCAGAGGGATTCATTTAAGCATTTGATTGGGCTCCCATAACTGCTGCTCTACCACAGTTTACTAGTGCAGTTTTGGTTCATGTTGTACCACGTGAATTTTACTGTAAAATATGACCCATATGAACAGACATCGTTTCAAATATTAAAGATATGTATTAAACAATAGATATGAATAGGGGGCTGTCCAGTCCATTCTTTTAGCATGTCTAATGTATACTACACTTCATACTTTGTCCACAGATCTATGTAGGCCTAGATGTTGATTTCTGAATTCATATTTCTTTTATGATGTGTCAAGGGTATTTGAGGCAGAGGAGGAAGAAGCATACCAGCATTAAATACAGACTTACTTATTGAGAAGTGGTGTAGGTGTGAGTTGACACTCTGGGAGTTAACTTACCGATGTGGTTTAAATATGTTGCCTTTCCTATTTCAGACTGATTTGACGCTTAAGCTACTTGTCAGGATATTAGCCACAGGGCTATTGCAGTTTTAGAAAGGTGTGTTACATCACTCCCATATCAAATGTCTGGTTTTATATTGGTGGTCAGCAGCTCCTTTTACAGCCATCCTCACTCAGTAATGGCACATATTTTATTTTAAAATGTCCCTAATGAAACCAGTCAAATACACTGATTATCCAAGAGCTGTGTGGCAAAGGTACCCTTACTGGCAACAGCAGTAGTGCTAGTAGTGGTCACTTTTGTGGTCAATTTTGAGATGATGACGTTACAAGCCACAAGCTTTTACATGTTTGTTTAAGCAAAGGCCTTTGTAAATAATGCAGAGTTTGCTGTGATATATTTTGGGAGATCAGCAGCTTGCTTCTGATTTAAGATCCCCCTCAGTATGCAATCCAAACCAAGCCACCCTGTGTGTCTGTGTGGGTCATGCCCGCCACAGACTCTGTGTCCCCACTGAGGAGCCAGAGTGCCAGGGAGACACATTCCCATGCATGTCACGTCTACGGCCATCGCTGCGGCGATTTAGCCGGTGCTCTGTTGCCACGGCGACAGAGTTGGGGGTCAGGCCCTGGGCCCTCATTACTAAGTTTTAGCATATGCGCATCTCCCCCGGAGTGACAATGAGACGTCTAACTGCGACCACTGTGAGGTGGCAAGGATCTTCAGTGGTCAAGCCGCACCACCTGTACTTTTCTTATATCCTTTTTTATATCCTCCGAGACCTTTCCCTTTCAACTGTCATGTCCCTGGAACCGACCTTCGTGGGGCTGAATGCTCATCCATTACTAAGCGAGCTGTGCAGACATATCTGTTTATTTTTTCAGACTTGGCATTACATTAGAACTGTGGATTATTTTGGAATTGCATTAAGTGAATTATAATTTTCATAATTGGCTTTATCACAGACTTTCAGTTGGGATGGCAATTTGGAAAGCTGAATAGCATTAAAAGACTCACTTACAATGTCTAACTGTGTAGATGAATCCCTAATATACTTCTTATTAAACGAGGTGTGTGCTGTAATTCATTCTTATTGAGGGCTCTTTTCCTTTCTTCTGTCTGGGAGCGCTAGCTGAAAGAGACACTGGCAGACAGATTAGCATTTAATGGGAATTTCAGGCTCATTTTGAGTTGATATCTCTTGTCTTTGGTCCTGCTCGTGAGGGGATGGGGCTTAATGAAAGCTGAGATGAGGCGTAATAGATGTTTTAGCATGCAATCTCTAGATTTGGATGCAGGAATGTACTCTCCTCTCCCGGCATTTCCTCTGCCAAGTCCTCCACTATTGCATATCAGAGCTTAATTAAGAGAGAGTTGCAGCTCTATGCCCCCTCATCCATGATGCTGTCTTTCTAGAGAGTTCTCTCTGTAGGCTGTGTATTACATGATGGATTGCAAAAGAACAGGGAATTGAATGTGTGAGGCATCTGTCACAAGGATGGGGGCAGTGGCTGACAGTGGGAATGCAACCAACTGCAGATTTTCATTTGCATGCCATGCATTGATTTGAAAGTTTACTCAAATGTATTATAAATTATGTTGTGATGATTAATGGTGTATACTCTCAATTATGTATCTTTTTGTTTGAGGCTGGTAGTTCTATGGCATTGAAAATTGCACGACTAAAAAACAGATTCCATCCCTCATTCCCATCTAAACCGACCCACTTAGTGCTTTGTAAGTGCCTTTGATTCAGCCGATCAGGCGAAAAAGAAATGTATATACAAGCCACCCCATGTGCAAACGCAGACGTTGACTAAGTTTGACACTGCCCTTTAAATCCAGTGGGAGGCCTTTTGAATTAAGTTGCCTCAGACTAGAGAAGTTCAATTTAACAGAAGGTCAAAGAGCAACCTGAAGCCTAGTCGCTGGAGAGCCCTTTCGCTTGCCACGTATTGGTAATTTTAGGTAAATGTTTTAATGCTTCATTTCAAGCGATTCCCTTGAGTGATGATGCTCTTAAGCAGAGGTGTTAGGAGCAGAGGAGCACAGTCACATGTGCCCTTGTGTGCTGATCGGGATAATTGCTACATGTTAGCTTTTTCATGTCGGCACCTTGAATGGTCTTTTTTACAAAGAGCTCATGTCATCCCACAGTCCTTATGTCTTTTGACAGACAGTATTGGCTTGCGTTGGGGGCTGAATTGGTGGAGCCCTGTACCCTGTGGAGAGACAGGCCTTCGCAGCGGGTATCGGCAGACGGGAGGAGATCCCCTGCCTGAGGGGATTGGACTGTTCTGTCAGAGAGGTGCAGATACATACAGTGGCATGTACTTGCTGAAACCCACCAGCCTCCCCAACGCCAGGCAACCCCCTCCGACTAAAAGCAGCTCTGTCTCTGTGCACTGCCCTCCAGGGTAGCACCAATCCTACAGTAGGCCTCCTAACAAACCCTTACATCCCCCTCTTTCCCTTCCTTTCCTCTCTCTACTGTACCTCTACCTGACATTTTCTCTGAAGTTGCGTGCACAAATCCAGGACTTGAGTAGGGAGAAGCCTATGGTAAAATAGCAGCCAGCCAAAAGTTTCAATGTGTTGGAATTTCTCTTTCATTGCATATTTCTATTAACATGTTTAAAACATCCAAAAGTTTTTATTATTATTATTATTTATTGTTTTAATCTAGTTATTATTCTATTATGGGCAGATGTACATATATGATTATCATCCAATGTGTTCATACATGTTTTCATTTGTGTTTGATAGATAGCTTTTATTGACATTTTAAATG
This sequence comes from Sardinella longiceps, assembly GCA_027497455.2. Taxonomy (NCBI): domain Eukaryota; kingdom Metazoa; phylum Chordata; class Actinopteri; order Clupeiformes; family Clupeidae; genus Sardinella; species Sardinella longiceps. The sequence goes on along the minus strand of JAODXP020000022.1, from coordinate 3,779,638 downwards.
CAATTTTTAAAGGATTTTTTGTAGGGATGTCCATCCGCGATTCTTCTGATCTGTAAAGATTCTAAAATGTGAATAATGGCATTAAGATGTTAACATGACCAGAACGCAGCTCAATAATCAGAATATGATCGATATACTCCACCTACCTTATTCTGATTATGCTTATGCGGAATACGACCTTATTCAGGTTAAGGTAATCAAAATATTGTGTTTACATGGCACCATCATATTTAGAATATGGTCATATTCCGAATAATATCAGAATATTAATGTCCATAAACACAGTGACTGAATAGAAACTTGGATTAGAATGAATGACGATTTTTTTGTGAGTTCTATGCTTTTTACAGTCATTACTATAAAATCAACATGCTATTTCTGTATACAAAGGAATTCCTTAAAAGGAAATGATTGGCATTGGATATCGACATAATAGAAAATTGGGGGAAACCAAATATTATGCATCTGTAATGTTTGCGTCTGCACCTTTGGAGGTTACCAAATATTCTGCCTAATTGATAATGGGTATAAACTGGTTTGAGCGCCTCATGGGATTCCATAAGAATTCACGATTGAATGATATTACGCATCATGATATAATGTCAGGTTGGCTAAGTGAAACATATGCAGTCAGACCACATTCATGTGTTTCTTCTCAGCAAAAGTATAATCTATGGATGCACAGTTACAATAATATCTCTGCAGTGCTGAACATAAATTCGAATCAAGCAGCAGCGCAATGGGTACTTTGAGATGGGGTTGCAATAAATGAATGAATAAATGCAAAACTAATCTTTGGCACTTATGTGGAAATTAATACTCAAGTAAAACAATGGAACATTAACTTCTATTGTTAGAATGGGAAAGGATGTGTCTGCAGTTACCATAACTCAGTCACAGAGGGGTATAAGGGAGATCTAAAAAATGGACAGAAGAAGTTCTTTGTTAGCCACAGATGAGATAGAGTTACTGTATCTGTTACTCTGTAAGTGTTGACTTATTAGCTGTATAGAAAAGCACTGAGGATGTCTTTTTTACGAGATTGTTATGGCAAGAGAAAAGTGAATTGTTAAGAGAACTTACTTGATAATATATACTTTGCAAAAAGAGAAGTGAAGAAATAGTCTTTTTATTATGTTAATGTTAACATAAAAAGCAAGCATTAAAGCAAGCATTCTTGATAATTGAATTTTTGTCATACTTTCCTTTAAAATCAGACTCTCAATCAATCTCTCTTGACCTGGATTTCTAAACAACAACCAAATTTGCATACTGATGCCAACGTGCAATCACCCACATCACAAGTAATGACAGTAATTGTTAGCAGCAAGAAGCTGATTTTTTTTCTTTCTCTCTGCTTTCCATCTCTAATCTAATCTTGCGTCCTGCATGAATGCCCGTAGAGGAACACATACTGAGTATATACACATGCACACACACACACACACACACACACACACACACACACACACACACACACACACACACACACACACACACCCCTACCAAATGCATATTTAGGCAGACTCTTGCTGTGCTATGGCAAAGTTGATGAATGCAAGAACATAGAATTAAGTGAGAGTGCTGTGCGAATAGCAGCTGAATGAGAAGTCCATGCCTTCTCTCTGTCTCTTATCTGTCTGGCTGCCATGGTAACTCAGAGTGCACAGTACCTGTTAGTGTTAGTCCGAGTGGGTGGTGTGAAAGAGTTTGATGTCTCTTGGGGTTAAAATATGTGTGTGGTGATCACAGAGATGGTATTTTGACAGTGTATGCATGACCAGATGTTGTTTTTTCCCCTCAATACTGTTTGGAGATGTTGCTGTGAGTTTTTGCATTGTACACTTAATTGCAAGCACATTCTGCTGTATGGTCGCAGTCTTTAAATAGCCCTATGTTGCACCCATCTTTTTTTGCAGTATACACTTTCAGTAGCTTTGATTCACATAACATAACAACAAATCTAATTCTGTGAGAAGTTAGTTACCTCCGCCAAGGAGGTTATATGTTTCGCCGGCGTGTGTGAGTCTGTGTGTGTGTGTGTCTGTCTGTGTACAACATAACTCGAAAAGTACTGCACTGATATGGATGACATTTTCGGACCACGTCTGTATTGGGACAAAGAAGAACTGATTCGATTCTGGTGGTGATCAGTGATTCACAACACCCCCTGGAGTGGATTTTGTCAAAAGTGAAACTAACATTTCAGCTGTCCCATAGTTACACTCTCTAGCACTCCTAGTGGTCAAACATTATATCTCGGCTACGCTTTGACCTACTGCAACCAAATTTGGTGTATGGACTGACTACGTAGAAAAAAATAATGTTAAAATCTCTAGCACCCCTGGTGGTCAAACATTATATCTCTGCCACGGTTTGACGTATCATCACCCAGCTTGGTATATGAACTCAGGACCCTGTCCTGATGACACCTGTCCACTCTGCAGGGTCTAGCGCTGCCAGTTCTTGATCACTGGAAATGCATGCATATGCTTGCAATTAAGTGTCAAGAGGGGTGAAGTGGGGGAAGGGGGGAAATTGGGGGGGGAGGGGCGCAGGTTGCAAGTGGGAGGACGATCTTTTGCTGCTTATGTTTTTTATATTCTGTGACCACATTGCCTTGGCGGAGGTCTGCGCTCTCCGAGTGCTTCTTCTAGTTTTTTTAAATGTTTTGTCTATATGTGTGTGTTTTAAAGGTTATCATTTCTTGCCCTTTTACATAAAATTTTCTTAAAAAACGAATTTAAGGCAAATAATTAGTTATGACCAGACATATATTTACTATCAGCATCAAAGTGAGGGAATACATTTGTTCATCTTTTGAAACATTCAAAGTAGCAGAATTCATGCCATGTTTTATTATTAAATGGCAAGTTTTCGTGATGAGTATATTTAAGCAATACAACAGAAGTGGGAGAAAGGCTGTCTATGGATACAGTTCCTTACCAATTTTTAAGATACCAAATGGTATTTTCCTCTGTTTACTTTCCATTTATGTTTGTTCATGGCCTGCCCCCCAAAATAGTGCTCATCTTAGTTTTGTGTCTACCCAAGCAATGCAGTTAATTAACGGCTTGGAATATTTAAAATGACAAACGCCATTACGATGTCTTCTGTAGAATGTGCCTTGTCCAATCAGAAATGGCTAAATAGTTTGAATGGACCTAACTATTGTGTAGTTCATATTATCAAGTATACTATCCAGTGTTAAATTACTTTGAGTTGTATTTTATAGGTGCAAAAGAAGCAGATAGCAAAGTACTTGTTGTGAGAATAAGGTCGTTCTAGTTGTACAGTGGGCTGGGAATGTCCTGTGGTTAACACTGAGCTGGGATGTCACTGTAATGTATTTGATGAGTGACTGAGAGGGTGTACTGTTGCTCAAGCCACCAGGACTCTGTGAGTGAGTGCATTAGTACATACACCCACAAGTGATGATCAATCGGTCGGAGTCCTCCACAAGATCCATAGTCGACCGTATGCCCAATGATTTTCTGCCAGCCTTTTAATGTATCTATAGGACAGGTCGATGCTTCCGTGGGAAGAATTCTATATTTTTGTGTGATGAACTACTTAATCATCTCCATTGGTCACTTGAGTGGGGAAATCCATATCCATTTTCCTTTTGTCTTTTATTGGCCCTGCACTTTTCAAGTCATCAAAAAAGCAGCAGGGAGAGGGAGCTCAGATTAATGGGTTGACTTCAGTTTGGCATACTTTGATACTAATTAAAGCTTTCTGAGACTAATTTACTAGTTCATTACCCTTGCCTGGAGTAGCAATATGTAGGCATTTACCCAAGTCATTTTCCGAAGACAGTGCAGGGCCTTGGGTTTTCAGAAGAGCACTTCTTGCAGAGGAGGCTCTGTCTCTTTCTCAAACAGTCTCTTCCGCCTGTCTGTGTGAGTTTGCCTTCATGAGGGCTAACTTTGTTTTTTTTCTTCCTCCTCATACCTTTTCAGCCATTTATTACTTCTTTTTCCTCTGTCTGCCTGTATTCTCTCTCTCTCTCTCTCTCTCTCTCTCTCTCTCTCTCTCTCTCTCTCTCTCTCTCTCTCTCTCTCTCTCATAGCACCTCTCTCTCTTTGTAACTATTGTCAAACCTCCATGCCAGTTTTCTTTTTTTCTTTTTTATCATTCTCCACAGAGCGTATTTTGTCAGTGTAGGACTGCCACATATTTATACAGTTGGAAGGCAAACACCAAATGGCTCTGAAATGAGTCGAGAGGGGGCCGCTGATACAGTGTCACTGCTATTTTTGTCACCCTGCGTCCTCCATAAGGATGGGATCTGATAAGGGCGACACACAGTTGTTGGTTTCATTGACAAGCCATATTTCATGCTCATAGCAATGTGTACACACACTCTCTCTCTCGCACATTCTCTCTCTCTCTGTCAATCTCTCTCTCTCTCTCTCTCTCTCTCTCTCTCTCTCTCACACATACACACACACACACACACACACACACACACACACACACACACACCAGACCTGACACGCTATACTCCAGTGGCTCGGTATACATTAAATCCCATGATCCTGTTATGATGTATTTCAGGCATCTCTCTCTCTCTCTCTCTCTCTCTCTCTCTCTCTCTCTCTCTCTCTCTCTCTCTCTCTCTCTCTCTCACTCTCTCACTCACTCACTCACTCTCTTCTCTGTGGATCACAGGGAACAATATGCAACATATGTCTTACTAGACCATCATGAAAAAAATTCTTTGATGAAAGCTAATCTGTGCATATTATTCATATTACTATCCAACAAAAGCACACCATACTGATGGCAGAGTTTCACTTTTATGATATGCTCTTTTGTCTCACAAAGCTGAATGGATCATGCGCTAACCCACATGTGTCAATGACGCATAAAAGCACTTAAAATATTGTGGTAGTGTAATGCAAGATGTGGTTCATTGATAAGTGTTTCCTCTAACAACAGAACATAGCATAGAAGCAGGAGGACAAGTGCATGTAGAGTAAAAGTGTTGCATGAGTACATGCTTGCATAGGCATTAGGCGGGTTTACATGGACACTTTTTATCTGATTACAAAGATTCCATGTGCATTCTATAGAGAAGTATCCAAGGATACATGTAAATGGAATATTGGGATAAATAATCAGATTAAAAGTGTCCATGTAAACAGGGCTATTGATTATTAGCCATGCTCTGGAAGTTTCCAGACATGCAGATGGGACACTATTTGCTTTACAGTTAATTTACAGCCTCTTTGCATGTCACACTATTGGATGCGATAGTGACTCATCAAGCAGAAGGCAATGCCTTGGTAGCAAGTTCTCATTAACTGTAATACAAAAGGCAAAGAAGATCAATCAACCTGACTTGATTTGCTGATATAACTGAGCGATCAGCAAATGTTGGACATTGATCGAGTGCAGTGTTTTACTTCTGTGCCGTCTCATTGGTGGATCAGAAGCCTCTACACAAGGCAGAGCTGATTGCATTGCCACATTGTTGCTCACGTTGTGTCAGTGGTATAGTGGAGCTGTAGACTCCACTAAGCAAAGCTGATTTTAGATTGCACTGATTGTAATTATTCTGTTTCATTATGTAAAGCTAGTTACTGGGTATAGTTATGTTGAAATATGAGGAGTGTGCATTATTGCGTTTTTCTCAATTAAGCCTAATTTTATTTTGAAATAATTATAACTGTAGATTGACTGTAAAGTTGACAGAAAGTATACGTTGTTATTATAGGCTCTATTTTCACAGTCTGAGCGCATGGTTGTGTGGAGTGTGGTACTGGAAAAAGCATTGAATGTTTCACTCGTTTTGGTCTTTTCACCGTTTCATAGTCTTTCTGTTTGAGGTCGCTTAAATCTGTTGGTCAACATGAGAATTTCAACATTGACCAAATTTTCAAGACAGCAGCTGACACATACTGATGAAGGCATAAAAAAATGGTTTTGTTTTTGTTTTCCTTTGCCCTGATCAGCTAGCATTAGTTGCCATTTGGCTGTTCGGTCTACATACAAGATTTCTATTTTAAATTGAAGTGGTTGTACTGCGGCATTCAGTCCTAGCCATACTGCATGAGATTGCTGACTGCTGCACTGTAGATAGTGAGGAGAATGAAAGGATTTGGAACAACATAGACCGAACGCGAACACAAATGAAAATGAGGAATTTACATTAAGTCAACGGCACCACTAATCTTTTAATTTTGAAACATTTCTTGAAATAAGCTGTTTAGTATTTTTTTAATTGTGGCTTTGCTAAATAGCCCACCAGCATTCTGTATGGATATAGTTAAAAGAAATGTCACACATTAGGTAACATAATATAGCCAGGATATATTGTGCATTATTCAGTCTTCAGATATCCTTGAACAGCCGTTTACATTTTTCTCAACAGAATGTAAAGGCAAAAGAAAAGTGAACAACCTGTGTTAAATCCACAAACATAATATAAACTAATTGCGTGTTAGAATGTTATTTTGACAACAAGGATGACACAATCTAATCCAAGATCATATTTGGTGTTTCATGTAATTTCATTATTCTGTGCATTCATACATAGCAGGTGAGAAGGTAAATATTCCCTGCCTAAGATTAGTGTGTGTTGTTCACACTTCACACTTCAAGTAAACTAAGGAGACTTCCTGCTATAAGGCAATTAGCTAAGGTTAGTCAGGTTAGTTGCACAAATAGGGCCCTGCCCCTGTGAATTTATTGAATTATTTTTGCTTCTTTCCCTCAGAATGTAAACGTTTTTACTGGTTTGTTCTTGCTTCATTTTGAATTTTAGGCTGAATGTTTTTTTTTCTAACTGTACCCTTCGCTTAGGGTAAAAGTGATGGCCTAGAACAGTAAGGAATTTTTAAGCTTTCTGAAGATTTTTTACCATTTTCTGAATCTATTTTTTTGCCCTATAGCTTATATTCTCTAAGCTGTTTGCCTTGATAAAAATTGCAAGTTACCTTGCACTGTTTTTCCTGTGGTTTTCTAATATGTCCCCCATTCCCAAAAAGGCTATTGCTATTAACCTTCTTCTCCTGTTTCTCATTTCTCTCGGAGCGAGAAACCTTTAAAGTGGATGACAGGATTTAAACTCAGCTTTGATAAGACATGCTTATGCTGAGCACTCATAATGATGGAGGCAAAACTCGCTTTTGGAGGACATCATGTAGTTCAATGCAATGTATTTTTCCATCAAAATCTTGAGACTGAATATAGAAACTACTTTTGCCTCTCCATTGTGTGTGAGTGTATGTGTGTGTGTGTGTGTGTGTGTGTGTGTGTGTGTGTGTGTGTGTGTGTGTGTGTGTCTGTTTATGAGATTTGTTTGCCTGAGGAAACAAACAGATGTTGCTGTGATGTAAAATCACACTTTGCTGCTCAATTTCATGTCCTTTGTGCAACAATGCACGCGTTAGTAATGGCAACAGACGTGTGCCATAAAATGTCAGTCTGATGGTCCAATCTTTGAGTGACAACACAATATGGCTTAAGACCCACAACTCCCCAAAGTAAAAAAAAAAAATTCAATTAAAAATTAAATAAACATAGCAATGCAGACATCCCCTGAACAAAAAAATACCTCAGGGCTTGTAGCTAGGACAGTGAAGCCATGTTGCAGTATTGCCATAATTAAACATTGATTAAAGGCGGGCTTTAGTCATTTGTAGACCTCTATCAGAGGCGGGCTGTCCTTCGCTTTGTGTCCATGTGTTTGTGGCGAAAAAAGAGGAAAAAGGAGGAAAAAAGGAATTGCTTTGAATTTGTTTTACGGCTGGAAAATGATGCATAATTTTGCTGACGTGCTGTCAGAGACAAGGATGGGGGCTTGAAGGATGTTGATGATGGCGGCGGCGGTGCGGCGGCAGGCGCTAGCTACCGATGCTGCCAGTGCACTTTAGCCCTCTGCTGTCTTTCATCCCCGCATGCTTGACAACGCAGCACTTTGAAATTGAAATGATGTGAAAATGTAATGCGCTGGCAAATTAGTCCGTTTGCCGTCCCCACACACGGCAGGCCCCTCTTTGAACATCCTCGCTCTCCTTCTCTGTCATTCCTCGGAGGAGCCCGGGTCTCTGTAGCATGCTCGGAGACTTGCCAGCCAAGCCGTGTCGGCTGCACTGAGACCTGGCAAAGCTGGCCTGCTTCCTAATGTCAGATTACTGTTAATCACCGCAGCAAAGTGCTGTTGTGCTTGAAGAGTTTAATAAGTCTGCTAAGATGGCACGCTGGACGGGGAGGCTGCAGGGGGTATAGTGAGGGACTTGTGCAACCACACACACACACACACACACACACACACACACACACACACACACACACACACACACACACACACACACACACACACACACACACACACACACACACTTCAAGGAACAAATTTTGCAGTTTTCCCAATGTCCGATATAACTTCTCTGAAATAAATTCTCTCTCTCTCTCTCTCTCTCTCTCTCTCTCTCTCTCTCTCTCTCTCACACACACACACACACACACACACACACACACACACACACACACACACACACACATTCAAGGAACAAATTTTGCAGTTTTCCCAATGTCCGATATAACTTCTCTGAAATAAATTCTTACCTCATATTTATGCTCTTTTTTTTATATTTCCTATTTTTTATTCTTATATTCGTAAATGTAAATTTAGCTTTCCGCTAGATGTGCCTGAAGTCATGCCGAGTTTAAACAAGCCGCCTCTGTTTCTCTTTTTCCTTCCCCCCTCCCTTCTTCTCCTCATTGCCAAACCCTGGACCATAGCCTGTGCGAAAGAGACAGGGGGGAGGGGGGGGCAGAGGAAGGCACCATTACTGGAAGTGTGGCTAATACATGTGTAAAATCCTCCCAATCTCGGGTTCCCTTTCTCATTAAAGGCTGTCCGAAGTTCAGAGAGAAAGAAATTAATTTCAGTAGACAGATCTTGCCAAGTGTCACATTTACTGTAAGCTTAATAAGCAACTCCACTCTCATATTTATTTATTTCTCACAGAAGCGTGGACGCTGTTGCAGGATTATTTTTCATTGGGGGAGAGTGTGTGGAAGAGCAGATTTGTAGAATGCAGATATGCTAATGCAAGTCATCCCTTAGTCCTTCAGATCAATCAGAGCGCATACTCCAGAAAATTCTTTCAAATAAAAAAAATATTACAGAGGAGATACAATGCACATAAAAAAAGCTACACTCAGGGTGACCTCGACTCTTTCCAGAGGATAGTGAAAAAAAAATGTCCAATAGAAAGATGTCCTTGAAACAAAAAAACGACGACTGTGCTTTATAGAGGAGTTTTTAAAGAACTGCTTCAGAAATTGAAGGGTTGAGGGGGAGGTGTTTTTCAGCAGCCATATTAATCTAAGTGTATTAGTCATGCCCTTGTGGACTTAACAGTGGCAGCTGGCCATCTCCTATCTGTTTGGTCACCACTGGAAATCACTGTGATGTAATACCAATGTGTTTTAATATCGCTGATATATTGTGCTTCTGCCTGTACCAGAAGGCTTTATTGAAATCAATATTTGCCTTCAGAAAGTAATTTGTTCTTCTCAAGCAGTCTCTCTCTCTCTCTCTCTCTCTCTCTCTCTCTCTCTCTCCCTCACCCTCTTTCTTTCTCTATCTATATATGAGCACACACTATCCCGCACCAAATGCAATCAAGATAGAGTCTATACATTTCCATCCATCTGAGCCAGTGGAAGGCTCCCGCTGAACAAAAACCGACGGACCTAGAGAGAGAGTGTGAGACAGAGAGAGAGAGAAAGAGAGAGAGAGAGAGAAAGAGAGAGAGAGAGAGAGAGGAATTGCACTAGGGGAGGGGGAAGAAGAGCAAGTGAAATGTCTGCTCTGTGGAATGCCCTTCTTCCGATTTACCTGCACCACTCTCTCTATCAAGCGATTCCCCTCCATCTCCGCCCCACCCACCTGTTTCTCCCGACAGGAAGAGGGCTCATTATGAGGTTTGTCATCTCGGCTGTGTCGCGCCAGCACAGCTCTGACGGCTCCTAATGAAACCTTCCCTCTGCTACCTGCCTTTAAGTTTCCCCCTGTCTTCACTCAGTCCTAATGAGCCACTGGGCCCCCTCGCAGTTTGAGCCCGCCATGACATTTTGGTCCTCCATTTTCCCCTGCACTCCAACACGGGCCTTTGGAAGGCAAAAAGTGTATGTGTGTTAGTGTGTGTATGTGTGTATGTGTGTGGTGGTGGTGGGGGGCTGGGGGGGGATATGGGTAACATCTTTCGAAGGCGTTTGGCTGTTGGTATTTGAGGACCCATGTTAGTTCCCCCTTTCAGGTGGTAGCGAATAGCCCCCTTCTCCTTAAAGCGGAGAATGGCAGCCATGTTTTTGAAAAGTGAATCAAATATTCATGAAAATGCCTAGTGAGAGTTCCACATCAGGGTAGATGCTTATTTTTCTTCTTTATGTGTCTGAATGCAAAGCTGCAGTGTTTTTTTATTCATTAGGAAAAAAAAAAAACATTGCTCTCACTGAGGCACATTCTAGTATTACCATGTAATATTTATGCTGTCAAGGGCCTGAATTAGTTTTACAGAGAGGAATGATCTTTTGAAGCCATCGTCTGCATCGTTGCCGTGGTACAAAACCTCCTTGCGACGACAGCACGGTGAGGACTTGAAAGGCTGGTACACACATCCGTGTCATGTACAGCGGTTGCTCAGGGAGTCAGGAGTCAATGTGCTTTTGACGTGCACTCCCCCACACTGAACACACACACCATTGTGTGGCATTATTCAGAGGAAATGGCACTTCATGCACGTGAAAAATGCCTGGTTCATCCATGCAGCACATAAGGTTAATGGCCTCTGTCAGAGTTAAGGAATAAGCAAATGAAATGATATTTGTTTCTTGAAATAGTTTTGTCTCTCTCTCTCTCTCTCTCTCTCTCTCTCTCTCTCTCTCTCTCACACACACACACACACACACACACAAACACACTCATACACTTGCATACACTTGTTCTCCTGTCTTTCTGTCATGCACCCCTTCCTTTCACTCTTCTGTCTGTCTTCCACACCTGTGCCCATGCTCTGTCTCTCCGTCTCTGCTGTCTCACCCAGGCTTGACTGCTGGTGTGTAGCGTTAAGATGCCTCCCTCGCTCCATGGGAACTGGGGGTAAGAGAGCTCTGTGGCTGCTTGTGAAAAAGCTTTTAGTTCCATATTCCGTGGATGGTCGCCTCGGGCATGTTTCCGTGGAGATCTGTGAGAATCCTTGTCATAGGCAGGCATGTGGAAAACAGTGCCGTATAGATCCACACTTTGGAATATGTTTTTTTTTTTTTTTTAAACGTGGCCAGAGGATATTCTTCTTGTTTGAATGGCTATTCATGGTTGTTTATATGCAATTGTACGCCCCTGACTGGCCACTTAGTTTCAGTTGCTGTGGGCGAGATTCTTTCTAAACTTCAGAAATAATGGTGTATTTTTTTTTTTCTTCAAAATATTCAGGTCAAAAGTGTTAAGGCTAGGCCGATATCGTCATGCCGGATTGCTGGATTTGGACCAGCAATCTTGTGTTTTTATTCTATATTTGTGTATTCTTCTTCTTCTTCTTCTTCTTATTATTATTATTATAAATCAATTTGATTTTACAAAAAAAAAGCAGTTGTTAGACAGCCAGAATTATTTTGCTTCGGGTGAGGATGATAATCAGGAAGTAAGCCCTATTGGAGTACTGTATTATTTTTATGTGCTCGTGTAAAATTCGTTTGTACATATAGATGTTTGTTTGAGCAACCCATACTTCTTGGATTTTATGAACTCCGTTTGTCATTTTGGTGAGTGAGAGGGTGAGTACACACTGTATTTGTGCAGTAGGTGTACGTGTGTGTGTGTGTGTGTGTGTGTGTGTGTGTGTGTGTGTGTGTGTGTGTGTGTGTGTGTGTGTGTGTGCGTGAGAGAGGAGTACATAATTACATCAGCTGTTTCTAAACATGTTCTGGCCCTGGTAATGCATACTCTATCTCAGGTGCCAGCTGCTCCTGAGTCATCCATTTAAAAGATCTAGTGCTCCCTCTCCCCAGTCACTGAGTGGATTAGCCAAGCCCCCAGAGTAAAATGTTTCTCAAGAGGACCAAGAAAACATTTCTCTGGGGTCCTGGCACAGTGTTTGATTGGTCAGATCAGCATTTATCGAACTCAGCGGCAAAGGCTGTAGACATAGGCTATGTCCTCTGGCCCCCAGTGTAATAGTTTTCCCTCAGATCAGCTCTCAAAGCTTACAGTTCAACCACACAATACAAGTGTGACATCAGCCTTCTTAGCCATCCCAAGGTCATTTCTTTCTCTTTAGCATTTAGCTTTAAACAGGCTACCAGCTAGTGTTTATTCGACCATTGCTGGGAGGGGATGTGTTTCCATTTTTATGTTGCTTCACCACATTTGTGAAGAAGAAAATGTCGATGCACCCAATCTGAAATCAATGATGCCCCCGGTGTTAATTACCCAGCCTGTGGATTGGACTGCTCGCAGGCGTGTGCTGTTTCTGGAAGCCAAAGTTTGAGGCAGACTACAGAATGGACTGTACTTAGAACTCTTCCTTATATTACGAACTGCTCAAGCATGAAGTTGCAGTTCGTCAGAGGTATAAGTAAAATCAATAATAGCAAAAGGAGAACTGTGTGTGTGTGTGTGTGTGTGTGTGTGTGTGTGTGTGTGTGTGTGTGTGTGTGTGTGTGTGAGAGATAGAGAGAGAGAGAGAGATTTTATCGTAAGCATGTGTAGGTGGTGGTGGAAGTATTTAGGCTATGTGTATCTATATGCTGACATGTGAATGCTATTGTTATCGGGACCCTAGTCGGCCAGTCGTGAGTCTTAAGACAGCTGCAGGAAAATATTTGGAGATTTAATTTCTCTTAGCACATAATGGCCATGTTCGATTGGAAGGGTTTGTTGTGCTCACAATTGGTGGAGCACAAGGTGATGTCAAAAAGTGAAGGCATAGAAGAGTTCAAAAGCAACACATGCAGTGAGGCTGAGTGTAGGTGGGCAGACACACACACACACACACACACACACACACACACACACATACAAACAAACACATACACTCGCAGCTTGGCGGAGAGGTAGGGAAAGAGACAGACTCACACAGAGAGAGAATGGTTGAGGCAGACTGAGCGGGGTGAGAGGTCAGGTGCCTGTGCTGCAGGGCTCCATTGCCTCTGGCCTTGTGATTACGGGCAGGGGGAGAGGAGACAGGTGTGCCCCCTGAACCCCTGTGCCTCAATCCACCTCTCACCCCCACCCCCACCCCCCTCCCATCCCACAGCACACAGAGGTGCAGCAGCAGCAGCAGCAAGGAGAGGCTTTGAGTGGGGCCTCCATCTGTCCATCCATCGAACCATCTATCCATCAGAAATCCTACAGCGATGTGAGGGGTGGATGTTTTTGTGTGTCTCAGTGTGTGTGCTTGTGTGTGCACATCTGTCTGTTTTATGTGTGTGTGTGTGTGTGTGTGTGTGTGTGTGTGTGTGTGTGTGTGTGTGTGTGTGTGTGTGATAGATGGGGTACCTGGTTGAATGCATCTGAGAGTGAGGAAGGAGGGAGGGAGAGAGCAAGGGAGTGAGAGAGAAGAGAAGCAGTGGATGAGGAGGCAGAGTACTTATCACAGTTGGAGAGGGAGGACACCCAACCTCAGGTTAAGCTATACTGTGCCCTCATTCTGAACCACTGTCATCCTTGAAACTTATCATGCCTGCGTGCACTGTCACAGCCAGCGGATCTATCAGAGAGAAAATTCTTCTCGGCCATTCTTTCTTTTGTCGTACTGTTTGCAGTTCCCGCATGCTATTTCTCAACATGACCGACCTGAAGTCTGCATTGCAACAACATGTACAGCAGCCGCTCCTAGGCTAACCACAAAAAAAAACGTTTCTCTGAATATGTTTTTCAATGATAAATGTATGAATTAGAAGAATTCCTGAATATGTCCCTCACACACAAATACGGCTGTGATTGCATACTTTTGTATTCTTCAGAATGGATTTTTAAAGATGGCTGTGTCTCTATTGTGTAGTGCTAGTTCTGGCCACTCGGACACATTGAAAAAACTGGGATAGCACACACACACACACACACACACACACACACACACACACACACACACACACACACAAACGAGCAGCAAGACATTGTAAAAAGAACTGTCACAGTTTGCGCATGTCTCTCTCTTTCTGCTTCTGGAAACGGTATCTGCCATATGCTGTCTGTTTGCGTCCTAAACGCAGAGCCACAGACTGCTTTTCACACACTGGTTGTGAGGGAGGTCAGACTAGAGGTGTTTTGCCCCATCTGAAGATAACGAACACAACACTCAAAGCAATTATGCACAGATAAAAATCTGATTCTGTAATGAGGGACTAGCACAGGGAGACCACCAGGAGAGAGATTGAGGTCATTTTCATTATAGCTGGGGTTATTGGGTGGGCTTATTTGTTTTACTCGTTAGGCAGAGGAGATGCCTTATGTTGTGCCAGCCAGCAGGATGGTACTCTATGCTTTCTCTTATGGGAACTTTTATGACATTCTTACTGGACAACATTTTCTTTTTTTCTTTTTTTTTTTTTTGTATGTGAAACATTTCAGTATTTCCAAATAGTTATAGTGCATCTTCATTATGTTTGTTTTAAAATGTAATCTACACAGTCGAGTAGTTTAACAATTGGACTATGTCTAGATCAGACTGATCTAATCAAATGTTTGCCAAATGGTTGTATTTCTGCTACCTTGCATTGCATGTTTTAAACAAGGTTTCTTGTCAGTTGAATGTGGTGTTTAATTACTGATGTATTCATCTTTCAGAGAAAAGTCACCAGAAGACGCCAAGCCCTGCTGTATGAAAACTATAATCATGTTGTTAACGTTGATTGTTCCCTCCACAATGCTGACTGTCATTCTCTCCTTCAGCTGAGCTGTCTCCACTGTACTTACAGGGATGAAATACACAAAGGCAGCAGACGAAAAAAAAAAAAAAAAAAAAAGAAAGAAAGAATTTGATCTTTTGGAGTAGACCCAATTCAGGGCATGCTGTCGCACACATCTGTAGGTCCTCTTGTGTGCATTAGGTCATGAAGAGAATCGGTTCTTTTTTTAACTGGTTGCATGGCTCAGGACAGATTGTGTATTTGGCTGCCAAAGCTCACTAACCATAGTTTAAGCGCAGTCCTGCACACACCTCAGGCTCTCACAACTCATTTTCTCTCTCACTGTTTCTTTCTTTCATTCTGTCTCTCTGTCTGTCTGTATTTCCTTTCATTTGTGTCTTTCACACTCCTGTCTGCTTTGCATGCATTAAAGGTCCTGCATGGTGGTCTTAGCTGTTGAAATAATAATGTCCATGTTGTGAGCATTATGCATTTCTCTAAATGTAAATGTGTGACTGTCTATGTGTATGTAAGAGTGGCTGTGTGTGGGAGGATGTCTGAGAGTTTGTGTTTGTGTATGATTTGGAGTGACAAAACATTAAGACAGGAGAGGTGATAAGGCAGCAACATGTTGCTTGTGTTATGATTTGCCAATGACAAACTACGGTAATCTACAAGCTAGTAAACAGTTTTTATATTTATATACAGTATGTTCATTTTTGATCTTTGCTAAATGTCATGAAAAATATGGTATACTCTTGAAGAAAATTTTGTAAATGATCATTGACTGATGCATTGTTTGCAATGAATATGCCATTTTTATGTAGTATTGGATATTTTTTTTACATTTGGGGGTTATTTAGGTCTTGGGTCTGTGTAACAGTCTGCCACTGACCTATGATGCTGTCTTTTGATATTTACTCATTGACCCCATTTCAAAATAACAACGGTAAAAAGCTTGCAAGCAAAAAAAAAAAGTTTTTGCAACCTTTTTTCTTCTGAAGGGGCCTCAGTTGAACCACTAGAGTTTTCTTCTTTGTTTCCATGCAGGAACAATCCTCTGTAGATACTTTATAGAAGCCAGACCCACATTTGTTGAATAATT
Organism: Sardinella longiceps; assembly: GCA_027497455.2. NCBI lineage: Eukaryota > Metazoa > Chordata > Actinopteri > Clupeiformes > Clupeidae > Sardinella > Sardinella longiceps. Next base: position 3,763,662 of record JAODXP020000022.1, on the reverse strand, counting down.
TAATTGTTTAGATCTCCACTTTTTTGGTCTTTAAGATAAACGCTCATACAGGAGAAAAAGACGAAAGTGAAAGTTCTTTGTCTTTGAAGCGCTTTTTTTTTTTTATTAAAAGGCTTGTGTGTTCTTGTATTCTGTTTCCTCCATCTTCTCCATTCTTGATCCTAGGTCCCCTTACAAAGAAACAGAGTGATGATTTAGGTGATAATGACGGTGCAGAGGACGAAGGTATTTTTTTTGATGCCAAACTGATATGCATGAAAGGAAACCCTTTCCAGTTTTTTCTTCTTTGTTTTTCTTAAATTTTCTTGTCCTTTTTTTGAAAGTGAAGATTCTTTTTCTTCCTAGTTTTTGGCTGGATGTGTTTTGTCTTTTTTGCTTGATGTTTTCAGAGTATGTTCAATGTTTCCCGTCATTCCAAAAATTGCTTAAATGTTAATAACCCACCATAGGTTTTTGCCTGACTTCTTTTATTTTGTTTATTTTTTAACATACTGCATCCCACCTACTTAAACAATAATACTGATTATTATTAACCCCACTGCCAACTCTTAACACCTTTTTGCATGTTTTTTAACCCCTCTGCTTTTTGACAACTACTTATGTAGTCTTACTTGGTAGCCTGTACACCAGTGCTAACATCAAAAAATAGTTTAATCATAGGCATTTTTTTTGGTGTAGTCAGTACGTTTCCTACGCAACATATAGTCTGTTCCTGGATCCGATGAAAACATCCCCTCTGGAATAATAAAAAACACTTTAATTATTGAATATGACTGCTCAAAAGCAATATCTTAGTATTCATACCACAAATGACTCTGCTGTCATAGTGTGCATTTCAACAGTGCGATTAGGATACCTTCATTAAACATTTTTTATCCTCAGTCCTGAAGTCAGAACAGAGACTTAATATGGACAATCTCCAGTATGATCTCATGAAATGAGCACCAATTAGGGGAAATGTAACAGGGGATGAGGCAGCTGTCTTTGATCTGCACATCAAAAGATTACAACCATGCAGATGCACAGAAAGCCCCGCCAAGCGTCATGCGTTGACTTTATAAAGAATTCAGGGCAAACAAACAATCCTCTTAACTACAGAAGACAATATGCCATGAGACTCGTGCTCCGTGAACTCATTGAGAGTCGACCACATCCCACAGTAGGGCTTTAAAAGTCTAAACTGTTCTCTACTTAAAGCCCCCTCTCCACCCACCCACACTCCTCACAGGAGCTGAGCATTACAACAAGGCCAACAGCAGGACAGTTGCCCCACAGTCTTCTCACAATCTTGGATTTTCTTGAGACTCAATTTTGATATACTCAGTGGAATATCTTTTTTTTTTTCAAGCACCTTTCTGGAATTACTTTGTGTGGTGTCTCCTCCCCCTTTCTAAACTGAAGGAGCCTTGATGGAATATTTTTTTCTCTCGTTTTGAATACTTTTTCACCAGAATGTGCACTGCTTTGAAATGGAAGTGGAACATAAATAAAATTTGTTAGTGATGGAAAGAGCATGATAACATGTGTTTATCTACCTAGAATGAATGGAAGTGCTTCAAGGATCTACCGCTGAGTACATCTTCAAAATAAAAACCTTGGAAATCACAGGAAAGCTCCGATGGTCTTGACTAGCCTGGAAATGTTAAAATATCGGAGGCTCCTCAGTTTCACTCTTCAGTTGCACATGCACGGTCAGATTTTCCCCTCAGCTTCTGATAGAGATGGCTGGGAAGAATAACACGTATAACACAGAGACAATAATGATAAAGTGCCATCTCATTTCTCCAAGCAGAACCAAGAAACGAGCATCCCTGAACAATGATGAGTTTCCGAACCAGGCCAGGGTTCAGAAGTGGCTGGCTATGGCACAATGCTGGGGAAGATGCTGATTGGGTCTGGGCCCTGGGCTTGAGTAGTGCCCCATTGTCTAGATGCTTTGGCACCTTAAGACGATACACCAGCAGAATGATATCATGCAAGCTCAAATTATTTTCATATCCCCCCAAAATTTAAATGCGCCCATCATCTTAGTCCCAAGTATTAATTTGCATGGCAAACGTGGCAGACCATGAGCACAGAGGTAGGCACAGACAGAGAGGGATGTGCACAGCTGTGCACATTCACTCACAAACACATCACTAATGCCTCTGCCTTACTTAGTACTTACTGACGTTTGTTCCTCTGAGATGTCTGATGTGGCTTACTTGTCAACAACTTTGATGCGAGAAGAATTTTTTTTTTTCTCGCCTCTAAGCAGATGTTAATGCAGGGAGCCTCAGTATTATTCTTATTGATCAATGAAGTTTTGCGACACTGAGACATTAAATTGTAATATATACAGTATCAAAAGAGGCTTTTTTTATGCTGTTGCGGCCCCAGCTCTTACAGAACAAAAAAGGAACAACGGAGTATTAATTTCTTTGAAGAATTTCATGTCTGTCATTATCTGGCATTAGACTCCCAGATCATTGCTGTGCCAGTTTACGCACTCGTGTGAGTCCCGTTGCTCAGCTGTGATTCAATTAATTCATCAAAGTGAATGGAAGATGTGAAGACTCAGATATGTGATTTTGGGAGGGAAGAGAGGGAAAACTCAGCCCTCAAAATATTCTGTAGGTTTATAACCCCCAACTCTCATTTCACTCTCTTTTTCTGTCTCCCTCTTTCGCCTGACTCACTTTCTTGTTTTCTCCCAGCCTTGTTTACTACTTTTTATCCTTTTATGATTTTGCTTCTGTTGCTGCCTCTCTCACTCTTTCTTTCATTCCCTATTTACTCAGCCTTAAGAGTGATTCTAGACAACTCATCAGTTGCGTCTTTCATTACACACAGAGGGGTATATAGCCTACATAAGCACACTAGGTTACTCATTCTCACATACAGTGTCCATGTTCAAGCACACACTGCCTTGCATAAACCACCAGCAGACAGACAATGGGGATGGCCCTTTTCTGAAGGAGGGTGAGATAATCCTCAAAGCAATACCACGTTAAGAGAAGAATTCCCTTTGTGCCTCCGGTGCCTATCAGAGACAATGGCATGAGACCCTCCAAGAAAATCAACATGAACCAGATCTGGGAGGGAAAAAACCTAAACAAAGGACTGAGGATGTTGTGAGGAAGACTTTTTGGAGAAGAGAAACCAGTATGGAATATGGTTACAAACCATTTCCATACTTTTGTTCTTTTCATTTAAAGACATTTTGGTTGTCCCTTAACACCAAACATCAGTAAACAAAATATTGAATGTGGGTGAGGATACACTATACCCCCAGACAAAATTCTTGTCTTGATTACAGATGAATGTGATAATTAGTTTCATTCAGCTGGGTTTTTTATAGCTACTGTAAGAAATATAATTATTTCATCTCAGGCTGAAATAAGATATTCAATCGAAGCATGTAGCCTTTTTTTCTACTGTAGCATACCCTCTAAAGTGAAATGTATTCTTAATGTTATTGTATTATAATTACATTTGTTAGCTCAGTTTACTCTTGTATGCATAAGCATTACAGACAAATGCAATAAAACAAGAAAAACAAGGCGAACAGTAATAATGATTACAATACAATTATGAAGTATTAAAGGCGACTGTGATTTTAAGTTAAAATATCCAATAACTTAAGAGCATATGAAGAAACAACTGTATTGTAAAAAAAGGCCATAAGTCGACCTCACACCGGCTCTGACGGTATTGCAGAGCAATTTCAAATTTGACTATTTTCATTGACCTCCACATTGGCGAGAGCAGAGGTGTTGTGCTGATGTGCAGGGTGACACTGAGAACAATGGAATAGAATGTTGGAAATGGAGAGCTTTGCACTTTGTCGGAGCCGGTGTGCGCAACCCTTAAGCCTGATGTCCAGATATTCTCTGAATGTAGCATGCATATTAGGTTCCTAGGCATAAGTGAATGCAAGGCTGAGTTCAAAACTATTCAAAAGTATTCTTACTCATAGTAGATTTAACAATGCATAGCAGCTTAAAAAACAAAACAAAACAAACAAACAATCAAACAAAAAAAAAAAGCTAAACTTAATCACATCAATTTTCCATAAAACTGTAGGTAGCAGGGAGTTTCTAGGCCCCAGGAACATGACTTACATGTTGCATAGGAAATGAAATCCAGTCTGTTACCACTGATAAAACTTCTGTGACAGTTTATAACAAGGAGGGGAAAAAAACAAATAGACACTACTGAGATGGCATTTCATGTTGCTTGAAATTCCCCCTCATTATTCATCACTAATTATTTATTCTCCCCTTTTCAGACATTCGTGAAAGTGGAAGCCCCAAGCCGGTGATGGTTTTCATCCATGGAGGCTCATATATGGAGGGCACAGGGAATATGTTTGATGGGAGCATCTTGGCAAGCTATGGCAATGTCATCGTCATAACAGTAAACTATCGGCTTGGAGTGCTAGGTAAGACACAATTTCTGTTTCTGCCCTCTGTGCTTTTTATGCCCGTCTTATACAGTACTTTCAGTTAATTGCTCAGGTGAGTGTCAGTGTCGGAATACCTCACATAAAAGTGGTTTCACCACACTGTGGTTTGATTGTAAAACTTCAAGAAAAAGTGTCCGGTCTCTATGCCAACAGTCAAAAAGTAACAGCAGCCTTTTATTGTCAAAGGAAAGTTCAATATTTCATGTAGATAGAGCATCATGAAGGTTATTACTGTCATCAGTGCGAAGCTGAAATTAGACCTTAATAACTACATCATTTTATCCAAGAACAAATTAGAATTCTATTCTTATTATCTTGGTATTGCAGTTTTTGGAATTATTAACTTATAAAGAAGAAAGTTAGATCAGTCCCTTAATGATAGAGGCAAATAAGAATGCCCTTAGGAGATAATGTCAATTTAAATGCCTGGGAAATCTTTAGAGGCCCTGTAGGACTGAAACTCTGTTGGATGTTCTGCATTGTGTGCCCTGTATTTTTTGGAGTGAATCTCTGAGAGTTCTAGTCTGGCGATGATAAGGTAAGTGGGATTCTGAATGTTAAACAGCTAAGTTTAACCTCCCATAGCCTTTGCTGGAAGAAGGAATGTTGTAAATAAATGAAAGCAAAAAAGTTTGCACGGAATAGAGGACAGAGTTTTGAACTCATAAATGCTGAGATGGAATTTTTTTTTAGTTATTATTTTGGGATAGCATTTTTTTTTTTTGGCTGTTGTTCATTTTTGTACGAATTGAAGATGCTGTCAGTCCCCTTGTCTTAACCTTGAGACGCTAAATGAACTGCAAAAGAATTGTTGGATAGCGAAGTCTGGGAAAAGTTTAGTTTTTTATGGATATGGGTGTGGATGTGGTTGGATGAGCATTGCTCTGAAATGAGCTTGTTAACAAAAAAAGTATATTGGGCTTTCTTTTTTGGACCTTATAAGAGATTTCTTTTTCTTTCTGATGACCTGTGTTTCTTCTTCTTCAACCAACCAGTACTGCCATTATGCATGGATGGCAAGAGAAGTGACATATTTATTATTTGCTGCCGTTATTCCCCCCCTGTGGGGGGACACAGTGTCCCTCTGCTGGCTGCCGGGGGCTTTGTGTGTGGAGGGCAGTGGGCGAGCGAGCGGTAATGGAATGGTGCGTGCTGAGCGGCCTGTGCGTCATTATCAGAATTGTTCAGGATTCATGAGGCGAGGCCTCCCCATCCTCCCCCTTCTGCACTAGCCAGAGAGACCACTTCACGACATCATGACGCTTAGGTCTGTAAGAAAAGACAGGCGTATTGACCATGTTTTGCGCCTATGTAATCCTGGATGATCTTTGATGATATTGCTTTATTAAGGATTTTCCAGGAAACAAGACTCATTTTCTCCCTTTAGGTAAAACCAGTATAATCCCTGGAGTGTGCTGGACAAAGATTTTCTATAGTTTTGTTTGTCCTTGTTGAGGCCCCCTGAGTGGTTTGTGTGATGTGAGCTCTTTATTACATGAGAAAGGTTTACCCACAGCTACAGTGAATAATTGCACAGCATGAACTGGGTCATAAGTGTTGTCAGGAAATGGTTAATAAAAGTGTTCATAAAAAGGTGCACATGTGAAACATCGACCCAGGTGTGGATCATGCAGATCAGCTTACCTGTCTGTGGCATGTTGGTGATCGCCTGCTTGGTTCTCTGTGTGTTGGCCCAGTGAGCGTGTATGTAATTTTGCTTAACGTACCCGCTTGCAGACACATTATGCCCAATTGTTTACCCTTTCAGCTCTCCCACCACTGCCTTTTGTTCTCCTGGAAATAATTGGCTTGAGCATTTTTCCCTTAAATCATTTTGTATGGGCACAAAATGATTATTTTTCACACACATTTTTTCTCCCTCAAAGAACAAATGCCTGGGAGTTTGCCTCATTTGTCTTCCTTCATAGCTCCCATATTGTTGTCACTGGTTTGGCTTTGTATCCAGTGTATGCATACAGAGGCATGCACACACACACACACACACACACACACACACACACACACACACACACTTAGATTTCCACAGGGTCTTCACAAGAGCATGTAAAATGTCTGACCTCATTCAATGATCAGTGTACCTTGGGAGATGGTTATTGCAAGAGTGTTTATTAATCTTTTAACAAGCATTTAACGCTTCCCTGGCATCCCTGGCTCTATCCGCTGGCTACCTCCACAGTGTGCTGTGTGGATGCTCTTTTCCGCTTGGTGAAAAGTGCTTTGATGCCCAATGGCACCGGCTCCTCGCTGCTAACAGAAGTACATGGAGAGATGCTTCTCAAAGGTGCTTCAGTCTGGCTAAAGTCGCATTGGCGCCACTGATGGCAGATTTATTTGTGGGCTTATTGAAGTGGTCATCTGAATGTGCCTCGGTGGGGCTCTGTGGTTTGGGTACTGGGAGGAGAAGGAGGACATCTGCCACAGGAGGGGCTGTGGCCTGTGAGTGATGCTAACTGGGCAGATTAGCCCAGACGGGAAGAGAGAAGCAGATGTCCATCTGGGCACGCTCCGTAACTTCTCCTCCCCATCTTCCTCTGCCCGCCCCCTTCCGTCTCCTCAACATTCTCCTCAGGCCCTCTCTCCCCAAGTGCTGGCTGAGCTCCATGGACACACAGGTGGGCACGCCTGCACCCTTTTGTTGGCCTTCTGACGACCACACATGCCCTACAGGGAAAGACATGCTCCGCTGAAGAAGACTGTCGAAGGAATCATTTTGAGGCAGTAGAGGGTATAGTAGAAAGTTGTGGGCTCCAGCTGTGTGTGTTTCTTGTGCTTGACGGCCAGTGACCTCAGGTGACTGCAAGTTTGCGCTCCATGCCACACACTTGTAATCCACTCCATCTCTTTACGGCCCCTACTGTGGCGTGAATTGCAAAGGGTTGTGATTGGATTGCTGGCTTTGCATGATCTGATTAAAGATAAGAAATGACCTCGCTTACCCCCCCGCTGCCTTTATGGACTCCACTTGACGATGGAGTTGGGTCACTACATCTTAAAGGGTTAGAGGTGTTGTACATTATACCTGTGTGTCAAGGCAAGCATGAGTGGTTTACTTTGAAGGCTTCTAGTCTGACCGAATGAATGGAGGTGTGTGTGTGTGTGTGTGTGTGTGTGTGTGTGTGTGGGAGGGGGGGTGTCCAAATAGAAAAGGGGGTAGTGTGCTACTCACGGTGTCCAGCCATGCCCTCCCAGACCTGGTGCTGCATCCATTTTGTTCTCAGACAGGCTGCTGCTGCGAGCCGGATGGGCAGGGGGGCACTAACAGATGGATGGATGCACGCTGACATATCCATCTTTGCCACGGCGCAAGGGATTAGCTCGCCTTGGCTCCCGGGCATGGCTGTGGAAACCAACTGCCACTGTAGATGATCAAGGTGCTCGGCGGGATCTGCACGGGGCTGTTGCTTTGGCCCCGGGAAAACAGATGGACATGTTTAACACTTTAGAAACGAGACCGTGTTTTCAGCGGATCAAAGCCAGGGAAAACCTTTACAGCCCAGAGGATGGGTTGGAGCGCATCGTGTTGGGGAACATTTGCGTGCACTGTGCTAGTATTGGAGAATTCATTTGCTCTGCCGGCCCCCAGTTTCCCCCCACCCCCTCACTCTCACACACTAAGCATTTCCTGGTGTCCTAATCTCCTCTCTTGTGGTTGTGGACGCTGGATTTCATGTGTTTTATCGCTTTACGGTTTCTCCTCCAGTTATCCAACACGCCACATAAAGAATAGTCTGGCTGCTCAACTGTCTGCTTTTCTGTAGATAGCTTTGGCAATAACACTAAACAAATGCAATATAGGGGACTGGTCAAAATTTGATGTTTAGATTTTGCTTCCAGTAATATGGTTGTGTCTGCTGAATGGTTAGTGGTTTAGCTTTTGCCATAGTATTTGGAGGTCACAGCTTTACCCCTCCCATCAGGAAGAGAGGTGGCTGCTGCCATTGCAGGTCAGCACTTTCCGCCCCGGCGCGCTAGCACAACAGATGGCAAGCGGAGGATAAAGAATATCTGACATTTACCATGTTGCAATCATGCAATGATGTTTTCCCACCCACCAGTGAAATGGACACTTATCCCGAGTAATGATGTGACAAGGGTCTGGATCAAACTCACGCGAGACACTCCATTTGTTTTGATGTTTTTTTTTTTAAGCGTAAAAGATTCACCCATTCTTGTTGACTTTCACATCATGTTGCATGATATATTTAAAAAAAAACTGCAACATAAACTTAAGTACTGTTTAGTTTGAAGGTTACACCTGACCAAAGATTTTACAGAATTATAGAAATGTATTCCTGCCTCCAAATGATCTCATCCCTGTCGCACCACTTCCACTCTGTAAACTGGGACTTTGACATGTGAGAAGAGAATAAGCCCCAAGTAATGGAGAAATGTGCTGGAGGCTTGAAGGTTTAACAGCCATGCAGTGGCTCTGTGCCCAAACTCTTAACAGCCTTGATTGTGTGGGATTAAGATTACCAGACGCCGCAAAACCTTGAAGCAATTTATCCTGCCCCTTGTAACAAGGGACAGCCTTACCACCACATGCTTCATTTATGGGTCCATTTCAGCAGGAATCTGCTGCTGTAAATTTGCCCTGAAACATAGTTAGTTAGAGCTGAGGTCCTGTGCAGGCAGATAAATATACCTATCTCGTAGGCTGCATGGTTTAGACCATTTGGACAGTTCTTCCTTGGTTCCTCTAGCTTCCTGTCACTGACTGGTTGCACCTTGTCCGGCTGTACTTGTTGGCACTGTTGGTAGATGTGTTGTTTTGATGTGCTTGATCGAACCCTGTGGATTTGTTGCCTGACAGGCAGTGGTTAAATCTCTCAGAGAAGCAGTGTGTGTGTGTAACGGATTCAGTACATTTGCAGTGCAGAAACCTTAACTGTGTTTTTTTTCCCTTTCCCTTGCTTTGTTTTACCATTTATTTTTCTGAACAGTTGTTGTGATGGGATAGGATAACACTACACCAGACACTCCTTTTAAAGGAGTGCAATTTGAAATGCTGCTATCTTGTAGCATTGCATTAGTGAAGACATCTGGCATTGTCTCTTTTTCTGTTTTTCTAAAAACCCTCTGTAAATCCAGAAATCTCTTTGAGGGTCTTTTTTTCCCTCAACATATTTTTTTTCTCATTTCCTTGTGGAAAAATCAACACAATATGGAGGATTAGGGAGACTGAGATCCAGCACAAATACAGAATGCCAGTGACCTGATCTTTGCGAGCAAAGTAAACCTTGTGCTCGTGGCTTTTCTCCAGTTGTAGATCCTGAAAAGAGGAAGGGTTTAATGCAGTTTGATTTGCATGAGGAAATTACAACCATTGCATATTGCATCCCACTGATTCTAATTACACAAATAACCATTAATAGGAACATTTAATCATTGATATTAATCACAGTAATTATTACTCATTTCATATTCCTCAAACAGAGGAGTGAAGTGTCATCAGGCTGACACATAAATACCCACATCTGTCTCCATTTAATCTATCTCCTCCGTCTCTTCTCTCTTTTCTCTTATCTCTATCTTTTTTAACCTCCCCCATTTCCCTTTTTTTAATATGGCACACTATCTCCCACCTATTCCTTCTTTGTCTTTATTTATAATCCTACTCTGATAGGCAGTCCAAAACAGCAGGTAGCTCCATTGGCTTATCCTTTGGCACTGCAGCAGACCGCTGTTCCCTGACGGACACGGTGTGACGTGTCGCTCTGCCAGGTTATCTGAAGGCTTCTTACTCAGCTGCAGGGAAAGAGAACTGCCAGCCTTGAGATGTTTTGGAGCTTTTTGGTCTCACTCTTCTTTTGTTTAATGCCTGGTTATGATTATGTGAAGGAGCAGTGTGTTTGGTGGCAGCGGTAGGCTACACACTGCTGGTGTTGCTACCGGCTAAAGAGACTGGCCAGAGGAGGGCTGTCCTTGCAGGTTCATAACTGGTCCCAGGGGTGCACTGAAAAGAGTCTGTGTGTAGGAGCTTGAGGGATGGCCTGGAATGGAAAGGCCTTTATAAAGCTCTCCTGAGAACGATGCTCACATATGTTTACTAACTGTCCCCTTTCAAATGCTGCTGACGTAGGATGCTGCAGTAGCCAAGACCCCTCAGCACATTCCACTGTCTGGAATGGCTCATCTGTTCTGACCAAGCGACGGAGCCATGCGTCAGGCTTTATTCCGGCTTTATTGTTTTCCTCATAATCGCCACATGCTTCTAGTGTCATGGAACATGTTTTTCTGTTTCAATGTTAAACTAAATCATGTGTATTTACTGTAAGTTAAGGGTGTTAGATGTTAGGTGTCAGATTCCTTAAAGATTTCCCATCCGTAGTCATATAGTACAGCAGTGCTTGTCACAGAGAGGAAGTACGCAAAGAAGTAAGAGATTTCTCAGAGCTTGTCTGTCTTTCAAGGCGGCTGTATCCCCTGACTTAAATGCAGGGTTGCCATAAGTCAACAAGAAATTACCCTGAAATCTGATGTTCATCTGTTGATCAAGCCCCCGGGCTTTGGTCTCCAGACACAGACTTACAGCAGGCCTCGCTGCAGGCAGTTGCTCTTTTGCAAAGGGGTGGGGGATTGGAGGGGTGGCACAAGGACACAGAGCACTATAAAAATTTCAAGTGTTAGTCCTTGGTCTTCCATCTACCCCCCTATCCTCTGTGGGAGAACACTCAGTGGCAGCAGAATCTATCCGGGAGGGTTGAGAACTCCTGGCAGGGGGTAGATGTCGATCCTGGCAAGTGGACAGATGTTGTAGGGGCTCTAAGAAACCCTCCATGGATTTCATAACATCCCTGCAGACAACTTTCCAGCACAGGAGAGTCTGTATGCTGGAGGGCAGTGGAGCAGCTCGTCTCAGAGGTTGGACTTGTCTTTGCTCGCTCTCTCTCTCTCTCTCTCTCTCTCTCTCTCTCTCTCTCTCTCTCTCTCACACTAGCTCTCTCTTCTGCCTCCTAACCCTGCAGCCGGCAGAAACCACCCACACATATGACGTCTGGTTTGTTATGACACTTTTAGTTCTAATTAAGTGCTTTTGGTTTGAAACATTTATTTATGCATTTATTTTTTATTTCTCTGTTTATGCATGAGTGGTTGCCATATGAATATGAAAGTGGTGGGATGGTTAAAAGTTCAGGCATCTAAGGTCATTTAATCATGTGATGGTTTATTGTGTTCTGACTGGGAGGATTTACGCTTGGTATGCTTTAGATGTGCTGTAGTATTGAAAAAAATCTCCCTGAAAGGCTTCACTGTCTAACCTCAGGGTGACTGTGAAAGAGATGCAGCTAAAGCAGTGTTGTAGACCTAGCTAACGGCATGAGATTGTAAATCACGTTGCTGACTGAATATGTGTTCACTTCTCCCTTTTAGTCAGATTATGAAAAGGATTCTTTGCCCACTGTGAGACTGCATTTTACTGCTGACAGTCACTGGCGGCCTCCTCTGTTTTGTTAAATTCATTGTTTGCCTGCCGTGAACTTTGCGGCATGACTGCTAGTTGTACACAGTACATAGAGATGACTTACAGATGCTGGTAGGATGTCTTAGTTTATCTTAGTGACATATCTGAGATTGTTTCTGTGCCTCTCCATTTCACGTTCACAAAGAATAGCCAGATTGCATTTCTTTTGGTTTTCTTGTTAACATCCAGAAGCGTATGATTGCTTGATGTCGGCCAGCAATGGAATTATTTTGTTGCTGTCGTCTGCAAACACTAAGGTGTCTCAGGCAAAATGTGCCTATAGTGGGAAACCCTACATTTGCATCTTTTCTAAATGTGTTATCACTGTGACTGGCATCTGTCCTCAAACCTGACTAAGCCAAAGAGGATGTTCACTATCTCGGTGATTCCCGTGCTTTACACATTGCAAATGATGAGCTGTATTAATCACCATAATCCAATTACATGCAACTTTACCATATGTCTGCGCTTAATGTCACAAGGCAAATCCACCACTGGAATTTGCCGGGGAGTTAATTGGCTTTTATCCTTGGGAAGGCTTGTAAGTCATCCGTTCACCTAAATCACACGCTTTACTCACCAGATTTACTTCACTCTTGGCTGGCTCCTCTCTCTTTCCCCACCCGTTGCCATTTTGGATCATCTAGGGGAGTCTTGCTGATGTCGAGAGGTTTTTTTTGTGGCGGGAGCATGCATGAAGTAGGAAAATAAAGACTGCTCAGTCTGTGGCCCATTCCTTCCCCTCTGTCTCAAGGGCACTCTTTTGCCTGAGGGCTGCCCTGCTTGAGCTTACACTCATGTTAACGGATGAGACTCATCCTTACCGCTCCCAACATCTAGCTCCAGCAGCCATATACAAGTCTAGCCTGGGCCTGCCCATACTTCCTGTCGCTGCATGAAATTTCGCAATCAGTATGGCCAAGGAGCCAATTTCCTCAACACTCAAGCCCAGAAAAATCTGGACCTGATGAGAAACGAGCAGGCTGAAGGAGGCGAGTTTACGATGACTCTGTCCAGCCCTGTCCCTTAACATTAATAGAAGTTTGATAGCATTTGATAAACGTTTAAATTAATCCTGCCCGGAATTGCTGGACAATGCTAGCTTTACCAGACCACAGTTCATTTCTAATATAGGCTAATATAGGCCTACATCAGAGATATACAGTATGCTATATCGATAGATGTGTTGTTGTGGACTTGATTGGATGATTGACCTCTGTGAAATCGCTTCTTCTGTAATGTCACAAGTCAGCATTCCTTAAACAGATTAACTAAACTTTATCTCCAACATTAGAATGTAGAGCATGGTAATATCACAAGAGAACTATTGCTGATACTTTTACTAAAAATAGCCCGGATGGAATTATTGTTTAAACCACTTTTTGTTGGTATATTTTTTACAACATTCAAGAATGCCTTTTGATAGAAATGTTTTCCTTGTACCTTATACAAGCAGATGAAGTAAGGTGTCCTAATCTGATCAAGGAGTTGTTTACTAATGCAAGCTGAGCTGAATGATGAATAGGAGATACCCACTCCTATCATTCACCTCCAGGAGCCCAAGGGAGAGCCCAGCTGAAATAAGAACTAGAGACGAAACTAGATGTGTTTTGTATTCCACTATATCATAGTGTCTGCCTATTTCTCCAATTTTCTTTTGTCACAATTTTTAAAACATTCCCGGCCTATCTTTCTTCCTCTATCTTCCTATCTTCCTCTGCCACCACTTTCTCTCCTTTTTTATCTCTCTATCCCATTTCATCAGTCAGGCTTTCTGGTTTATGTATTTTTGTTTTAATGTCATTCCGCCTATTCAGATTTAACAGTGAAAGATTGTTTTCATTAGCATGTGACAATAACTGCGATATTTAAACAGATGACTGGGTTTCAATTTCATCTCCTTGTCACTGAAGTAGCATGCTTTACTACTACTGAGCCTGGGAGAACGACACTTGGAAAAGAGAAATATGCATGTTTTCTGCTCTTAATTTTTTTTTGTTGGTCAACCTCCAGCACCCATTGTAGGCTAACATCATTTTTATTAGAGCGCAGGTGCATAAATATTCTCTGTGATGAAAAATGCAATTTTAGAATTTCATCTACCATAAAACACACTGAATGAAAAGCGCAAGGAAAGCTTTCACCAACGTAAACCAAACCATGACCAGCGAGCCTTTCTAATGGATTTAGGCCCTGTTAAATCTTGGTGTCTATGTCTCAACAGAAAACAGGATTTGTGTATGATAAAGCTGGTTTTCTGTTAAGACTGTCAGGTTGTGCTTTCCATGGTGAGCTTCATCGGCTCAAAAAAAAAAAAAAAAAAAAAAAAAAAGACTAGAACAGAAAAAGATGTAGCATTATTCACAACAACTGTATATTTTTAAAACAAGACTACAAAGAATAGCCTTTGAATGAATTGCAGTTTGCATACACAACACGTGTTTATTTATGCACCATAAAGGGTAA